>CM052898.1:152265194-152291294 GCA_028534135.1 Potos flavus
GTTCATTTTCGCTTTTATTTCCTTTGCCTTTAGAGACATGTCCTGAAAGAAGTTGCTGTGGCTGATGTTGAAGAGGGTACTGCCTATGTTCTCCTCTAAGATTTTGATAGATTCCTGCCTCACATTGAGGTCTTTTATCCATTTCGAGTTTATCTTTGTGTATGGTGTAAGAGAATGGTCAAGTTTCATTCTTCTACATTTGCCCCTCATTTTATAAGTCTAGTATAATCTTGTATAATCAACACAAAACAAATGATCTTTTTTAAAAAAGATCAATATCCCTCTGAACATAGAGACAAAATGTATATCAAAATATCAACAAAATTTGGGGCACCTGGGTGGCTCAGGCCTTTAAGCGTCTGCCTTTGGCTCAGGTCATGTTCTTGGGGTCCTGGGATCGAGCCCTACATTGGGCTCCCTGCTCAGCAGGGAGTCTGCTTCTCCCTCTCTTCCTCCCCTTCCCCCCAACTCATGCTTTCTCTCTCTCTGTCTCGCTCTCAAATAAATTAAATCTTCAGAAAAATATCAGCAAATGGGGTCAACTAATCTTCTACAAAGCAGGGAAGAATACCCAATGGAAAAAGACAATTTCTTCAACAAATGGTGTTGGGAAAACCGGATAGCAAAACATGCAGAAGAATGAAACTGGACCACTTTCTTACACCATATAAATTCAAAATGGATGAAAAACCTAAGTGTGAGATAGAAAACCATCAAAATCGTAAAAGAGAAAGCAAGGAGACACCTCTTTGACCCTGGCTGCAGTAACTTCTTATTAGACACATTGCCAGAGACAAGGGAAACAAAAGCAAAATGAACTATTGGGACCTCATCGAGAGAAAAAGCTTGTGCACAGCAAAGGAAACAATCAACAAAACTAAAAGGAAGCCTACAGCATAGGAGAAGATATTTTCAAATGATGTATCAGATAAAAGGTTAGTATCCAAAACCTATAAAGAACTTCTCAAACTCAACACCCAAAAAACAAATAATCCAATTAAGAAATAGGCAGAACATTTGAATAGACACTTTTCCAAAGAAGATATCCAGATGGCTAATGGCTAACAGACACATTAAAAGATGCTCAACATCACTCGTCATCAGGGAAATACAAATCAAAACCATGATAAGATACTACCTCACAGTTGTCAGAATGGCTAAAATCAACAACACAAGAAATAACAGGTGTTGGTGAGGATGTGTAGGAAAGGAGAATACTCTTGCACTGTTGGTGGGAAAGCAAACTGGTGGAGTCACTCTGGAAAACAGTTTAAAGTTGCCTCAAAAAGTTAAAAATAGAACTATCTTACAATCCAACAATGGCATTACTGTATATTTACCCAAAGGATACAAAAATACAGATTCAAAGGGATATATGCACCCTGGTGTTCACAGCAGCATTATCAACAATAGCCAAACTGTGGAAAGAGCCCAAATGTCCATCGACTGATGAACAGATAAAGAAAAAATGGTATACACACACACACACACACACACACACACACACACACAGAGTGAATATTACTCAGCCATCAAAAAGAATGAGATCTTAAAAAAAAAAGAATGAGATCTTGTTATTTGCAACAACGTGGATGAAGCTAGAGTGTATTATACTAAGTGAAATAAGTCAGTCGGAGAAAGACAAATACCATATGATCACACTCATATGTGGAATTTAAGAAAGAAAACAGATGAACATATAGGAAGGAGGAACAGAAAAAGGAGAGAGGGTTACAAGCCATAAGTGACTCTTAATGGTAGAGAACAAACTGAGGGCTGATGAAGGAAGGTAGGTGGGGGGATGGGCTAGATGAGTGATAAGTCTTATGCCCCATGAGAGCACTTGTTGTGATGAGTACTGGGTGCTCTATGTAAGTGATAAATCACTAAATTCCACTCCAGAAGCCAATATTGTACTGTATTTAATTAACAAATTTAAAAAATAAACTATGATGCTGTATGGAAATTAACAAGCAAATTACAAAATTTAAATGAAAATATAAGAATATCTAGAGTATCTAAAGCAACTTAAAAAATGATTGAAGGACTTTTTGATTGATTTCAATGCTAACCTTAAAGCTATCCTAGTTAATACAGTATGATATGGAAATAAGTTTCTACAAGTAGATGTGTGAGAGACAGAGCAAAGATAGGCTCACACATATGAAGAAACTTTTTTTAAATCAAAGACATGAAAGCATTCCAGTGAAGGAAGCATGTCTTTTCAATCTATTATGCTTGAAAAACTAGCTGCCTATTATTAAAAAGAAAATCAACCTTGATCTTTACCTCTTATCATACACAATAATTAATTCAAGATTTACCATAGAACTAAAACTACACCCTAAACCATGAAGCTTCTGCAAGAAAACAAAATTATCTTCAAGAATCGTGGATAGGCAACAGTACTTAAGCAGGACATGGATAGCAATAACATCTTAAAAATGATAAATTAGAACATCAAAATGAAATTTTCTGTTTATGAAAAGATACCATTAAGAAATGAATAAGCAGGCCAAAAACTGGGAGGGAATAGTTGTAAAACAATACCTTACAACAGACAAGTAAACAATATAAATATAAAAAGATACTACAATACAATTAGAAAAAATAAGTCTTTCAGTGACTAATAGACAGAGTCAATTGACCTTTTCATTAAATAAAATGGGGATCCGCTGAAGTGTTTTGAGCAGTGACATTACTAACTTATAACTCTGGCTGCTCTATTAGGATAAGACTGTAAGATGCATGGGTAGAAGCTGGGAAACTCATTAGATGCCTTTTCATTAACAGGTGAGAAATGGTGGTTTGCATTAGGATAGTAAAAGTGATTGGATTTTAAATACATTTTGATAGTAGTGATAACATTTATTTGATGACTGGATCATATTTTTGCCTGTGTAACTGAAACAATGGAGTCACCATTATCTAAAATAGAGGTGACACAGGAGAAATAGAATTGGGCATTGATAGCAGTAACAAATCTCAGGCTTGGCCATGATAAATTTGAAATGCTTATTAGACATTTACATAGGCAGCTGGATATACAACATGATGAATTTGAGAGTTTATAACTGAAGAACTAGCTTTGGTATTCCTTGGGACAAAACCTTGCTTTGAAAAGAAAATGAATTTTCATTTAAACTCTCTTAAACTAGACCAACTTCCCTTTGGCAATGATCTGATCTGACCCAAGATAAATCCAGGGCAGCTAGCTCTATCCTTGAAAAAAAACAATTAAGACACCCAGCATAGACCTCAATATATAGATTGAAATGGTCGAACAGAACACTGGGATTGTCAGCAGAATCTTCCTACTTCCACTCTCACACCTGGAGACAAGTCAGGAGAATAAAGGACAGGAATAGGAGGTACAAGAAAAGCAACTACCAAAAAAAGATGGAAAGAGAGAAAATGGAGGACAGAAGAGAAATATTTAGGCCAAGGTAAGTGATAAAAGTAGAGCTAGAGCTTGGAAAAGGGAAGAAGAGATTTAGAAGGGAAAAAAGATGTGGAAGTCACTCCATAATGTCTTAGATGCATTACCATTATCTATGCCTTTAAAAATGGATGAAATTACAGCTTTCCAAAAGAAACTGGAGGTTATTCCTCTTTATTCATTATCTCAAAGTTCACTACTAGACCAGTTTCCAATATTTATAGTGATTTTTTGTGTATTATAAATTAATAGCTTCCACAAATCTGATACAGAAGACCCAGAGATTCTTCTCTCATTTTATTATGAAACAGGAAGATGGGCTTCTTCAATTATTTCTCAGAACATAAATGGCCAACATATTTCCCTTTCCGAGACTATCATTAGTCTTTGAAAAATAATCCATCAATGAGAACCATTAAGGACAACACTCTGCTTAATGCTCTCATTCACTTGTTACCTGGTGACATACATAGACAATTAACATTCTCTATTAAAGATATAGTAGTGAATCTGAGAGTCTCTAGAGACTCTATTAAAAGTTTGATGCTTAGAGACTGGGACTAGGGAAATTTATGTAATTGTAAAGGTGTATACATAATTTATGTGCAATGCTCAGAGGACATTATTAGGGAATCAATAGGGTTTTTTTGTTTTGTTTTGTTTTTCTTCCAATTAATTTTATTTTATTTTTTCGGTGTTCCAATAGGGGTTTTTTATGGAAGGTAACATTGCTGTTACCAAATGAGAAAACATAATCATCATTTTATCTAATTGTGATATGTAAAATGTGTTTACATAATATTGATAAAACCCAAAAGTCAGTCTTCTCATTAAGGACAGAGATGTGTTTCCTCTGCTCTGGACTAAAGCCAAACTGACTGCACATCCTCCCATCCCTTACCTGTTATCAAGATGAGGTTAGAACAAGATGCTAATGGTAATGAATGTTCTCTGAAATTTCTTATAACCCTCCACATCAGCACTTACTCTTATTCCCTCTAACATCTAACTCCATTCTCCATTCTGTACTTCTTGGGGATTCCTTAGATTTGGTAGTCCTGAGTTCTAGTTACTCCAAAGGAGGTGTCTCTTTTTCCTCATCTGAATTAAAAGTTGACCCCAGATTACATAATAGAAATCTGCAATAGGAGTTTATTAGTACATTGGCTCTTGAAAAATGTGGAGGTTAGAGGCACTGAGCCTTCACACAGTTGAAAATCCACATTGAAGTATTCATTGCCCCCAAAAATGTAAATACTAATAATCTGCTGTTGACCGAAAACTGTACTGATAGCATAAACAGTTGATTAACACATATTTTGTATGTTGTATATATTATATGCTGTATACTTACAATAAAGTAAGCTAGAGAAAATAAATGTTATGTAACAATCACAAGAAAGATAAAATACATTTACAGTACTGTACTGCAGTTACATTAAAAAAAAATCCACATATAATTGAACCCACCTGATTCAAAATCCATGTTATTCAGGGATCATCTGTATTTCCAATTCCCCCTAAAATATCCAAGAACTATTCATATATAAGAAATTGGGTAGTGGCCTGATTTGGGGAATAAGTATATTCAGTTATTTTTTAAATTTTTATTGTTTTAAAGAGAGAGAGAGAGCAGGAGAAGGGGAAGGGGCAGATGGAGAGGGGGAAGCAGGCTCCCGCTCGAGCAAGGAGCCTGATGCGGGGCTTGATTCCAGAACCCTGGGATCATGACCTGAGCCAAAGGCAGACACTTAACTGACTGAGCCACCCAGGCACCCCTCAATTATTAAAGATAGCACAATAGAGTGGTGAAGTGCATAAACTCTAAGTTTAGAACCCTGGGGTTTTGAAATTTGGCCTTGCCACTTACTAGCCATAGAGCCCTAAGTCACAAACTCTCTGTGCCTCTGTTTCCTCTTTTGTAAGTTGGGGGTGGGGGGGAGTAATATCATTGACTGTAGATATTTATTGTGAAGATTTCTAAGATTAATTATTCTATTTAATGATAGTGATTGATGCCAGATTAGTAATTGGCTGGGGCCTTACAATTTCTGGAGGCAGAAACTGACTGCAAAGAGGCATTTGAAAACTTTTAAGGTGACAAAAATGTCCTAAAATTCGATGGTGGTAGTGTCACAACTGCATACCGTTTCTAAAATTTATTAAATAATATTCTTATATAGATCTTACTACATATACATTATACTTCAATAAATCTGTAAAAAAAAAATAAAATAACCTCCAGTGCTTCTCCAGTGTTCTCTTAGCTGTCTTATTTAAACTCCCCAATCTCATTAGTTCACTCTCAAAGATTTGCCATGGGACATCAACAAAATGGCTGAATAAGACATCCCTTGCTCAACGACAATTTCATGTCCATTCACAGACTAGAGTGCCTTTAGATCAGGTAAGAGATTGTGAAACCCTGGTGCAGTCTACAACCTAGGAGAACTGCTTTGAGAAAGCAGTCTTGCACTGAGGAAGTTGACTCACTGACTGTGATCCCAGGTACAGACCCAGAAACATTTTCGTACCTCTGAGGACTTGACCATAGCTTTATTTAGCTTTAGTTCTGTTACCAGCACCATACACCCAAAGGACCCAGGAGTCATCACACTCACCCTGTGCATCAGGATACAGGTACACAAACCTCATTTCCTGCTATGGATCCTGAAGTGGTCCATGAAAAGTCTCCAGCTCCTTTCAGCTGTGATCCGGAGCCTCTAGAGAGCAGCTCACCAGACTCGGTATGACTGTAGATCCTGAGAGGACCCTATAACTGAGTTCCAGCACACCCTGTTGTAGTCCATGAACATTTCTATTTGCAGAAAATCCCAAAAGGAGATACTCTTGTCTAAACCTCCAGAGGTTTGAAAGGGCCCTAAACTCTTGCATACTTCTATTCACAGTCTTCCAGAAGTCCTGAGAGTCCAGAGTTCCAATGGGAGAAACTCCTGTCTACAACCTTGGAGATGCTAAAAGTACCCTATACTTGGCTTTGATCTCCCAGTCATAATCCATAAGCAGTTCTGTTGGCACAGGGACAACATAGGAGATGATCCCAGCTGAGCCCAGAAAGATCCTAAAGGGACCTGAGTCAGCTTAAGCCCTCTTAGTTCAATCTATCATCAGAATTGCTAGCCCAGGGAACCAGTAGGAGACACTGCTGTCTCCACCTCCCAGAAATTGTAAAAGAGCCCTTTCTAGCTACAGTCATGGTAGTACAGTGACCCAGCAGAAGAGCTTTCCATCTGCACTTCCAGAGATACTGAAAGGCCCTGTACTCAACTCTAGCGTCCTCAGCCATGGTCACAGAGTAGTCCAGTCTTCCCAGAAACTAGAAGGACACATGCCCATCTATGCATCTAGAGCCAGATATGCAGATCTCAATCTAGACTGTAGAAGAGATAACAGCTCCTGTGGTTCAGTCATTTTCAGCCCCTCTCAGCCATGGTCCAGGACCCACCCGGGAACCTATCCAGTGACCTGGCAGGAGCCCTTCTGGGAGTATAGTGGGATCTACACATGTCTGCATACCTGGTAATAGGCCCAATGTCTAAGAACCCAATTGTAGACCTTGAAGCAGCTTCCCCAGTGCCACTTCACTGAACAAGGTACAGAAGACAGTCCCACCCACCCAGGTACGAGTTATGAAGCAATAGCTTCATAACTGGTTACAAAGCAGCACAACTGCAATTCTGTGGTTAATCCTATTGATGTGGGGAACCAATGACGAAAAGAAACCTTTATCTGTCAACATAGTCAGTGATGACTAGAAGAGGTGTTTGCTCCCTCAAATCAACAGACGCTAATGTAAGGCTATATAGATCATAAAGAATCATGCAAACATAACACCACCAAAGGACTAATTAAACCAGTAATCGATCCCAAAGAAATAGAGCTCTATAGTTTGCCTGACAAGGCATTCAAAATAATTATCTAAAAGAAACTCAAAGAAATGCAAAAGAACAGATAACTAAATGAAATGAGGAAACAATGCACAAAATTAGAAGTTTAATAGAAAAATAGAAGCTATAGGGGCACCTGGGTGGCTCATTCAGTTCAGTGTCTGGCTTAGTCTCAGGTCATGATCTCAAGGTCCTGGGTTCGAGCCCTGCATTCATGCTCCTCACTCAGTGGGGAGTCTGCTTGTTCCTCTCCCTCTGCTCCCTTCCACACTCGTGTTCTCTCTCTCTTGAATGACTTAATAAAATATTTTTTAAAAATAGTATCCATGAAAAATAACCAAAGAAGTCTTGGAGTTGAAGAATACAATGACAGAAGTGTAAAATTCAATAAAGTGTTTTAACAAAAGACTTAATCATTCAGAAGAAAGAATCAACACAATCAGAGACAGGTTATATGGAATAAGCCAGTTAAAGGAACAAAAAGGAAAAAAAAAAAAGAATGAAGAAGAGTGATAAAAGTCTATGTTAACTATAATATACCATGAAGTAAATGAATACTCACTTTGCTGGAGTTCCAGAAGGTAAAGAGAGAGAAAGGGGCTAAAAACTTATTTAAAGAAACAATAGGTGAAAACTTCCCAAATCTTGGGAGATATGGATATGCAGGCACAAGAAACTCAAAGGACTCTAACCAAGATCAACCCAAAGAAGACTACTCTGAGACACATCATAAACACAGCATCAAAGGAATAAACAATAAGAGAATTTTGAAAGTAATAAGAGCAAAATGACTTGGGATCTACCAAGGAACCCCCATAGGCTATAAGCAAATTTCTCTGCAGAAACCTTGTACAGCAGGGAGGTATAATGACAGAGTCAAAGACTGAGAGAAAAATATCCTGCTGTAATCCAACTAATAATGTTGTAATCCAACTAATCCAACTGTAATCCAACTAATAATAATCCAACTAATAAAATCCAACTAATAATGCCATAACTGGTAAAATTATCCTTCACAACTGAAGGAGAAATAAAGACATTCTCACACAAACAAAAGCTAAGGGATTTCATCACCACTAGACTTGCCTTACAAGAAGAGCTAAAGGGAGTTGTTCAGGAGAAAATGGAAGGACACCAAGCAATAACACGAAAACATATAGAAGTATAAAACTCACCTGTAAAGGTAAATGTGTAGCCAAATTTTGACTGACTGTCCTAATGCTATAATGGTGATATGTAAATCATTTTTATCTCTAGTAGAAAAGCAAGAAAATAATAATATTAAAAATATCTATAAATACAATAATTTATTTTCTTAATGGATGCACTATACAAATAAATGTAAAGTGTGAAAACAACATAAAATGTGGGAACAGAACCAAAAGTATACTCTCAAATGCATTTGAAGGTAAGTTTTATCATTTAAAATAGATCTATAAGATGTTTTATCTAATCCTCATGGTAACGACAACAAAAACCTATAGTAGATACATAAAAGATAAAAAGAAATCAAAGCATATGACAATAAAAAATAAATCACATAGGAAGACAGCAAGGGAGAAAGAAAGGGACTAGGGCACTAAAAAACAGAAAACAATTAACAAAATGGCAATAGTAAGTCATTACTTATCAATAATTAACAAAAAATAAGATCCAACAATATGCTATCTATGAGAAATTCATTTTAGCTTTAAAAACACACTTAGAATTATAAAAATGATAGGCAAAGTGGCTACAGTGATATCAGATAGAACAGAATTTCAGTCAAAATCAATAATGTAAGGCAAAGAGGTTCACTATATAATGATAAATGTGTCAATTCATCAAGAGGATACAACAATTGTAAACATATATCCACCCAATATTGGAGCACATGAATATATAAAACAAATATTACCAGAAATATAGAGAGAAAGAGACAGCCATTACAAAACAGAGGGGAACTTCAATACTTCACATTCAGCACTGGATAGATCATCCAGACCAATAATCAATAAGTAAATAGCAGATCTGAATAACACGACAGAGAAAATGAATGGAAGAGCTTTATACAGGACATTCTATTTAGTAACACCAGAATGCCTACTTCTCAAGTCACATGGAACATTCTGTAGGATAGATCATAAGTTGGGCCACAAAGTAAGTCTTAGCAATTTTATGAATATTGGAATCATTAAAAAAAGAATAGTAGAATCATATTGAGTATCTTTTCCAACCACAATGATAAGAAACTAATAATTAGTAACATTAATAAAACTGAAAAATGCACAAATATATGGAAATTAAACAACACACTACCGACCAACCAATGGGTCAAAGAAGAAAGTGAAATCAGAAAGCTTCTTTAGACAACAAAAATACAACATGCCAAAACATACAAGATAATGTAAAAATGATTCTTAGGTGGAAGTTTAGAGTGATCAATGTGTAATTAAAAAAGGAATATCTCAAAAAAACTACCTCATATTAAATCTCAAAGAATTAGAAAAAGAAGAAAAATTAATCCCAAAGTTAGGAAAAGGAAGGAAATAATAAAGATTAGAGCAGAAATAAATAAAAGACACCAGAAATACAATAGAAAAGGCCAGTAAAAATAAGAGTTTGTTTTTTGAATGATAAACAAGCAAACAAACAAAAAACCTTTAGCCCTATTAACCAAGAAAAAGAGAAAGGACTTAAATAAAGTTATAAATGAAAGAGGAGGCATTATGACCGACACTACAAATATACAAAGGATTATAAGAGGCTCTGAGGAACAATTATAAGGAAGTAAATTGGATAACATAAACCAATGGATAAATTTCTAGAAACATACCATCTACTAAGCCTGAACCATTAAGAAACAGAAAATGTGGACAGACCAATAACAAAGTGAGAAGATTGAATTAGTACTCAAAAACCTCCCAAAAAAGAAAAGCTCAAGAATAGGTGGTTTCACTGGGGAAGTCTACCGAACATTTAATGAAGAATTAATGTCAGTCCTAAAACTCTTCCAAAAAAGGATGGAATATGTTCAAACTCAGTTTTTTAAAGCCAGCATTACCTTGATACCAAAATCAGATAAGAACACTAGAGGAAAAGAAAACTACAAGACAATATCCCTGATTAATATATATACAAAAATGTACAGCAAAATTCCAGCAAACTGAATTCAACAGGATCCATTAAAAGGATCATATACACCATGATACAGTGGAATTTATCCCTTGGATACAAGGATGGTTCAACATCCAGAAATCAAGAAGTGTGATATACCACGTTAATAGAATGAAAGATAAAGATCTTATGATCATTCGATAGATGCAGAAAAATCATTTGACAAAATTCAACGTCCTTTCATGACAACAGCTCTCAACACTTTGAATTAGAAGTAATGTATCTCCACATAATAAAGGCCATATACAACAGGCTCACAGCTAACATCCTATGCAACAGTGAAGAGCTGAAATTTACCCTCAAAAATCAGGAACAACACAAAGGTGCCAAGCTAATCACGTCTACTCAACACAGTACTAGAAATCTTTGCCACAGTACATAGGTTAAAAAAATAAATAAATAAATAAAAGGAATTCAAATATGAAAGGAGGAAGTAAAATTGTCCTTGTTTGCAGATAGCATAATCTTATATGTAGAAAACTCTTAAGAACTCCACCAAAACAGTTAGACGTAATCAACAAATTAAGTAAAATTACAGGATAACAAAAACCAACATATAAATATCAGTTACATTTCTATTCACTAACAACAAAATACCTGAAAGAGAAAGAAAATAATATCATTTACCAATATCATTGAAAACCAATAAAATATTTAGGAATAAATTGAACCAAGGAGATGAAAAATTTGTACACTAAAAACTATGAGACATTGATGGAAGAAACTGGAAAATATGCAGATAAATGGAACAATAGCTCATATTCATGGACTGGAAAAATTAATATTGTGAATATGTCCATGCTACCCAAAGTCATGTATAGATACAATGCAATTCTTATAAAAATTCCAGTGGCATTTTTCATAAAAAGAAAAATTCTAAAATTTGTATGCAACCACAAAAGCATCCAAAAGCATCCAAAAGCAAAAGTAATCTTGTGAAAGAAGAATAAAATTGGAAGCATCAGACTCCCTGATTTCAAACTAAAAATCTATAGTAATCTAAACAGTATGGAACTGGCATAAAAATGGTTACATAAATCAATGAAACAGAATTGAAAGCCCAGGTATAAAACCACACATGAACAGTTAATTAATATTTGAAAAAGGAGCCAAGATCTTTTCAGCAAATAATGTTAAGGAAACTGGATATTCCCATGCAAAAGAATAAAATTTAATCACTACCTTAAACAACTCACAAAAATTGACTCCAAATGGATTAAAGACTTAAGTGTAAGACCCCAAACCATAAAACTCCTAGAAAAAAACATAGGAAAAAGATTCTAGATACTGGCCTTGGCCAATGATATTTTGGATGTATTGCCAAGAAGCACAAACAACAAAAGCAGAAATGAACATTATTTCAAACTAAAAAGCTTCTGCACAGCAAAAGAAATGATCAGCAAAATGAAAAGGGAAACTATGGAACAGAAGAAAAATATTTGCAAGCCATATATCTGAAAAGGAGTTAATATCCAAAATAATAAGGAACTCCTATAACTTAATAGCAAAATACTACTAATAATAATCTGATTGAAAATAGGCAGAGGTCCTGAATAGACCTTTTTCCAAACAAAGCATACAAATGTCCAACAAGTCCGTGGAAAGATACTCACCATTATTCATCATCAGGGAAAAGCAAATCAAAACCACAATTAGATATCACCTCACACCTATCAAAATGATTATTTTCAGGGGACAAGAGAGAAGCGCTGGTGAGGATGTGGAGAAAAGGAAACTTGGTGCACTATTTGTGAGAGTGTAAATTGGTATAGCCACTATGGAAAACAGTATAGAAGTTTCTCGAAAAATTAAAAAATAGAACTACCATCTGATCCAGCAACCCCTATTTGGGTATACATCCAAAGAAAATGAACTGACTATCCTGAAAATGTACGTTCATCCCCATGTTTATTGCAGCATTACTCACAATAGCCAAGACATGAAAACAACCTAAGTGTTCACCAACAGATGAAGAAAATGTGGTGTGTGTGGGTATGTATATGTAAACATGCCTATATATATGTGTGTGTGTATATATATACAGACACATACATATATACATACAATGAAATATTCAGCCATTAAAAAGAAGAGAATCCTGCTATTTTGGACAACATAGATGGACCTTGAGGGCATTATGCTAAGTTAAATAAGTCAGACAGAGAGAGACAAATCCTGTTTGATTCTCACTAATATGTAGAATCGAAAAAAGTGCATGACGGTTCCTTCTCTACATCCTCAGAAATACTTGTTATTTCTTGTCTTCTTGATCTTTATGAACTCTTAGAAATGAGATGCGAAGTGAACAAATATAGTCCAGATGTTCAATGAGCATTATATTAATACTTAAAAATTTATTGATTTTAGGAGGAGTTATATATTTTTCTGCTAATAAAAGACAAGTGTTCTAAATTTATTGCTCCATTCTCTGATGATAAGCCCCAATTCAACAAATATTTTAAAAGTCATTGACATCTTTATTTTGTCCTTTGATATAACTGTGATATTTAAGTAGAAAGCAATTGTTTTCCAAAAGGAAATCATGCAATACAGATGGAATTTTGAAAACATATTTGGGATGTTTCCATATATCTTGATAGGATTATATAGGCAAAAATTATATGAGTAACATATTAAATATTTTCAGATCTGCGTATTTTTTTTTAAAAAGTTGGAAACAGAATTTTAACACCAACATGAAAGAATGAACTTCCAAAGAAGTTCATTGAGGTTTGATATTTATTTATTTATTTATTTATTATTGCTTTTTTATTATGTTATGTTGGTCACCATGCGCTATGTCATTAATTTTTGATGTGGTGTTCCAAGAGTCATTGTTTATGTGTAATACTCAGTGCTCCATGCAATACGTGCCCTCCTTAAGACCCACCACCAGACTCACCCATCCCCCCACATCCTTCCCCTCCGAAACCCTCAGTTTGTTTCTCAGAGTCCACAGTCTCTCATGCTTCATCTCCCCCACTGGTTTACTCCACTTCACTTTTCCTTTCCTTCTCCTAACGTCCTCCATGTTATTCCTTATGCTCCACAAGTAAGTGAAACTGTATGATAATTGACTTTCTCTGCTTGACTTATTTCATTCAGCATACTCTCCTCTAGTCCCGTCCATGTTGATACCAAAGTTGGATATTCATCCTTTCTGATGGCTGTGTAATATTCTGTTGTATATATGGACCACATCTTCTTTATCCATTTGTCTGTTGAAGGGCATCTTGGCTCTTTCCATAGTTTGGTGATTGTGGCCATTGCTGCTATGAACATTGGGGTATGTGTGGCCCTTCTTTGTGCTGCATCTGTATCTTTGGGGTAAATACCCAGTAGTGCAATTGCAGAGTCATACGGTAGCTCTATTTTTAATTTCTTCAGGAATCTCCACAGTTTTCCAAAGTGGCTGCACCAACTTGCATTCCCACTAACAGTGTAAGAGGGTTCCCCTTTCTCCACATCCTCTTCAACACTTGTTGTTTACTGTCTTGTTGATTTTGGCCATTCTAACTGGTGTAAGGTGGTATCTCAGTGTGGCTTTGATTTGAATCTCCCTGATGGCTAATGATGATGAACATTTTTTCATGTGTCTATTAGCCATTTGTATGTCTTCTTTGGAGAAGTGTCTATTCATGTCTTCCGCCCATTTTTTGACATGATTATCTGCTTTATGGGTGTTGAGTTTGAGGCGCTCTTTATAGATCTTGGATATTAGCCCTTTGTCTGTAGTGTCATTTGCAAATCTCTTCTCCCATTCTGTGGGTTACCTCTTTGTTTTGTTGACTGTTTCCTTTGCTGTGCAGAAGCTTTTTATCTTGATGAAGTCCCAAAAGTTCATTTTCGCTTTTGTTTCCTTTGCCTTTGGAGACATGTCCTGAAAGAAATTGCTGTGGCTGATGTCGAAGAGGTTACTGCCTACATTCTCCTGTAGGGTTTTGATAGATTCCTGCCTCACGTTGAGGTCTTTTATCCATCCCAAGTTTATCTTTGTGTATTGTGTAAGAGAATGGTCAAGTTTCATTCTTTATACATAGCTGTCCAATTTTCCCAGTACCCTTTATTGAAGAGATGGGATATTATTTCCTGCTTTGTCAAAGATTAGTTCACCATAGAGTTGAGGATCTATATCTAGGCTCTCTATTCTTTTCCATTGATCTACGTGTCTATTTTTGTGCCAGTACCATGCTGTCTTAGTGATCACGGCTTTGTAATATAGCTTGAAATCAGGCAACGTGATGCCCCCAGCTTTGTTTTTCTTTTTCAACATTTCCTTGGCAATTCGGGGTTTTTTCTGGTTCCATACAAATTTTAGGATTGTTTGTTCCAGCACTTTAAAAATGCCGGTGTAATTTTTTTTTTTTTTTTTTTTTTACTTTCAGTTTGCTGGTGTAATTTTGATCGGGATGGCATTGAAAGTATAGATTGCTCTAGGCAGTATAGATATTTTAACAATGTTTATTTTTCCGATCCATGGGCATGGAATGCTTTTTCATCTTTTTATGTCTTTTTCAATTTCTTTCATGAGTGTTCTGTAGTTCCTCAAGTTCAGATCCTTTACCTCTTTTGTTAGGTTTATTCCAAGGTATCTTATGGTTCTTGGTGCTATAGTAAATGGAATCAATTCTCTAATTTACCTTTCTATATTTTCATTGTTAGTGTATAAGAAAGCAACTGATTTCTATGCATTGATTTTGTATCCTGCCACATTCCATTTTTAAATGCCTACTTTATTTCTGGATCAGTAATGACAGATGATTCTATTTAGCAAGAATGAGGTTATATCTAGTTTAAGAAGTTACTACTTTGGGAATAGTCTCCTCTGTTGATATTGTGATACACTATTTCTTTAATAGATGGTTTATCTCCGAGAGGTAGTTTTAGTTGTGTAGTCTGTCCTTGTGATTTTCTTTTGTTTCTGTACCAACTTGGTTGAGATATAGAAAAACAAAAGAAACTCCGAGATGGCGAAGTGCATGTAAGAAGTTTGTTGGAGAATGCTCTCAGTCTCAATAATTATTGATGGAGTGAAGGAAGTAAGAAGGATGAGTTGACTATAGTCACAACAAAGACATTAGCCAATCTGGTGAAGAAGTGGGGATTTGAGATGTCCCTTCGAAGTTCCCATGCCTAAGGCAGGTCCCTGAAATATATATTTTTCATGAAACAGTCATTAAATGTAGGCTGCTTCCAAGGAAGGAATATGACCTACATAAGACAATTATCTTCAGATAATCATACTTCTTGATAAGGGACTCAGTTGAGAACTATCAGCTACTGGCCCTCTTACTGGTGGAGATCTTGGCTGTGAACCATAGATCCATTACTGGCCACCTTTTATATTGTTCATAGCTACTTATTTCTTATAATAATTTCTAGGGATAACTCCACCACGATTTGGATCTTTTTCTTGACCTGGGGAATCTTACAAGATGAAGGTTAACGGGACACCTGCAGCTAATCTCTCATGACTACACTAATATCCATCTTCTCCCTCCTTTTGTCTACCTTCACCATTTCCTAATACCTCTACTGGTCCAGGTGAATAGTGGGCTGATCTGGAATGAGAGCCCCAGGGAATCTGTGGTCATTTCACCACAATGACCTTTTCAGTCCCAGTGGTTGTATTTGTCTATTTACTGTTGAGCAAGAGAGTACCAACAGATGCCTATGGACCACCTGAATGTCAAACATACTTTTTCCTGCTCCCATTGCATAAGAGCTGCCCTGTCTCTTCCTGATAACAGTCAATCACCCTTGTAATCCTTATGGACTCCTTTCCCTGCCTGCTGGTTTATTGGGAAAAGAAATCTAAAGTGACTGTCTGGCAGCTGTATCTTTCTGTGTAATGGAATTCTTGTTGCATTCTCTGGCAAGAACATATCCCCTTTGAATACCAGAACCTCTAATCCTATGTAGCTCAGGGATGTGGGAACAAGACTGCAAATTCTCCAAGCAGATCACTTGACAAGTCCTGGATTGAGCTATTCCAAATTCTGAAGGCATGGCACCATATAATGGTCACTGATTTCTAATGGAGAGTGCACCCTGGAGGACAGAGTCCTGACATCTTAATTATATCTTTCAAAGGCCATTTGATCAACTCATTAAGCCAGTAGCTTCCAGGTGGTGTGAAATAGAATAGAATTATTGTGCCATTCACTGCCCAAGACCATACCTCCTTTACTACAAACTAGATTTCCTGGTCAAGTGCAATATTATGCCCCATTCTACCAGCTTCAGAGAGTAATTCTTTGTGAGCCCTTACAGATTGGAAAGATGACCCATATTTGGATTATGTTGAATCCAATGAAGATGAATTACTGCACCTTTCAGAAAGGAACAGGTTCAAAGCAGCAAACTGGATGCTGTCTTGGGGGGGGGTGCTCCAGAATGATCTGTTTTTGGCAAGTTAGAACCTGGCAAGAACAGTAGCTGGATTAGCCTTGAAAAGTTGAAGCCTGTGCTATTAGGCACATACATGCCTCCATCCAAGCCACTATAGCACTTCATTCATGTGCGCATTGTGCCAGCACTGGGGTAGCAGATGAACAAAATTGGATGACCTCCACTGACTGTCATTCTATGTTCTTGGGTTTTTTTTTTAGTATTTTTTTGATGGTAGATGCTCCCCAGTATACCTTTACATGTAATATGAAGAATGCCACACTTCATATCCATTCTGGTAGATCCATTTGTAAACCTTTTTCTCAGATTTTCAGGTCATTGACCTTTTAATCTGTTGACCAACATCCCAGCTGTTTACCTCTACTATGAATCTATATATTCTCACCTTGGACCACTTTTTTTTTTTTTTCTGGGCAATGAATATAGGTAATCAGGGTACTACATTAAGGGAGGATCTCCCCTTATTGCTGCCTTTTAAGGTCACCCTGGGTGGAGCTAGACTTTAGCAGCAAAGCATCTTGGCTTGCCTCACCATACCAAGGTGACAAAGAACCAACTTGGCCTTTGAGGTCAGACATGTGAGAAGAGTAGAAGAGATCAGTGTAATGATGTAGGATGACACAGAGGTCTCAGTTACCTGCTTGTGCAGCCTATTTTGTTCTCAGACTGTTCATGCCAGATTCTTGGATGTGCCACTTTCATCTTCCAATGAATTACTCCCAGGGCCACTCAATATTTTTTTAATTAACATATAATGTATCATTTGTTTCAGGGGTACAGGTCTGTGATTTGTCAGTCTTACACAATTCACAGCACCCACTATATCACATACCCTCCCCATTGTCCATCACCCAGCCACAACATCCCTCCCACCCTTCTCCCCTCCAGCAATCCTCAGTTTGTTTCCTGATATTAAGAGTCTCTTATGGTTTGTCTCCCACTCTGGTTTTTTCTTGTTTCATTTTTCCTTCCCTTTCCCTATGATCCTCTGTCCTTTTTCTCAAATTCCTCATATCAGTAAGATCTTATGATAATTATTTATCTCTGATTGACCTATTTTGCTTAGCATAACAGCCTTTAGTTCCATCCACATTGTTGCAAATGGCACAGTTTTGTATTTTTTGATGGCTACATAATATTCCATTGTATATATATACCACATACTCTTTATCCATTCATCTGTGAATGGACATCTAAGCTCTTTAAATAGTTGGCTATTGTGGACATTGCTGCTATAAACATTCAGGTGCATGTGCCCCTTTGGATCACTACATTTGAATCTTTGGGGTAAATACCCAGTGGTATAATTGTTCTATTTTCAACTTTTTGAGGAATCTCCATACTGTTTTCCAGAGTGGTTGCACCAGCTTCCATTCCCACCAACAGTGTAGGAGGGTTCCTCTTTCTCAACATCCTCACCAACACCTGGCCTTTCCTGACTTGTTAATTTTAGCCATTCTGACTGGCGTGAGGTGGTATTTCACTGTGGTTCGATTTGTATTTCCCTGATGCTGAGTGATGTTGAGCACTTTTTCATGGGTCTGTTGGCCATTTGGAAGTCTTTGCTGCAAAAATATCTGTTCACCGTCATCTTGCTCCTCCCCCACTCAATCTTATACTTGTTAATCTGACTAATTCCAGCTCACAAAGGCAATTCTGCCCTCTTGGTCACATATCGTCCCAAGATTAGGAGCTCTTCCTCTAGCAGAATTTATAGCAGAGCAGGAAGTTCTTTTTTCAATAGTTTATTCTCCTGTAGAAAACAAAGTCTTGCTCTAAAACCAAAAGGGTATGTATTATGATTTTCCTATTAGAGTTTTCCATAAACTCTAATCCTGGATATTCTATATCCAATTTATTTCTATAAACTTAGACTCGAATATTTCTAATACTATTGGCCTGCTCAGTCAGTGTGGACCTGCTGAGGAGCACTTTCTTGTTCTGAGACCCACTCAAAACTTGCATTCTTCTCCCATTTGAGCAGATCTACCTGTGTGTAGTATCCTTTTTTTTTTTTTTTTCAGTGTTCCAAGATTCATTGTTCATGTATCTTTTCAACTTTGTAGGATATTAAGAGATGTTTGCAAATAAATTCAAGCAAGTGCTTGAATTGCTGTATCACAGTGCTAAGCTATAATTTAAATAATAAGCCATATATCACATTTTCTTCTGAAAAAGATTATTATTTAATTATATAATAGTGTTAGCGGGAAGTAAACAGTGTTTTAATATTATTAATACATAATATTAAAAATTTTAATACCATTTCTTTAGTCTAATTCCTTTTAAATATCTCTTTTCATGTTTTATAATACATAATATTATAGTATAGTGGTACACCTATCTAATTTGTAGGTAAGAATATATATATTTAGAACATACTACAAATGATCTTATTAATATGAATGTAAACCAGAATGGTTTGAAATATCTTCTCTAGTGAAGCCATCAGCAGAGGAAAGATAGTAGAAAACACAAGAGTAGATGAGATAATATGTGGAAAACTCTAGAATGAAAGAAGAGGGAGGTCAAGGATACAATCAGAAAGAAGCATGATTCAGGGCAAAGAGGGAAACATGACCTAGTGTGAAACACTGCGATGCAGCAATCAAGAAGACAGAAACAGAGAGGGTTACCATAAGAAGCCAGAGAAGACTTTAATAGTACCAAACACTACACTTGGTTAGGAAAATAATTAAATATTCTTTAGGGTTGGCATTTAAAGTTGGTCATGGCCTTGGAGAGAGAAGGTTTTAGTGAATTGGCACAGCAGAGAAAAATAAATGGGAAGCAATCAAATAGGACAATTTCCAAACTATTTTCCTATTCTTTCTATATTGCCTGTTGTGTCTTTGTATCATGTATGAGTAAGCTTCAGCCACTCTAGTTTACTATCCTTTTTTTAAAAATTGAGGTCTGGCTCTTTTAAGAGTCCAGGCTTTTATACGTGGTTCCCTCAGTCTATTGCTTTTCCTCATGTTCTTCCCCAATTATTATCCTGCTTATCCTTTAAAGTTATCTGAAATTATATTTCCACTGGGAAACCTTTCTTTCTTCCATGTCACTATTCACTTCCTTCACTATATTTTGACATAACATGGTTACGCTTTTTTTATATTACAGCCTAAATTGCACACTCGTTAGCAATATAAATGCCTTTCTTTCTCCCGACTAGATGATGAGCGTCTTGTCAGGAGCCATATATAAAAACTAGGAAATTATGCCCACCATTTTCACATCTTGTGCACACACTCCCCATTGTCTTTTCCAATACCCTGCATATTGAAAGTACTTGATAAAAGTTAAACAGATTGGAAATGTTAGTAGTTAATGCAGCAGGATCTAACTCAGTTTGTTGTCAGTTTCTCAAAAAGATGCATGACATGATTGGTGACTTAATATGTAGTCAAGACTTTTACAATCAAGACACATATGAGTCACACTTGATATGGTGGTGAATGCATTATAAAAGCAGTAAACTATCAAGTAAATCATGAAAAGAAAGAATCAATTCTATTTGAAGGACCTAGGAATGTCCTCATGGAGGAGACCTGATTTGAGCTCAAGGACGAGTAATATTGAGATGGAAGGAAAGAGAGAAGGAGTTTTAGATGAGAGAAACATTGTAAGTGAATTAGTTGAAGCAACTGGACAGAAGGGCAGTGAAGGGATGCACATGGCCAAGTGCCCTGACATAAGAGAAAGAAAGGAAAGTGATAGATAAGACACGAGCTGACTGCGGAGCATCTGGAATACCAAACTAAGAAAAATGGCTTTGGGGGTGCCTGGGTGGCTCAGTCAGTTAAGTGTCTGCCTTCAGCTTAGGTCATGATCTTGGAGTCCTGGGATCAAGCCCCAGAGCCCCATGTCTAGCTCTCTGCTTAGTAGGGAGTTGGCTTCTCCCGCTCCTTCTACCCCTCTATCTGCTCCTTGTCTCTCTCTCATTCACTCTCTTTCTCTCAAGTAAACAAGTAAAATCTAAAAAAAAAGTAAAACAAACAAAAAAAAACCTTAAAAAGAAAAATGGATTTGGTTCGAAAACTAGTAAGAGACCATCACTAATTCCTGAGCAGTAGACTATCATTTTTTTTAAATTATTCAACAAATATTTACTAAGCACTACAAAGTACCACTGTTCAAGGTGTTAGAAATGAAGGAATGCACATAACAAAGAAATCCCTTCCCTCTTATGTCCATAGTTAATTGTAGCGGTGGGCAACAAGTGATGGATTATAGACATACTCTATGTATAATATTTTTATTAAATATACAGTATATTTATATGATTAGTGGAGTGAAGGGGGAAAACAGGGTAAGAAAGATAAAGGAATTGGGGTGAACTGAAAAGAACGGAGAACAACTCAGCAAATTATATGTGTGGCTAAAGGGTAACAGCAAAAGTGTTTTGCAATACATGGGAACAACTTCAACTCAGAGCGAAGGAGTTGATGAGCCTAGCTAACACTACCACAAATTTTGGTCTCCTCTCTAAATGCTAATCATCTTTCGTAAGCCCTATTAATCTCTCCAGTAACTGTCCAGACCAACCTGAAACTCTGGCTCATTTAATATTTTATGCACAGGATAATGAACAGGATTCTTAAAATAATGTCAGTTACATAAGAATCAGCAAGATGATCATCAAATGACCATAGTGACTTTAGTGAAGGTCATTTACTTTAGCCTCATTGTCTCACAGGTCATCTTTAATTTATGTCACAGAGTTCATATGTCTTGGGTACTGAATCTCCCCATGGAAATACACTGATGTCATCATAGGGAAGTCCCATAAGCATTTGATGGAAAGTTTAGTTTTGCATTGTAAGGAACATAATTATTGACACTGACCTACTAGTAAACTTCCAGAGTTTTGTTCTTTTAATCCCAAATGTTTTTGAGACCAAAATTTATATCCTGAAATTATATGAGACTTAACGTCACACACAAACAAAAGTAATGTGATGTTATAAAACTCTTCTCAGAGCATTCAGGTGAAGGAAGTATTCAGATTTAACTTTACCTTTACTATTAGTGTCCATAAGTATTGATTTATCTGAATTAGTTAGCCTTTGTTCATTGTTCTCAGATTTCAACTTCTCACCTTTCTAGGTTTTCCCACAACTGAAGGCTATGCAAATTAGCATGAGATTTAAACTCAGTTCATGCTGACCTTTTCTGATTATAATATAGATTTTCAAAATATACAGGTAAGAATGCAGCTTAATTCTGTTAAATAATTTAGGCAAGTACTTTGAAAGTTAGTTCTAAAATAGGTGGTAACTAAATGGCTTATATTTAACATTTTAAAACAAGAAAATAAAATGTTCAGCCTGTGCTTATATTTTGATTATGGAAAAATAAACCCATTTTGACCATAGAATTTACATAATTAGACACATTGGACAAAATATCTTAAGGAATCCCTAAGTAATAATAGAAGATAGCCTTTGAGGTAAAACAAAATTTGTTCTAAAAAATCATATTTATTTTAAGATTTTTAAAAATTTATTTATTTGAGAGAGAGAAAGAGACAGAGAGAACACAAAAAGAGAGAGAGGCAGAGGGAGAGGAATAAGGAGACTTCCTACTGAGCTGGGAGCCAGACATGGGGCTCAATCCCAGGACCTGGAGAATCATGACCTGAGCCAAAGGAAGATACTTAAATATCTTAGCCATCCAGGCAACCCATCTCAAAAATCATATTAACATTTAAGATTTTTCTCTTTTTCTAAGTATTATAAAACTAAAATTACAGGCAAGCTTATTTTTATTAGCTTTCAAACTACTGTGATATACTTCAGAAAATATTACATAAGTTTCATAAGTTACTAAGTTTCTTAGGAAGTGGGAAAATAGTAGCTGGGTCATTTCAGATAAGAGAATGGTATCATTACGTATCATTCATAAGGTTTTTAATGATAAATTTCCAAGAATTTCCTTTGTAGGCTGTTCTTCAAAATTAGCAGTCTCAATTTGTGGAGACCCAAGAGATCATTAAGGATCAGTGGTAATATACTGACAACAAATTCACCTATCTCAGGTCTTTGAAGCTAGGACTGGAATCAATACTTTTTTTTTTCTCTATAGCATTAAACTCTTATAAGAAGTAAAAGTCATAGCTGAATTCAAATGTCTACAATTCTAATAAGGAAATTGTACATGCATATAGAAAAAAGCCATATGCATTATACATAAGCAACTCTAGATTGTGTTGGGTATATAGGATATGCTTGAGGATGCAAGAAGTGAAAATCAGTGTGGTCTGGGCATTTAGCTAAAACTTTCTTAAGTAGCATTTTATTAAATTACACTTTACATAAAGATGGAAAGGATTTAGATATCTGGGGAAAAGTCAACAGGAATGATGGCGTAGACAAAATCAGTTTTTATGGAAATGGATCTAATACCAGGAACAGGGATGAGAGAGGTGAAAATACATAGAGAGTTATTTCCTTGGATATCCAAAGTAATTTTCTTTAAAGATGAAAATCCTATACTTAATCCTTTGTGATCTTCATACAATTCCTAAGATATAAATTTAATATATCTGTTGTATGCTCTTTTCAAGCATTTGCTCCACTGGGAGAGTATATGAAAGTTTTTGCTCAGTTAAAAAAATGTGTATATATGAAAATTGATAGTAAATTTATTTAAGGATCTTTAATACAAAAACTGACACCGAAATTTTTGTCAACAATGAACCAAATATAGGTGTGCTAGATTTGTACACTATTCATGCATGAATTCATAAAGACGAACCTTTTCCTCTGTAAGCATTCTTCTTGGAATTACAAACATATTCGTGGGAATGATGATTTTCAGAGTTGAGCTTATAAACTGACATTTTAGGGGAATGACTGTCCCCTAGAGGTTTGCGCGCCTGTATCCAGAGATACTAAGGGAAGTTTGAAGAAGCTCCTCTCTTTGTTGTAAAAAGAAAAATTTGGAAGGAAAGTTATACACACTCTAAATTAGAATCTTATATCTCTGGAATTCCTATCTCAACAGAGAAGGTGGATATGACTGAGGATAACTACTCCTTGACCACTGAGTTTATCCTCATAGAATTTACACATCACCCAGAGTTGAAGAACCTCCTGTTTGTGGTGTTTCTCACTATGTGATCACCATGGTGGGGAATCTTGGCCTAGTGGCATTGATTTTTATGGAGCGTCGCCTTCACACACCAATGTACATCTTTCTGGGCAACTTGGCTTTGATGGATTCCTGTTGTTCCTGTGCCATTACCCCCAAAATGTTAGAGAACTTCTTTTCGAAGGACAGAATGATTTCTCTTTATGAATGCATGGCACAATTTTATTTTCTCTGCCTTGCTGAAACTACAGACTGCTTTCTCCTGGCAGCAATGGCCTATGATCGCTATGTGGCCCTATGCAGCCCACTGCAGTATCACACTATGATGTCAAAGAAGCTCTGCATTCAGATGACCGCAGGGGCCTATATAGCTGGAATCTTGCATCCCATGATTCATGTAGTGTTCCTCTTCAGGTTAACTTTCTGTGGGTCCAATGAAATTAATCACTTTTTTTGTGATGTTTTTCCATTATACCGACTTTCCTGTGTTGACCCTTATATCAATGAATTGATTGTATTTATCTTTGCAGGTTTAGTTCTAGTCTTCTCTGTTATCGTAGTCCTAATCTCTTATCTCTGCATCCTTTTCATGATTTTCAAAATGAAATCCAAAGAGGGAAGAGGCAAAGCCTTATCTACTTGTGCATCCCACTTTCTGTCTCAATATTCTATGGTTCTCTTCTCTTTGTGTACATTCAGCCACATTCAGTTAAAGAAGAGGATGAAGATATACCTGGTGCTATTTTTTATACTCTAGTGATCCCTTTATTAAACCCTTTTATTTATAGTTTAAGAAATAAGGAAGTAATAACTGCTATGAAAAAAATTATAAAGAAAATTTTATAACATTCTAAAAGAAATATCATCCCCTGTGGAAAATTAACTTAAATTTGAAAGAAATGTTTTTCAAAATCATGGAATATTGATAAAGTATAAAAGGACCATTTTGTCCATAAAATATTCAATTACTAAAACATGATAGTATAAAAATCAAATAAATTTCAGCAAGGAGATTCTGCTACAATGTATTACAAAATCTAAGCTACTAGCTTCAGCAAGAATGAATTAAATAATTATTCTTGAGGTCACAAACTGTGTCGCAAAGAAATTAGCTAAACTTTTAACTAATTGTTTCAAAGGGTAATGAGTTACAATTTTCAACAAATACAACAAATACTAGGAATAGAAGTCAGTATATATAAAGATCACCTCTATTTAATATTGTTGACAAATTTCTGGAATTCCAAAGCATAATCTTACAAAGTCTGGCACATTCCAGGTTCTCAAGAATTAATCTCTTCTTAACACCATCTATCAGAAGTAAACTGTATATATTTGATTCTTAATTTTCTTTGAGTTTATTCAAGAGACTATATTTGAATATTAATTCAGAGAGTATTTATTCTCAAATAAAGAATATTTTCATCATTAAAAGGGAAAATTTTGTTATATATCTTTTACCACAATTAAAAAATATTAAAAACAAGAAAGGAATCCTACTAAAAATGTATAATAAAAAAAGACTATTTTCATCTTTAGTGTTAGTCAATTGTACTATCACATTCTCTGAAATAGAGTACCTGTATACTCATGATTTATCAAAATGTAATTGAAATAGATGGTATTTATACTGAAATCCATATCTTTTTCTCTGATACTACTTACCATGTTTGTTACTAGGAATTCCATCAAGATTTACTGATTACAAAGTAAATTACTGATACGTTCACAGCATTAACAAAAAGTTAGAGATGCTGTAAGCATAAATGAGGCACAAAATTGGGAACATTCTCAATACCTAAACATAAATATTTAATGATCAGTTATACATACAAATATGAAGGAAAAAAATAATTTACTGAAAACATGTTATCTGTTAAGCACAAAGGTAGACCTTTCATACATATTACCTACCAACTGGTTAGATATGATTTTGTATGCATTTTCTTAGTAAAAACCTCATACTTTGAAACATTCAGTAGCTTGCTCAAGTTCAACCAGGTGATTTGGGTTGAGCTGAATTTGCATCAATGCTGCTTGGGAGTTCAGGAAATAGCCTTGTCACATGGGATATTTAGTCCTTATGCAGCA
>CM052898.1:152291794-152311308 GCA_028534135.1 Potos flavus
TTACCTGAGTTCAGATAGGGATATCTGAAAAAAGTTGACTACAAGCTCCATATGAGTCAAGGGTCAGGCTACAAAAAATGTCAATCCAGGCTTATGTAGCAGTAACAAAAGTATAGGTATCAAAAACAATGAAAATATTTATTAGGAGCATTCTGTTCTTTGATGGTCAGACTAATAGGAAATACTGTCTTCATATTTGAACCTGATATTCAGGCCGTAGAGACTTACCGGAGTTGTGCATAGAATGACCACGTCATGAGAGGAAGCATTGAGTAAATATGGCAAGTAGAGTTGACCCTTGAATAACGTAGGGGTTAGGAGCACTGGCCCTTTCACGCAGTCAAAAATCCACGTGTAACTTTTGACTCCCCCAAAACATAACTACTAACAGCCTACAGTTGATCAGAAGACTTACCAATAACATAAAACAGTCAATTGAGACATATTTTGTATATGTATTATGCTGTATTCTTACATAAAGTAAGTGAGAGAAAAGAGAATGTTACTAAGAAAATCATAAGGAAGAGAAAATACATTTACAGTACTGTTCTATTAAAAATCTGCATGTATGTCAGCCTGCACAGTAAACCTGTGTTATTCAAGGTATTCAATTTTGTATTGCAAATATATAGGAAGAAGTTTATTACTGACACAGTTTGATAGGAAGTTGGAGAAAAGACTTTTATGTAGCTCCAAAAAAATAAAACTTGCACTAGAGGGTAGAATTTGGTTTAGAGTTGATATTAAGGCATTACTAATAATTAAAATAATGTAAAAATGGGAGGGGATGCTTTGTAAAGTCATCAGCTATCTTCCCATGTTGTTGAGGAAATTTATGATAATTAAAGCTATCATTTATTGAGTGCTGAGATCCTCTGCTTTGTGCTTTATGTATGTTTTTTCAACAGGTCTTTTATAATCATCATTCACTTACTTCTTATGCCTGTCTTGAGATCCTATAAGGACGTAGATTCATTTGTATATGGAGCCGGAAAATTCTGCTTCAGATGCTGGATCTACCACTTACTGTGTTACCTTGTACAAGTTATTTACCTTGCCTCAGTTCCCTCATTTATAAAATTTATAAAACCTTCACAGGGATTTTGGGAGGATTAATACACAAAGCATGTGCGGAACAGTGAATGACACAGAGTGAGACCTCAGTAATTGTTAACTGTTAGTGTCCTTTTGCTTTTATCAGGAAGCATCTTTTTGAACAAAATGCTTTAAAAAAGAATCCCCAATATTAAAGTATTCCTTTCTCACTTTTAAAAAAAATTTTTTTAATTTATTTTAGAGAGAGAAAGAGGGAGAGAGATAGGATGAGCGGGGGGAGGGGCAGAGGGAGAAAGAGAAAGAATCTTAAGCAGACTCCCCGCCGAGTGAGGAACCCAGCTCAGGGCTCTTTCTAAGGACCCTGAGATCTCCACCTGAGCAGAAACCAAGAGTGAGATGCTCAACCGACTGCAGCATCAAGGGGTCCCTCCTTTCCAATTCCTATCTATTTATTCCAGCTCATTACCATGAAGAAGCTTCCACCATAATGACCCTCCAGAGCTAGGAAAACTACCATAAGACCTAAAGCTTTGGCTGGTCTTTAACTTCCAACCATGGTCTTTATTTCTTGTGGTGAAATGATGTGCTTTTCCTTGCCTAAATCCCTTCCTGGTGTGTATCAACATTATTTAACATCTTCTAATTCAGTCATATTTTTATAAATATGTCTATAAACAGTAACCTTTAAAAATTCTTATTTATTCCATTACTGTAGCACTTGACAGATTTTTAAAAATGTAACTTAGTAATTTCTTATAATATCCTATATCTGTCCTTTTTAAAAATAAAACAAAAAATGAGAAGAAACTCAATTTTGTGTAGTATCTAAGTTTACTTAAATATCAATATCTTAGGATAAAGAAATACAGGACTCTGAACGAGTATCTCTGGTTCTTTGGAAATGCCTTGTTTCTGGGGTCTCCATTTTATCTTCCTAAAAATATGGGAACTCCTTGCCCCCATTAGAAAATAAGAGCCTCTTTATCCATTATGTTTCAGAGTTTTAAAAACATATTTTCAAAGTAGTTTTATGATCCCTATGTGTCATATTTATTGTGGCTAGATTTTTAAAAAGTCATATAATGGCTGTAGATGTCTGTGCTCTATAGCACAGAAATAATCGAGTCTGCTTCTGACTTAATAACAGAGCCAGTACTGCTCTGCAGCTGATTATTGCCTATGCAGTTGCTGCTTGCTCACTTTTCTACCTCTTCCTCACTCAAGTTTCATGCTTTTCAGCGCCTTCCGTGGAAGGCAGAAAACCTAAATAAAGATACAAAGCGCTTGGGCACAGGGTTTTAAGATTATTGACCAACATGACATTTTTATATTGGAAAGATATTTATTTTGGACAATGTCCCTGCCTCTTGTCACGCCAAAGTTGTCTGTGAATGTCAGTCCAACATCAATCTTTAATATGCACTGTGGAAAGTCAGTCACTATAGGATCTTGTGAGTTACAGCCTCACTGGAAGCATCCTGAAGCATGGAAAGCCAGCACCATAAGCCCTGGTGTTGAATATATGTTGTGGTAGGTATTTCAAGCACATTTCAAAATAGCTGAGGTCATCCTCTCTTGTGAAGACTTTATTCGTAAGAACACATCGCTGTGTTCTTTCGTTTGATGTGAAAGTTAGTTTTCCAGCTGTCTTTTGTTTCTAATTAGGTTGAACCATATGAAATTGCTGATATTTGACTATTTTTTATTAAAACTAATAGTAGAAAATCAGTGGCAAATAAAGCTTTGTTAATCTCTTTTCACCTAATCTTTGAAAGCAACCCCCAAAGTTAAAACATAATTTTCAGATTTTTCTAAATATGACTTTTATGGTAATTTAAGAAACATGTTTTAAAATCTTAATTTTATGGTTCCTAATCTCATTAAATGATGTGAATAAATATCTTTTATATCCTTTTGGAAAAAGATTCATTTCTTTTTTAAAAATTTTTGTATTATTTCAGTTAGCCAGCATATAGTATATCATGTTATCGTTGTAGTGTTCAACGATTCATTAGTCGTGTATAGTGACTGCCAGTGTCCCTCAAAGAAAGTGACTTTATTGGCAAAAGACAATTAGGAGGAGATTGGTGGAACCATTGGTGAAACATCCTGCTGGTTTGCCTGGAAAAATGCAGGAGAAAATAGGGAGGAGCTTGCCTCGAGTTAGAAAGAGCCTCAAATATTATCCTCGAAAACCATCCTTCAAAGGCGCCCAAATTTAATTGCTTATGAATGTGGAAAAACTTATTCCCCAAGGCATTTGAGAGAGAGCGCGCACTCATGCTATTGTTAGGAGTTAACGGGGCTCCGCAGCTGGATATGATCAAAGAAAGATATAAGAGGACGTCTGATAAAACCACGGTCATCCCAAGGGACTGTGTGCATACTGCATCCTCTGGAGAGCAACATCAGAGGCTTTACACTGCAAAGGAAATGGACTTCACACACACACACACACACAGACACACACACACACACACACACACACACACACAATATCCACCCAGTTCCTAAACAAATAAACAAGGATATAACAAGACCCAAGGATGAATAAGTACCCAGAGTTCTACAATGTATTATCTTAAATGCCAAGTTCTCAACAACAACAAAAGTCATCAGGGAAAAAGTGTCACCCATACACCATAAAATTAGCAGACAGCACACGCTGCCTGTGAGAGCAATCATATACTGGATTTAACAGAAAAAAAACTTAAAAATAATCATGATAAATCTGTTCATAGAACGAAAGGAAACCAGGATTAAATAAAGGAAGGCATGAGTGCAATGTTATGTGGAATTGAGTCTATCAGTAAAGAGAAAGTATAAAGAAACAATTAAGTGGAAATTCTGTAATTGAAAAGTAAAACTGAAATTAAAAAAAAAAACTGCGGAAGCTCAACTGTAGATTTAAACTGATAGCAGGAATATCAGTGAATTTGCAGTTATATCAACAGAGAGTATACGATCCAAAGGATGAAGGAAAAAAGAATGAGGAGAAATGCACAGACCCTCAGGGAAATAAAGCCAGCACTAAGTGCATCAGCATATGCTTTTAGGAGTACCAGGAAAACACATTTCTGATAAAAGACTTGTATAAAAAGATCGAAGTTGTTTGTTGATAAACAATGAACAGAAAGCACAAAAACAATCCAGTAAAAATTGGGCAAAATGTCTGAACAAGCATTTTACCAAAGAAGAAATACAGATGGTAAATAAACATATGAAAATCTGCTCCACATTATTTGCCATAGGGAATTACAAATTGAAACAATAATGGCATAACATAAAAGAAATCTAAAATTAAAAAATAAAAAAGACAATACCAGTTGCTGGCAAGAATATGGAATGATAGGAACACACACACATTCCCTCATTCTGCCAGCTGACAGGGCCCGAAGCAATGACATTGCAGAAACAATTAGCATACCTATGGCCCAGATTTTGGTTCTAAATATCATTTTCCAGTCAAAGGAATTAGGTCTACTTGGAAAAATAGCTGATTTGGTGACTAGGGTAGGAAATAAATATGCAGGATGACCCTGGAACGTCTTGTAATGCCAGAAAATAGAAAAGAAGAAAAGAAAAGAAAAGAAAAAAAAGAAAGAAAAGAAAAGAAAAGAAAAAAAAGAAAAGAAAAGAAAAGAAAAAAGAAAAGAAAAGAAGAAAGGAAAGGAAAGGAAAGGAAAGGAAAGGAAAGGAAAGGAAAGGAAAGGAAAGGAAAGGAAAGGAAAGGAAAGGAAAGGAAAAGGAAGGAAGGAAGGAAGGAAGGAAGGAAGGAAGGAAGAAAAAGGAAGGAAGGAAGGAAGGAAGAAAGGAAGGAAAAAGCAAAGCTCAAGAACAAACACAAACCTACCCTGCATACACAGTGATGGATGTATGTCAAAGAGACACAGGAGCCAATGGAAACATCTCTCAGTGGCCAAAGTTAGAATGATTTGAGCAAAATTAATAGAGTAGTGTTTAATTTTATCAAAGTATAAAATAAATATCCATGATTCTATACTGATGTAAATAGAGGATTGAATATATAAATAAGCGAGGTGAATAGACAAATCTTCCATGCAGAAGAATTCCAATTTATATAGATACTTTCCCCCATTTCTTTCTTCTCTGTAAGTGTGGTCCATTTCTTCTTCTCTTTAAGTCTGGGCTGTGGTTAGTGACTTCCTTACACAGAACCATAAGAGAAGGTGGAGAAAGAGCAGCTCCACAATGGAGAAACCTGGCAAACACTACCTCAACCAGGTAGTCAAGGTCAACATCAAAAGAGTTACAAGTTATGAGGACAGCATTTGCCGCCAGTAGGATATAAAGAAAATGGCGATTTACCTCTGTGGCTTTTCTCCTAAAAAGTTATCTCCTTGGTCTAATCATGAGAAAAACATCAGAAGAATCCCAATTGAGGGACATTCTACAAAATGCCTGATTAGTACTTCTCAAAACTTACCAAGGACTTCAAAAACAAGGAATGTCTGAAAAACTATCAGACACCTGATGACTAAAGGGGCATGATGATTAAATATAAAGTGATATGCTGAATGGGATTCTGGGTGGAAGGACACTAGATTAAACTATGGAAGTCTGAATCAAGTATGAATTTCACTTCATCATAATGTATCTGTATTGGCTCATTAATTACAACAAAAGTACCATACTAATGTAGGATATTAATGACATGGGAAAATGGGTGTGTCATATATGGGAATTCTCTATACTGTCTTTATTATTTTCTATAAATCAAAATTCTTTGAAGAAATTTTAAAAATTTATTAAAGTCTTTGAGGTAAAGTTCTTGTTTCTCAGAATGAAGCCAGAAAACACTTGGGGGAAAAACAATCACCAGTTTTCTTTTTCCAATGATAATAATTGATTCAAAAAGTTAAAGTCATCAGATGCTAAAACTGTTGTTGAAAAATTATTAGGGAACAAGAAATTCACATGACCTCAATGTACTACCCTACAGATTAGACTTTCATAGCAAGGAAATATATTATTTTTATCATAGAGAGAGCTCATGGTACCACCTTAATGAAGTAATCATTGAACAGCATCAGTTAACAAGACAAGCTAATGTGATAGGCCTCATGATGGGAGAAGAAAACAGCACACCCATGATTGCTGAATTAATTTAATCTAATTATGAGGAAACATCACAAAGATAGAGATGGTGGGATATTTTACATGATGTCTGACACAAATATTTAAAAAATTTAAAATGTCATGATAGGAGAAAAAGCAAAGAGTTTGTTCTAACTTACAAGAGATTAAAGAATGATAATAAAGCAAATAGTGGCCTATTTGATGAAAAAATAAATTGCTAAGGACAATTTGGGGGAAAATTGGGAACATTTTTAATATGAACATCATATTAGGTGATGTTAAATTTCTTGAGGATAATAATGATATGATGGGGTGCCTGGATGGCTCAGTCGGTTAAGTGTCTGCCTTCAGCAGACACTTATGATCCTGGAGTCCTGGGATCAAACCCCAAGCACCTAGGGCTCCTGCTTCTCCCCCTCCCACTCATGCTCTCACTCTCTCTCTTTCTCAAATAAATAAAATCTTTAAAAAAAAATGATATGACAATGCAGGAAATGTCTTTGTTCTTTTGAGATGTATGTTGAAGAATTTATGGCTAAACTCATAATCATATATATGTATAAACATACATACATGTATTAAATATGTATATATACACATTTGCAGGTGTTTTATTGGGTAAATGTGGTGCAAGGTTAACAATTCATCATCTTGATTTAAAAAAATTCATGGACATTCTCTCAATTTTTCTGTAGGTTTGAAAGTTTTGAAAATAAATCTTGAAGAAAATGTCACTGATTCACATTTTTTGGGCTCTCTGAACTATTTCTCTGCCCACCTTACAGGTTAGTTTCTTGTAAGTTTTCCTCTCTTGCTACTTTCACTTCTCTATGTTGTGTATAATATGACTTAGTGGTTAAGAACATGGATTTTGGATTTGATCTCTAGATTTGATCCCTGAGCTCCACCTTAATATTTCTGTAGACAAATTATGAAACTTCTTTGTCCCCATTTTTTCAGTGGGGTTGTAGAAAATTAAAATATAGAAATAAAAGTAAAAATGTAATAGATGCATTGAGTAGTTAAATGGATACTGATGAAAAGTTATTTGTAAGTTAAAAGGGTGTCTGCAAATTAATTTAAAATAAAGCAGAAAATGAGAGATGAGGCAAGAGACATGAATGTATCCATTAATATTTATTCAGTTGCAATAAAAGCATTTTTTCCAAACAAGGTTAACGGTAAGATCTATTGGATTTTAAAATGAGAAGGGATCATTAATTTCAGCAGAAAGGTCTGCTTCTCTGTGACTCCCTCCGCTATGCCCTCCTTTGTGTGTTGACTTCATCTCCAGGCTGGTTTCCCTTTAGATGACAGAATGGTTGTAGACTGTGCCAGATTTCATATACACACAGTGTGACATTCAGAGGAAGAAAGACTACCTTTTTTGTGGATCTCTTTTAAAACAAAACATATATCCCAGAAACTTCTACAAAATTACCTCTTTTGTGTCATTGGCCCCAAATAAACCACAGACTTTTTCCCTTAACAGACCTCTGGGCTTCAGTGTTGCTAAGTGTTGGAAGTGAGTGGTGCAGAAATACGTAAACAGAATTTGTGGTACCCCTGGAAAAGGGAAAGGGATCAATGCATGTGAATCTGATGACTAAAAATATCCCCTACAATAGAGAGTGGATACAAAGGAACAGCATTCATTGAATTCAGGTATCTGGATTCCTTTACACTCTTAAAGAAAGTGTTTAGGACCTTGTAGAGCATTGTGTCTGTGGGTGATATCTAATATTATTTACAAATTAGAAATTAAAACCAAGAAATTAAAAATATTTATTGACTTGTTTAAAAATAAAAATAACAAACTTATTATATATTAACTTAAATGATTATATTAAAATATATCAAAGGAAATGGCTAATGAGTGGCCAGACTTGTCAGGTACCTTTTCAAGTTTTAGTGATAAGAAATCACTCACAACTAGGTCGGTACGCACAGGAGGAAGGTAGGCCTTCATTTTATTATCTGATAGTTATAGTTTACTATTTTTTCTTTAAAATGTTGCTTATATCTGTGCACTCCTCTCCTTATACCCTCCAGTTTCAGCTCTCATCATCTAATATGTGAATTCTTGAAGTTAGCCTCATTGCTTCTTGGTTCATTCCATCAATTGCCAGATTAATTTTCTGAAAAATACAATCATATTATCTGGTTCTAGGAAGAATTCTGTGTCTGATGCCTCTGAGATAAATTCAGACTTCTTAGGGTGGCATTTAAGATTCTCAGTAACCTGATTCCCTTCTACTCTTATTTCCCACATTCCGCGACAGCTTTTGACAACAGTTTTGTCAGCTTTCTGACTCTGTCCATGGTTCACCTCCTTCACCCCAGTTCTTAGTGTCACACTTTTTTCCATAAACATTGACTGTGATCATACTCATTCTTTTTTTCCTCCAAAAGTCATTTTTTAAAAATAATTTTTTTAAGATTTTATTTATTTATTTATTTATTTGACAGAGAGATTGACAGAGAGCACAAGTAGGTAGAGCGATAGGCAGAGGGAGAGGGAGAGGGAGAACCAGGCTCCACTGAGCAGGGAGCCCGATGCGGTACTCGATCCCAGTACCCTGGGATCATGACCTGAGCCAAAGGCAGCCACTTAACCGACTGAGCCACCCAGGCACCCTTAAAAATCATTTTTAAGACACATCTTACTTCTGATGCTGCATAAGGACTAAATATCCCATGTGACAAGGCTCTCCATTTCCTGAACTCCCAAGCAGCATTGATACAAATTCTAGCTCAATCTGAATCACCTGGTTGAACTTGAGCAAGCTACTCAATGTTTCAAAGTATGAGTTTTTTCACTGAGAAAATTCATGAAAAATTCTATCTAACCAGTTGGTAGGTAATATGTATGAAAGGTGTAGCTTTGTGCCTAGCAGATAATGTTTTCAGTAAATAATTTTTTTCTTGTAACTGATCAATAAATATTTATGTTTAGGTATTTAGAATTTTCACTATTTTGTGCCTCACTTATGCTTACAGCATCTCCAACTTTTTGTTAATGCTGTAAATGTATCAGTAATTTACTTTGGAATAAGTACAGGTTGGTGGAATTTCTAGGAACAAACGTGATAAGTAATATCAGAGAGAAACACACCTTCGTTTAGTTTAAGATATGCAAAATTGCACTTCCTTTTGATGGACACCTAATCAAACTGTATGAAAATATGCAAATCCATATGGATTTTGGTATGAATACCATCTATTTCAACTACAGATTGATAAATCACCAGTGTATGGATATTCTATTTCAGAGAGCATGAGAGTAAAATTGACTAACGCTAAAGATGAAAATAGTCTTTTTTTACTATACATTTTTACTAGTATTCTTTCTTGCTTTTAATATTTTTTATTTGTGGCAAAAGATATATAACAAAATTTCCCCTTTTAAGGATGAAAATACTCTTGATTTGAGAATAGATACTCTGTGTGAATTAATATTCAAATATAATCTCTTGAAAAAACTCAAAGAAAATTAAGAATCGAATATATACAGTTTACTTCTGATAGATGGTGTTGTTAAGAAGGAATTAATTCTTGAGGACCTAGAATGTGCCAGATTTTGTAAGATTATGCTTTGTAATTCCAGAAATTTGTCAACAATATTAAATGGAGGTGATCTTTATATATGCTGACTTCTATTCCTAGTATTTGTTATATTTGTTGAAAATTGTAACTCATTACTCTTTGAAACAATTAGTTAATAGTTTAGCTAATTTTTCTGTGGCACGGTTTGTGACCTCAAGAATAATTATTTAATTCATTCTTGAAGGGAGCTCATAGGTTAGATTTTGCAATACATTGTAGCAGAATCTCTCCCTGCTGAACTTAATTTATTTGATTCCTACACTGTCCTGTTTTAGTAATTGAATATTTTGTGTACAAAGTGGTCATCGTCTACTTTCTCAATATTCCATGATTTTGAAAGACATATTTTTCAAATTTAAGTTAATTTTCCACAGGGGATGATACTTCTTTTAGAATGTTATAAAATTTTCTTTATAATTTTTTTCATAGCATTTATTACTTCCTTATTTCTTAGAGTATAAATAAAAGGGTTTAATAAAGGGATCACTAGAGTATAAAAAACAGCACCAGGTATATCTTCATCCTCTTCTTTAACTGAATGTGGTCGAATGTACACAAAGAGAAGAGAACCATAGAATATTGAGACAGAGAGAAAGTGGGATGCACAAGTAGATAAGGCTTTGCCTCTTCCCTCTTTGGATTTCATTTTGAAAATCATGAAAAGGATGCAGAGATAAGAGATTAGGACTACGATAAGAGAGAAGACTAGAACTAAACCTGCAAAGATAAATACAATCAATTCATTGATAAAAGGGTCAACACAGGACAGTCTGTATAATGGAAAAACATCACAAAAAAAGTGATTAATTTCATTGGACCCACAGAAAGTTAACCTAAAGAGAAACCCTATATGAATCATGGGATGCAGGTTTCCAGCTAAATAGGCCCCTGTGATCATCTGAATGCAGAGTTTCTTTGACATCATGGTGTGATACTGCAGTGGGCTGCATATGGCCACATAGCGATCATAGGCCATTGCTGCCAGGAGAAAGCAGTCTGTAGTTTCAGCAAGGCAGAGAAAATAAAATTGTGCCATGCATTCATGAAGGGAAATCCTTCTGTCCTTCGAAAAGAAGTTCTCTAACATTTTGGGGGTAATGGCACAGGAACAACAGGAATCCATCAAAGCCAGGTTGCCCAGAAAGATGTACATTGGTGTGTGAAGGCGACGCTCCATAAAAATCAATGCCACCAGGCCAAGATTCCCCACCATGGTGATCAGATAGATAGTGAGAAACACCACAAACAGGAGGCTCTTCAACTCTGGGTGATCCGTAAATCCTATGAGGATAAATTCAGTGGTCAAGGAGTAGTTATCCTCAGTCATATCCACCTTCTCTGTTGAGATAGGAATTCCGGAGATATAAGATTCTAATTTAGAGTGTGTATAACTTTCCTTCCAAGGTTTTCTTTCTACAACAAAGAGAGGAGGTTCTTCAAACTTCCCTTAGTATCTCTGGATACAGTCACATAAACTTCCAGGGGATAGTTAGTCATTCCCCTAAAATGTCAGTTAAAACCTCAACTCTGAAAATCAGCATTCCCATGAATATTTTTGTAATTCCAAGAAGAATGCTTACAATGGAAAAGGTTTGTCTTTGTGAATTCATGTATGAATAGTGTACAAATCTAGCACACCTATATTTGGTTCATTGTTGACACTGTCCGTGTCAATTTTTTTTCCTCATTTATTTATTTTTAATTAACATATAATGTATTATTTGCCCCAGGGGTACATGTCTGTGAATCATCAGGCTTACACATTTCACAGCACTTACCATAGCACATACCCTCCCCAATGTCCATAACCCAGCCACCCTATTCCTACCCCCCTACCTCCCAGCAACCCTCAGTTTGTTTCGTGAGTTTAGGAGTCTCTTATGGTTTGTCTCCTTCCTGATCCCATCTTGTTTCATTTCCCTCCCCCACCCCCACGACACCCCCACCCTGCCTCTCAAATTCTTCATATCAGAGATCATATGATAATTGTCTTTCTCTGATTGACTTATTTCACTTAGCATAATACCCTCTAGTTTCAACCACGTCGTTGCAAATGGCAAGATTTCGTTTTATTAAAGATCCTTAAAATAAATTTACTATCAATTTTCATATATACATATTTTTTTAACTGAGCAAAAAGATTTCATATACTCTCTCAGTGGAGTGAATGCCTGAAAATAGCATTCAACAAATACTAAATTTTTATCTTAGGAATTGTATGAAGATCACAAAGGTTTAAGAATAGGACTTTCATCTTCAAAGAAAATTAGTTTGGATATGCAAGGAAGAAAGTATCTGTATATTTTCACCTCTCTCATCACTTTCTCTGGTATTAGATCCATTTCCATAAAACTGATTCTGTCCAAGCCTTCATTCTTGTTGATTTTTCCCAGATTTCTAAATCCTCTTCTTCCTTATGTAAAGCATAATTTACATATAATGTTACTTTAAGTTTTAACTAAATGTCCCAGACCACACTGATTTCTACTTCCTGTATCCTCAAGCATAGCTAATATACCTAACACAATCTAGAGTTGCTTGTGTATAGTCTACATGGCTTTTTTTCTATATGCATGCACAATTACCTTATTAGAATAGTAGACATTTGAGTTTAGCTATGATTTATGGGTGGTTTATGCTATAGAGAAAAAAAGTATTGATTCCAGTCCTAGCTTCAAACACCTCAGATAGTTGAACTTGTCAGTATACTACCACTGATCCTTAGTGATCTCTTTGGTTTCTGCAAATTGAGACTGCTAATTTTGAACAACAGCCTAGAATGAAAATTCTTGGAAATTTATCATTAAAAAAATTTCATATCATTCTCTCCTCTGAATTTACCCATCTACTATTTTCCTGCTTCCTAAGAAACTTATATAAGATTTTCTGAAGTATATCACAGTAGTTTGAAATCTGCTAAAAATGAACTTGCCTGTATATTTTAGTTTTATAACACTTAGAAAGAGAAAAAAATCTTAAATCTTAATATGATTTTTGAGATGGGTTGCCTGGATGACTAAGATATTTAACCATCTTCCTGTGGCTCAGGTCATGATCTCCAGGTACTGCAATTGAGCCCCATGTCTGGCTCCCAGCTCAGCGGGGAGTCTGCTTCTTCCTCTCCCTCTCCCTTTCCCCCAGCTTGTTCTCTCTCTGTCTGTCTCTCTCTCTCAAATGAATAAGTAAAAAAAAAATAATAATAATAATATGATTTTCAAGGACAAATTTTGTTTTGCCTCAATGGCTATCTTCTATCATTACTTAGGGATCCATTAAGATATTTTGACCAATGTGTATAATTATGTAAATTCTATGGTCAAAATGAGTTTATTTTTCCTAATGAAAACATCAAAATATAGGCACAGGCTGAACATTTTATTTTCTTGTTTTAAAGTACTAAATACAAGCCATTTAATTATTCAGCTATGTTAGAAATAACTTTCAATGTACTTGCCTGAATTATTTAACAGAATTAAGCTGCATTCTTACCTGTATGTTTTGAAAATGTACCTTACAATCAGAAAAGGTCAGCATGAACTGAGTTTAAATCTCATGCTAATTTGCCATAGCCTTCAGCTGTGGGAAGACCTAGAAAGGTGAGAAGTTGAAATCTGAGAACAATGAAAAAAGGCTAACTAATTCAGATAAATCAACACTTATGGATGCTAATAATAAAAGTAAAAATAAATTTGAATACTTGCTTTACTTGAGTGCTCTGAGAAGAGTCTTACAACATCAGATTGCTTTTTTTTTTTTTTTTTTAAAGAATTTCAGGATATAAATTTTGGTCTTAAAAACATTTGGGATTAAAAGAATGAAAATCTAGGAGACTACTAAGAGGTCAGTGTCAATAATTATGTTCCTTACAATGCAAAGTTAAACTTTCCCATCAAATGCTTATGGGACTTCTCTATGATGACATCAATGTATTTCTATGGGGAGATTCAGTTCCCAAAACATATTAACTCTGTGACATAAATTAAAGATGACCTGTGAGACAATGAGGTTAAAGTAAATGACCTTTGCTAAAGTCATTAAGGACATTTGATGATCATCTTGCTGATTCTTGTGTAACTAACATCATTTTTAGAATTCTGTTCATTATCCTGTGCATAAAATATAAAATGAGCTGAAGAGAGTCTCAGGTCGGTTTGGACAGTTACTGGAGAGATTAATAGGGTTTATGAAAGATGATTAGCATTTAGAGAAGAGACCAAAAGTTGTGGTAGGGTTAGCTAGGCTCATTAACTCCTTCACTCTGAGTTGAATTTGTTCCCATGTATTGCAAACCCTCATGGAAACTTTGCTGTTACCCTTTAGCCCCACATATGATTTACTGAGTTGTTCTCTGTTATTTTCAGTTCACCCCAATTACTTTGTCTTTCTTACCTGTTTTCCTCCTTCACTCCACTAATCATACAAATATACTGTATAATTAATAAAGTTTAATTTAATAAAAATACTATAAATAGAGTATATATAATATAGACAACATAGAGTTGTCTATAATCCATCACTTGTTGCCCACCGCTACAATTAGCTATAGACATAAGAGGAAGGGATTTCTGTTATTTTCATTCCTTCATTTCTAAAACCTTGAACCGTGGTACTTTGTGGTGCCTAAAAAATATTTGTTGAATGATTAAAAAAAATTATAACCTACTGCTCAGGAATTTGCAATGGTCTCTTTTTAGTGTTCAAACCAAATCCATTTTTCTTTTTTTTTTAAGGGTTTTTTGTTTTTGTTTTTGTTTCAGATTTTACTTATTTACTTGAGAGAGAGAAAGTGAATGAGAGAGAGAAGGAATAGAAAGAGAGAGAGAAACTGACTTCCTGCTGAGCAGAGAGCTGGACATGGGGCTCTGGCGCTTGACCCCAGGACTCCAGAATCATGACCTGAGTTGAAGGTAGACAGCTTAACTGACTGAGCCCTTAACTGACTGAGCCACCCAGGTACCCCCAAATCCATTTTTCTTAGTTCGGTATTCCAGATTCTCCGTAGTCAGCAGGTGTCTTATCTATCACTTTCCTTTCTTCCTCTTTCATTAGGGCACTTGGCCATTTGCATCCTAAGACTGCCCTTCTATGCTTTAGCTAATTCACTGATAATGTTTCCATCATCTAAAACTCCTTCTCTCTTTCCTTCCATCTCAATACTACTCATCCTTGAGCTCAAATCAGATCTCCTCCATGAGAACTTTCCTAGGTCTTTTAAATAGAATTGATTTTTTCTTTTCCTGATTTACATGATACTTAACTGCTTTTATAATGCATTCGCCACTGTATCAAGTGTGACTCATATGTGTCCTGATTGTGAAAGTTTTGACTACATATTAAGTCACCAGTCATGTCATGCATCTTTTTGAGAAACTGACAACAAACTGAGTTAGATCCTGTTGCATTAACTGCTAACTTTTCCAATCTGTTTAACTTTTATCAAGTACTTTCAATATGCAGGGTATTGGAAAAGACAATGGGGAGTGTGTGCACAGGAAAAATGGTGGGGATAAGTTCTTAGTTTTTATATATGGCTCCTGACAAGACGCTCATCATCTAGTGGGGAGAAAGAAAGGCACTTACATTGCTAACTGGTGTGCAATTTAAGCTGTAATATAAAAAAGTGTAAACATGTTATATAAAAATATAGTGAGGGAGGTGAATGGTGACCTGGAAGAAGAAAGAAAGGTTTCCCAGTGGAAGTATAATTTCAGATAAATTTAAAGGATTAGCAGGATAATAATTGGGGAAGAATATGAGGGAAAGCAATAGACTGAAGAAACCATGTATAAAAGCCTGGACTCCTAAAAGAGCCAGACCTAATTTTAAAAAAGGACAGTAAACTAGAGTAGCTTAAGCTTACTCATACATGTTACAAAGAGACGCAACAGGTAATATAAAAAGAAAAGGAAAATACATTGGAAATTGTCCTATTTGATTGCTTCCCATTTATTTTCTCTGCTCTGCCAGTTTACTAAAACCCTCTCTCCAAGGACACAACCAACTTTAAATGCCAACCCCAAAGAATATTTAATTATTTTCCTAACCAAGTGTAGTGTTTGGTACTATTAAAGTCTCCTCTGGCTTCTTATGGTAACCCTCTCTGCTTCTGTCTTCTTGATTGCTGCATCTCAGTGTTTCACACTAGGTCATGTTTCCCTCTTCGCCCTGAATGATGCTTTTTTCTGATTGAATCCTTGACCTCCCTCTTCTTCTTTTTTTTTTTTTAAGATTTTATTTATTTATTTGACAGAGAGAGAGAGATCACAAGTAGGCAGAGAGGCAGGCAGAGAGAGAGGGGAAGCAGGCTCCCTGCTGAGCAGAGAGCCCGATGCAGGGCTCCATCCCAGGACCCTGAGATCATGACCTGAGCAGAAGGCAGAGGCTTTAACCCACTGAGCCACCCAGGCGCCCCCCTCCCTCTTCTTTCATTCTAGAGTTTCCCCCGTATTATCTCATCCACTCTTGTGTTTTCACCTATCTTTCATCTGCTGATGGCTTCGCTAGAGGAGATATTTGAAACCATTTTGGTGTACATTTATGTTAATAAGATCATTGGTAGTATGTTCTAAATATATATATTCTTACCTATAAATTAGAAAGGTGTACCACTATACTAAAATATTATGCATTATAAAACATGAAAAGAGAAATTTAAAAGGAGTTAGACTAAAGAAATTGTATTAAAATTTTTAATTTTATGTATTAATAATTTTAAAACATTGTTTACTCCCCACTAACACTATTATTAATTAATCATCTTATTCAGAAAAAATGTGATATATGGCTTATTATTTAAATTGTAGCATAACACTATGATACAGAAATTCAAGCATTTGCTTGAATTTATTTCCAAACATCTCTTAATATCCTACAAAGTTGAAAAGATACTACACACAGATAGATCTGCTCAAATGGGAGAATAATACAAGTTTTGAGTGGGTCTCAGAACAAGAAAGCACTCCTCAGCAGGTCCACACTGGCTGAGCAGGCCAATAGTATTAGAAATATCTGAGTTAGAATTTATGGAAATACATTGGTTATAGAATATCTAATATTACAGCTTATGGAAAACTTTAATAGGAAAATCATAACATATACCCTTCTGGTTTTAGAGTAAGTCTTTGTTCTCTGCAGGAGAATAAACTATTCAAAAAATAACTTCCTCCTCTGCTATAAACTCTGCTAGAGGAAGAGCTCCTAACCTTGAGATAATATGTGACTAAGAGGCAGAATTCCTTCTTGAACTGGAATTAGTCAGACTAACAAGTATAAGATTGAGTGGGCCTGGTAGTAATTCATTGGAAGGTGAAAGCAGCACATCCAAGGATCTGGCATGAGCAGAGTCTGAGAATAAAATAGGTTGCACAAGAATGTAACCTAGACTTTTGTGTCATCCTTCACCATTGCACTGACCTTTTGCTCTCATCTCACATGTCTAACTTCAGAGGCCAAGTTGGTTCTTAGTCACCTTGGTATGTTGAGGCAAGCCAAGATGCTTTGCTGCTAAAGTCTAGCTCCACCCAGGGTGACCTTAAAAGGCAACAAATAAGGGGAAATTGTCCCTTAGAGTAGTGTCCTGATTACCTCTATTCATTGTACAGAAAGAAGTGGTCCAAGGTGAGAATGTATAGATTCATAGTAGAGATAACAGCTGGATGTTGGTAAACAGCCTAGAGGCAGACAGATTAAAATGTCAGTGACCAGAAAATCTGAGGAAAAGGCACACGGATGGATGTACTGGAATGGATATGAAATGTGGAGTTCTTCATATTACATGTAATGGTATACCAGAGAGTATCTACCATCAAAAAAATACTAAAAAGGAGGAGGAGGGCAAGATGGCGGAGAAGTAGGAGACGATGTTACAACCTGTCCCCTAAAGTGAGCTGGATATCTACCAGAACACGCTGAACACCATGAGATCAGCCTGAAAAGTAAGATTTTTCACTTCTGGATCTCTACAGGAGCAGAAGGCAGCAGCAGAGAGGTAAAGCAGAGTGCAAACATGAGAACCTTTTTCAGAAGATAAACAGAAGGGGGAGGGAGACACCAGAAGCGACCCAAGGACAGTGATATCCCAAAGGAAAGTGCCCTGTGGTTGGGGACCAGCATTAACTTAGAACCTGGTTAAAAACACTTAAAAAGAGCAAAAGAACTTAAGGAGAAACCAGTGGAAGTGGGTGGTCGCAGGCATGGGCCTAAGCCCACGTTCCCAGGAGGGCACCAACCACATCAAAGAGACACTGGTGGGGGATCCAGTCTGTGGTTCATGAACCTGCAGCTTTCCGCCCCTTGCACCATTTAGAGGGTGGGGTGCACTCCTGCAAGAGCCTTAGAGAGCCTGGCCTGGTTCAGGAGCCTGCAGCTTTTCTCTATGTGCACTGCTCCTTGGACTGGGTGCACTCCCGCAAGCCCTTGAGACCAAGTGGGAACCCTAACCAGCGGTCTCTAGGACCGCGGGACGTCTGCCGCCTGCCGCAGGATCAGGGTGCTTGCTGCCTCCGCTGCTGCTGGGTAGAACTCGGCTGCTTGCGGCAGGAATCTGAACGCACCGGCGGGGACTGGGAGCCCGGACAGCAGTCGCAGAAATGGCAGCCACCAGAAACCAGTTTCCTAGACCTTGCAGCTTTGGTCGCGCGAGGGTGCAGAGGCTACTGAGGGCCTCATGGGGCCACTGGGACAGTGGCAAGGGGTGCGCACTGCCTGTGGCGGGCTGCAGTGTGAGCTGAGCTTGCAGAGGGGAGCAAACTGAGGCTTCTCTGTGACGCGGAGGTCTGGGTACGGGCAGACTCCTTGCTTGAACTCTCTGAAAAGGCAAAAAAACTGCAAAAGAGCGAAAACCTCCAGAGAGCAGAAGCCTGAAAAACTGTTTTCCACAGAGCCCAGCCCCTTGACTGGGGGGAGAGCTACTCAACCCAAGCAAGATACACTGGAAAACAATGCGACAGGCCCCTCCCCCGGAAGACAACCCAAAAACAAGAAGACAACAACCACAGGGCCCCCATAAAAATATAAAACCCCAACAGTAGGGGAAATCAATATATTAAGCTCCCAATAATACCCAAAAACCTGTATATTTCACAGATACGAGTTTTTTTTCTTTCTTTCTATTCTATTTTTTTTCGCTCATTCTCATGTTTCTTGGGTTTTTTTAAATTTTTTTTTAAACTACTTAACATTACAGCTAGAGGCTTAATACAACATATGGAAGAGTTATAACCACCCTCCCATCTTGTCTGTCTGTCAGTGTTTCTATGTATCTACTTTTGTTCTGGTATTATATAAACCTTATTCATGAGGTTCATTCTGACTAAGTTCTTTTATTTCTTGTCCCATATACTTTTGTTGGTCTTTATGTTTGTTCATGTTTGTTTATATACCTTATAAATCTTATTTTGGGGTCCATTCTGGCTGGGATCTCTTTTTTTTTTCTCTTTCTCTCTCTCTCTCTTTTCTTATCTTTATTCTTTCTTTTTGGTGGTGAATTCCAATTGCTCCGAAACCTTCCAAGGTGCACTGTGCCTGGATCGTGGGTGATATATTCAGCTATACATCCCCTCATCCACTTCTCATCAAAATGACTAGGAGGAGGAACATGCAACAGAGGAAAAACCCAGAGACTGCGCCCTCTCCCTCAGAACTATTGGACATGGACATAAACAGTATGTCAGAAAGGGAATTCAGGGTAACAATTATCCAGGCAATATCTAGGATGGAGAAAAACATTAATGACAACATAGAATCTCTAAGGA
>CM052898.1:152311808-152333438 GCA_028534135.1 Potos flavus
CAGGCTCCAACTTTTCTAGGCTAATCCAGCTACTGTTCTTGCCAGGTTCTAACTTTCCAAAAACAGAGATCATTTTGGAGCCCCCAGTAAGACAATATGCCTCAAGTCAGCCATGTGGTGGCAACGTTATTGCTTTGAACCTCTTGACCAAGTTGCTACAGAAACAAAAGAAAATCACAAGGTCAGACAACACAATTAAACCTATTTTTCAGAGATAAACCATCTATTAAAGGAATAGTATATCATCATATCAACAGAAGAGACTATTCCCAAAGTAGTAATTTCTTAAACTATAGTATACACTCACTCCTCCTAAATAGAATCATCTGTCATTACAGATCCAGAAATGAAATAATCATTTAAAAATAGGAAGAAAAAATAATAGGCTATATCCCCACAAAACCAATATATAAAGAAAACTGAAAATACAAATAGAAATATTTCATTGATGGAAATTCTTCCCAGAAAAACAAGCATAGAAAGAGAAAATATCTAATAATTTTTCAACTTGAACTTCTTATCCTTAAACAAGCACTTAGAGATATGAAAAAACCACCTTTTATGAAAAATTAAAAAACGAAAATAGAGATGGAGAAAAAGAAATGCATAAGATGAAAGATGACTAAATGTAGAAAAGATATGGAGAAAAAGACATAATCATTTTAGATATTAAGACTATAATATAAGATCCTCAAGGTGTAAGAGACTGCTGTATTATTTTTAAAGAATCTTTGAAGAATGGAAAGGAAATAGTCAAGAGAATGAAAGTGAAACAAATAAAGGCGTAAAAGATTTAGAGTGGGTATAAGACTATGGAAATTTAGCAAAGATGATACACAAACATAAAATTCTTCTGATGAAGAAAAGGAATAATGGACCAAAAATACTATTTAAAATGATAATCCAAGAAAAATTTGGGGAAAATCAGAAGACTTCAACATACATCTTGAAACATATTATGATAATTGACCCAGAAAAGTAAATTCCAAGATATATCCTCGTAAAGCATTAGACTTCAAGTTAAAATTGTCTGTACCTCACTTCCAAAAAAGGAAATCAATTTGGTATCTCAATAGCAACATACAAAACAAAACAAGTATGACTCAGGACTTTGAATAAACTCAAGGAAAGAAGTGTGAGCCAAGAATTTTCTATCTAGTTATAGTTTCTAATTAATACGTGTAGAAAGAATCAGGGAAGTAGAAAATTTCTGTGAGAATACACAGTAATAATTGTCACAGGCAAGGTCCACCAGTAGGCAAAACTTTAAGAAATAGGTTATTGTAGAGTCTCAAAGTGTCTCCCCCCAAATATTTATTATTTACTGGAGTGTTGTTAATATATTTTCACAGATTCTTTGTTTCTCTTCCCTCCAGGAAACAGAGCATAGCTCTTTTCCCTTGAGTGTAGCTTATACCAAGTGACTGGTTTCTTTTATTCTTTCTTTTTTTTTTTCTTTTCAAGTGACTGGTTTCTAATGAATGGAGTATGAGAAGGGAAAAATAGTTAACTTTACAGTGGAGACACCTAGCAGACTCTACCTTAATCAAGTGGTCAAGGTTAACATTACCAGTAATAAGCCCCATTGTTATCATGTATTCCCAATATGATACAATGAGAAAGAATCTTTGCTTCTGTGATAGTCTTCTCCGAAATCTATAACACAAGTATAGTTATCAGCAAATATCAGACAAACCAAAATCTAGGGACATCCTACAGAATATGATCAGTAAGAAGTCTTCAATATTGCCAAGGTCACACCAAAAAAACAAGGAAACACCGAGAAACTGTCAGATTGGAGAATACTAAGGAGACATGGAACTAAATGCAAACTGGCATCCTGGGACAGAAAAATGACATTGCTGGAAAAAAATGTTAAAATCCAAAATGAGGCCCATAATTAAACATCTTAGTTTTAATATAAGTGCAGTGATTGTTTAAGATGTTAACATAGTGGAACTTGGGTGAAGTGTACCAGGGAACTCTCTATTTTCATTCTAACTTCTCTGAAAATACTTATAAAATAAAAAGCTAATAAATGTTTTTAAATAAGCAGAGGTAGAGAGCTAAGTTTATACTAAGCTCATTAACACACAAATACTGGTCATATTGAAGTAATATTATTTACAGCTACCAAACCAAAAGTAGCATCAAAAATGTAGAAAAAGGGGATTGGATATGTAATAAAGATATTAACATAAAGGTAACAACCAAAACGAAAATACAAACCATCGCAAATACAAAAGGAAATAGAAAAAGCAAGAAAAACAAGCCATATAAATAAACAACAAAAATAGCATAATACAATGTTATTTTTAAAAAATAATATGAAAGAGTTTGGACCAGTTGTAGAAGTTAATATAAATTAATTAATTCACCTATTGCAATAAAAAGGTTTTCAGATTTGCTCCAGAAGGAAATCTCAGCTCTATACTTTGTACAACAGATACAACTAAAACAAAGTGACTCAAAAAGTTACAAGGAAAGGTATGAGTGGAGGTATTATCAGATAGGTATAAGAAACAAGCTAAAAACCCATAAAAAAAATACAGTTCAATATTCACATAGCAGAGTCCTACTGTTTGAAAAAGAAAAAAAGAAAGAAAAAGAGGAGTGTCACTATACACTGATACAGAATGACTTTCCTGTCATGTTTAAAGTAAAGGAAAAAAAATTGGTGTAGTATGTGTGTGTGCACTCATGCATGCATGGATTCCTTAGCACTTGAGTAAGGAAGAAGGAGAAATATGATTGTTTAGATATGCCTGCATATTTGTGTATTTGTTTTCTTGTTTTTTAAGAGAAACAGCGGAGATATAGACCATAAATTAGTGAATATTACTGCGCATAGGGCCTCTTTGGTAAAAGGTCTATCTACCACACTGCAGTAGGAAGCATCCACGTTTAGCCTAGACATCTTGTACAAGAGAGCAAGAAATCTATCAGAGGCCACTGCAGTCTTATGAGAAAGATTCAGGAACTATCTTTACGTTTTTGTGTTTGGTTTCTACTAGCCAAAGATGAGAACATTTTGGCATCCAAAAGAATAATAACTATAATGGATTTAAGCTGATAAGACATATTCAAATCTACAAGTTCATAATGATAAATTTCAAAATACTAATGATCTTCATAGGATATTGGGAAAACACCTTGATTATTTTGAAAACTGGCAACTAGGTTTCTTGGCTTTCTCTATGTGAATTGTATCTATAATTATTCTCAGATTGTCTTCATTGAGGAAGTAAAGCTATGAGTCTTCAATATGAAAAAAGAAAAGAGGGGAGGAGGCGGGAAGAAGAAGAGAGGAGAGGGAAGGAAGGATGGAAAAAGGAAGAAATAAAAGGAAGAGAAGGGAAAGGAAGTGAGACAAAAGAAAAAGAGAGCCAAGCAATCAAGGAAGAATGTAAAAAGTAATCTACCACCATGTAGGAAAATGAATTTTAAAAATGCCAAAGATATTCATTCTGAGATTTTATAAAGCCAGTGACAAATAAAGCTGCTAAAATTTCCAGAGAGACAACAAAGGAATGCGAATAAGATGACATGAGTATTTTCAGAAGCAACACAGCTTGCTTGGATATAAATGAAGGATGCCTTCAATGTTCAAGAAGGAGAATTATTTTAAACCTAGAATTCTGTAGATACCAAACTATTAATTATGTGTGGGGAAGAACAAAGATCATTTGCAACAGGTCTGGACTCCAAATCTTGACTGCCAAAGAAATGAGGTCTCTTAGCGAAATGAGAGAATGGACCATGAAGAGGGCAATAGAAAGCTTAGAAACAAAGTATCTAACACAGGAATTCAGCAAAGCGAAGTCTTAGCAGGACACTTGATCATTGGGCCCAAAGAGCCACCTCTCTAGTCTGGAACAGGATGATGGAGTACTCCAGGAAAAGTCTCCAGGATAAAAAAGAACAAAGGATTACTTAGTACAGGTGAGTTTTTAAGGAATATATTTGATCGATACATGAAGGATCTAACTGAAGAAATTAGGAACATACCACTACATAGTAAAGGCCAACTATTAAAGGCCCACAGCTAACATCATCCTCAATAAGGAGAAACTGAAGCTTTAGGAAAAGCTCTATGGTCAGGAACAAGACAAAGATGTCCACTTTCATCACTTATATTCAACATAGTACTAGAAGTCCTATCCACAGCAATCAGACAACAAAAAGAAATAAAAGGCATCCAAATTGGTGAGGAAGAAGTAAAACTTTCACTATTTGCAGATGACATGATACTCTATATAGAAAACCCAAAAGACTCTACCAAAAAGCTGCTAGAACTGACAAGTCAGTTCAGTAAAGTTGTAAGATATAAAATTAAGACTTTTCTTGCTTCTCAAGGTATGTCTGTATTGCAATATATTTCCCTCTTAGGACTGTGTTTGCTGCATCCTGAAGGTTTTGAACTGTTGTGTTTTCTTTTTCACTTGCTTCCATACATATATTTTTTTTTTATTTCTTCCTTAATTTCCTGGTTAACCAATTCATTTCTTAGTAGGATATTCTTTAACCTCCATATATTTGTGGTCTTTCCAAGTTTTTTTTTTTCTTTCATGTGGTTGACTCCAAGTTTTATAGAATTAGAGTCTGAAAATATGCATGGTATGCTCTCAATCTCTGTACTTGTTTAGGGCTGATTTCTGACCTAAAATATGGTCTATTCTGGAGAATATTCCATGTGCACTCCAAAAGAATGTATATTCTGCTGCCTTCTGATGTAATGTTCTGAATATATCTGTTAGTGTATTGGGTCCAGTGTATTATTCAAAGCCATTGTTCCCTTGTTGATTTTCTGCTTACAAAAGTCTCAAATACACAACCTAACCTTATACCTAAAGGAGCTAGAAAAGGAAAATAAAATAAAGCCTAAAGCCAGCAGAAGGGAAATGATAAAGATTAGAGCAGAAATAAATGATATAGAAGCAAGCAAACAAACAAAACAGAACAGATTAACAAAATGAAGAGCTGATTCTTCAAAAGAATTAATAAAATTGATAAACCCCTAGCAAGACTTACAAAAAGAAAAGAGAAAGGACCCGGGTGGATAAAATCACAAATAAAAGAGGAGAGATCACAACCAACAGTAGAGAAATACAAATAACTATAAGAAAATACTATGAAAAATTATATGCCCATAGACCAGACAACCTGGGGGGTGCCTGGGTGTCTCAGTCGGTTAAGCATCTGAACTTGGCTAAGGTCATGGTCTCAGGATCCTGAGACTGAGCCCCATGTTGGGTTCCATTCTCAGCAGGGAATGTGGTTCTCCTTCTCCCTCTGCCCCTCCCCTGCTTGCTCTCTCTCTCTCTCTCAAATAAATGAAATCTTAAAAAACAAAACTGGACAACCTGGGAGAAATGAACAAGTTCCTAGAAATGTACAAAATATCAAAACTAAAAGGGGAAGAAATAGAAAATTTGAACAGACTCATCACCAGCTAAGAAATTGAATCAGTAATCAAAATTAAGAAATCAAACAAAATAACTGGGCCAGATGTTTCCTGGAGGTATTCTATGAGCCATTTAAAGCAGAGTTAATACCTATTCTTCTCACACTGTTCCAAAAAATGGAAACGGAAGGAAAACTTCCAAACTCATTCTATAAAGCCAACATTACCTTGACTCAAAAACCAAAGACCCCAATAAAAAGAGAATTACTAGCCAATATCCCTGATGAACATGGATTCAAAAATTCTTGATAGAATATTAACAAATCAAATTCAACAGTACATTAAAGAATTATTCACTAGAGTCAAGGGGTTTTTATTCCTGGGTTGCAGAGGTGGTTTAATATTCACAACTCAATCAACTTGATACACCGCATTAATAAAAGATAGAATAAGAACCATATGATCCTGTCAATAGAAGCAAAATAAGCATTTGACAAAACACAGAATCCTTTCTTTAAAAAAACCCTCAAAAAGTAGAGATAGATGGAATATACTTCAACCTCATAAAAGTCATATACTAAAGACACACAGGTAATATCATCCTCAATGGGGAAAAAAATAGAGCCTTTCCCCTAAGGTCAGGAATAGACAAGGATGTTGACTCTCACCATTACTATTTAAGATAATACTGGAAGTCTTAGCTTCAGCAATCAGACAACAAAAAGAAATAAAAAGGGATCCAAATCGACAGGGAAGTCAAATGTTCACTCTTTGCGATGAGATGGTAGTCTATGCAGAAAACGCAAAAGACTCCACCAAAAAAATTGCTAGAACTTATACATGAATTCAACAAAGTTACAGGATAGAAAATCAATGTGCATAAATCTGTTGCATTTCTATACACCAATAATGAAGCAGCAGAAAAAGAAATCAAGGAATTGATCCCATTTTGTAATTGCACCAAAAACAATAACATACCTAGGAATAAACCTAACTAAAGAGGTAAAAGATATGTACTCTAAAAATTGTAGATCACTTATGAAAGAAATTGAAGAAGACACAAAGAAAAGGAAAAACATTCCAAGCTCATGGGTTGAAAGAACATTGCTAAAATGCTGTACTACCCAAAGCTATCTACACATTTAAAGCAATACCTATCACCATACCACAGCATTTTTCACAGAGCTAAAACAAACGATCCTAAAATCTTTATGAAACTACAAAAGACCCCACATAGCCAAAGCAACCTGAAAAAGAAAACAAAACTGGAGGCATCATGATTGCAGATTTCAAGCTTTATTACAAAGCTGCAGTGTTCAAGACAGTATGGTACTGGCACAAAAACAGATGCACAGATGAATGGAACAGAAGAGAAAACCCAGAAATGGACCCACAACTATATAGTCAACTAAGCTTAGATAAAGCAGAAAAGAATATCCGATGGAGAAAAAGAGTCTCTTCAAAAAATGGTATTGGGAAAACTGGACAAAAACATGCAGAAGAATGAAATTGGACCATTTTCTTATACCATATACAAAAACATATTCAAAGTGGATGAAAGACCTAAGTGTAAGACAGGAAACCATCAAAATCCTAGAGGAGAAAGCAGGCAGAAACCTCTTTGACCCAGGCTTTAACAACTTCTTATTAATGTCACTGGAGGCAAAGGAAACAAAAGCAAAAATGAACTACAGGAGGGGGGTGGGGGATGAGTGAGCTTGGTGGTGAGTAATAAGGGGGGCACGTATTGCATGGAGCACTGGGTGTGGTGCATAAACAATGAATCTTGGAACACTGAAAAAATAAAATTAAATTTAAAAAAATGAACTATGGGTACTTCATCAAGAGAAAAAGCTTGTGCACAGTGAAGGAAACAATAAAAAAAAAAAAAACCCTAAAAGGCAGCCTACAGAATGGGAGAAGATATTTTCAAGTGATATATCTGATAAAGGGTTAATATCCAAAATCTAAAAAGAGCTTACAAAACTCAACACCCAAAAAAACAAATGATCCAATTAAGAAATGGACAGAAGGATGAATAGACACTTTGCCAAAGAAGACATCCAGATGGCTAAGAGACATGAAAATATGTTCAACTTCATTCATCATCAGGGAAATACAAATCAAAACCATGATGAGATACCACCTCACACGTTAGTCAGAATGACTAAAATTAACAACATGAGAAACAACAGGTGTTGGTGAAGATGTGGAGAAAGGGGAACACTCTTTCTCTGTTGGTGGGAATGCAAACTGATATAGCCACTCTAGAAAGCAGTTTAAAGTTTCCTCAAAAAGTTAAAAATAGAACTATCCTACAATCCGGCAATTGCATTACTAAGTATTTACCAAAAGGATACAAAAATACAGATTTGAAGGGGTACATGCACCCCAGTGTTTATAGCAGCATTATCAATAATAGCCAAACAATGGAGAGAGCCCATATGTCCAACAACTGATGAACGAATAAAGAATAAGTGCTACATATACACAGTGGAATAGTATTCAGCCATCAAAAAGAGTTAAATCTTGCCATTTGAAACATTGTGGATAAAGAAAGTGTGTTATGCTAAATGAAATAAGTCACTCAGAGAAAGACAAATGCCATATGATCCCAATCATATGTGAAATTTAAGAAAGAAAACAGATGAATATATGGGAGGGAGGGAAAGGAGAGAGGAAAATAAGTCTTAAGAGACTCTTAACTATAGGGAACAAACTGAGAGTTGATGGGGGGGAGGTAAGAGGTAGGAATGGGCTACATGGATGATGGGTATTAAAGAAGGCACTGTGATGAGCACTGGGTGTTATATGTAAGTGCCAAATCACTGAATTCTACTCCAGAAACCAATTTAAATAAATTAAAAATAAAACTCATGAAAGAAATTGAAGACACAAACCAATGGAAAGATGTTCCATGCTCATGGATTGGAAAGACAAATGTTAAAATGTCTATACCACCCAAAGTAGTCTACACATTTAATTCAATCCCTATCAAAATACCAAAAGCATTAGTCACAAAACTAGAACAAACAACTGTAAAATTTATATGGAACCACAAAAGACCCTGGATAGAAAAAGCAATCTTGAAAAAGAAAAGCAAAGCTAGAGACATCACAATTCCAGACTTCAAGTTATGTTGCAAAGCTATAGTGATCAAAACAGCATGGTAGTGACATAAAAATAGACACATAGATCAATGGAACAGAATAGAAAAATCCAGAAATAAAACTAGAATTATATGATCAATTAATCTTCAACAAAGGAGGCAAGAATGTGCAAAGGGAAAAAAGTCTTTTCAACAAACTGTGTTGAGAAACTGGACAGCAACATGGAAAAGAATGAAACTGGACCTTTTTCTTACACCATACACAAAAAATAAATTCAAAATGGGTTAAAGACCTAAATATGAGACCTGAAACTATAAAAATCCTAGAAGAGAATACAGGCAGTAATTTCTCTGACATAGGCTATAGCAACTTTCTTCTAGATAGGTCCCCTGAAACGAGAGAAACAAAAACAAAATTAAACTACAGAGACTATATCAAAATAAAAAGCTTCTGTACAGTGCAGGAAACAATCAACATAACTAAAAAGCTGCCTACAGAATGGGAGAAGATATTCATAAATGACACATCAAATACAGAGTTAGTCTCCAAAATATATAAAGACCTTATATAGTTCAACACCCAAAAAACAAATAATTCAATTGAAAAATGGGCAGATGACGTGAACAACCATTTTTCCAAAAAAGACATACAGATAGCCAACAGGCATGTGAAAAGGCTCTCATCATCATTCATCAGTAACATGCAAATCAAAACCACAATGAGATATGACCTCACATCTGTCAGAATGGCTAAAAACAAAAAACAAACAAACAAAAAAAACTGTTGTCGAAGATGTGGAGAAAAAAGAACACTCTCACACTGTTAGGGGGGAATGTAAACTGGTGCAGTACTGTGGAAAAGAGTATGGAGGGTTCTCAAAAAGTTAAAAATAGACCTACCATATTATCTAGCAAGTGCACTACTGGGTATTTACTCAAAGGAAACAAAGCACTAATTCAAAGAAATGCAGGCACCCTGTGTTCATAGGGACATTATTTACAATAGCCAAGATATGGAAGGAGCCCAAGTGTCCATCAATTGATGGTAAAGAAGTTGTGTGTGTATGTATGTATGTGTATGTATATATATATACATATATATATATGTATATATACATATATATATGGAATATTATTCAAACATCAAAAATAATGAAGTCTTGCCATTTCAAGGACATGGATGGTGCTAGAGCATTATAGTATATATAATGCTATGTGGAATAAGTCAGAGAAAGACAAATACCATATGATTTCACTCATATGTGAAATTTAAGAAACAAACCAAATAAGTAAAGGGTGGAGGGGGAAGATAGTGAGAGAGACAAGCCAATAAACAGACTGTTAACTAGTGAGAACAGAGGGGAGGTGGGGGCGGGGGTAAAATAAGTAATGAGGATTAAGGATTGTACTTAAGGTGAGTATGGAGTGATTAAAATAAAAACTTTTAAAAAGTAAAAATAAATAAAAAATAAAAAAGCTTATAGATGAAAACTCAGTATTACATATGGCATTAGTGGCCTAAAAGAATAAATAAAATAGGCAATGTTTCAAATGAGTGAGCATTTTTATCTTCTTCAACGTAATCTGGAAATGCATCAAGGAAGCTGGAACATTTAAGAATGACCTTGAAGAAAGGACACCATTTCAATTGTACATAAAGATAGGTACACTTAAGGAAATATACTGTGTGGAGAAATGATATGAACAACAGATATCAAAAGAAGGTGTCTGGAAGGCTTTCAGTAAGTTATTTGGGGTAAAACACAGGGTCCAGTAGAAGAATTGTGAGGAAAGAGACTTCAGAGTCAAATTGAGATTTTATTGGGAAGTACCTCAAATACTGCCAGGGTCACAAATGCAGGGTAATATATATAGATTTAGATGTGTTTATGTAATCCATTCATATACATGGACATTAAATATATACATATGCATATAGAGAGTTCTAGATATGCATGCTATATATACACAAAATCTAGTGGATATGACAATCCTTGTAAATCTATTCAAGAGGGATATTACTTAGACTTCTGTTTATGAAGAATAGTCTAACAGCAATGTTTGGGAAATAAAAAGAATATCAATAGGATGTAGAAGTAACAAGAATATAACAAATGACTGATGTGAGTAGTTTTAGTGTCGCTATCAGAAGGGCTGTATATGGAACCAGTGGTGAGAGAGGAAGGGCAGGAGTGGACTGAAATTGGATCACTCATACTTTTTTGTCTCTGTTCACTCAAACACAAACCTGACCCCATTGTGGAGTGAAATGTGATGTGAGCCTTCAGGCTAAACAACTGTATTGCTATAAAAGGCTCATATTCAAATTCTTTTCAGACAAATTAGAATATTACAGTGTTTAATACATTTATGAAGCCACATTGAAGACATTAAAACATGTAAAATATTTTTCTTAATTATTTTAATATAACATGAAAACTTGAATAAAATTCTGTTTTCCAATAATATACACGCATATTTAAAATGATTATTTGTAGTCCCACCTTAAGTCATTTGAATGCGAGGGCAATTATAACTGCCAAAACCTTTGAACACTAATCAACACATAGCAACATCTAATCTGCACAATTTCATGTTATTCTAGTGGAAGAAGAACAGATGTTCTATGAGTACTAAGCATTTCTCTTTAACGTTTTTCTCAGCGAATCTATGACTTTCTTATTTCTCAGGCTATAGATCATTGGGTTTAACACGGGAATTATAATAGTGTAGAATAGAGAGTCCATCATATCTTGATCTTCTGCCTGTGCAGATCTAGGGCGCACATACATGAAGAGAAGGGGACCATAGTATAAAGACACGGATAAGAGATGGGCTCCACAGGTGGAGAAGGCTTTCCTTATGCCTTGTAGAGACTTCTTTTTTAAGATTGTAAAAAGAACTAGTGTGTAAGACACAAGAACAGTTAAAATAGTAAATACTTGTATTGACCCAGAGAAAATAAATACTATCAGATAATTAATAGAAGGATCAGCACAAGAAATCTTAAATAGTGGTATAATATCACAATAAAAGTGATATACTATGATGGAATTGCAAAAGGTTAATCTGAATAAAAAAGAAGTATGAATTATGGCATGAAGAAGGCCACCTAAAAATGACAGAAGTATCAGCCGGATGCACATTGTATTGGACATAATCACTGGATAAAGTAATGGTTTACATATGGCCACATACCGATCATATGCCATTGTTGCCAGCAAAAAACATTCTGTGGTTACACAGATTGCAAAGGAAAAAAATTGTATCATGCATTCAGAGAGAGAGATCATCTTGCTCCTTGCAAAGAAGTTGACCAACATCTTGGGGGATACTGTGGATGATAACCAAGCATCCACTAATGCCAGACTCCCAAGGAATAAGTACATAGGGATGTGAAGCTGAGAGTCATTCCATATGAGAGCAATCAGACCAAGGTTCCCCACAATGGTGAGAAGATAGATAACGAAGAACCACAGGAACAGGGGGATTTGCCACTGTGGTTCATATGTGAGTCCTGTGAGAATCAATTTTGTCAGGAATGTTGCATTATCCTTTTCCATGTCCTCAGTGGGTGTTGCCTGAAATGAAATTGAACAAATGACCAAAAAAAAAAAATCAATTTGTAACATGAAATATAGGGAGCAGATTTGAATAAAATTATGCACCTCAGAAATACCCTCTCAATTTTGTGTATTACCTCTGTAATAGATGGAATTGTTTTGGGGTCTTGGAAATAAATGCAATTATTTCCATTTTTAAAATGTGCTACAATGAACAGAATTGGGAAAAGTGAAAGGTATTGTATGTAAATGCTAAATTTATGAGATAGGATTGAGTATGAAAGGGAAATTCTGTATCTAGAACATGGATGTAGGGTGAAGGGGAAAGAAGCTTGAAGAACTTGGGCAATAAAATGAGTTCAATAACATGTGAAAGATCTTGAACATTGTTCATCAGGGAAGAAGCATGCACTGAAAAAAGGGAGTGGCACTATAAGGTTTTTTTAAAGGAATATGTAGTAGTGTAGGAAATAGGCTGCAGGGAGGTAAAGTTGGGGTCATGAACACTAGTCAGGAAGATGTTACTACTGTCCATGGGTTCTCAAACCAGATTATATGGAATTTTCTGAGGAACTTTTGTACAAAATATAGATTGTGAGGTTTTCTTTAGAATTAGATTTAGTGAGTCAAGAATGAAATCTAATAATCTGCATTTTACGCTTGCTTCCCGCGATACAAATACATGTGACACGGCTTGTCCATGGGTGAAATGACATTGGGATCAATGGGGAAGATGAAATGAGAAGTGGAAGAGTTCAGAATGTAGAGACACCACTTCTGTGACACACTGCAGGTAAAGGGGTGTTCAGTGAGGAATAGGAGTCACTTGATGACTGGGTAGATTTTCATTTACCCAAAGAAAATGAAAACACTAATTTGAAATGTACATGCACCCCCTACATTTACTGCATCCTATTTAGAGTGGCCAAGATATGGAAGCAACCTATGTGTCTATCTACAGACAAATGAATAAGCAATATGTGATCTGTGTGTGTGTGTGTGTGTGTGTGTGTGTGTGTGTGTATAATAAATATATGTAAAATAATACCCAGCTATAAAAAAGGATAAGATCATGCCATTTGACACAACAGGCTATTAAAGGCTATTACATTAAAAGAAATAAGTCAGAATGAGAAAGGCAAATACCATATGATTTCACTCCTATGTGGAGTCTAAAAAAATGAATAACAACAAAGAGCAGAATGAGACCTATAAATACAGAGAACAACTTGTTTGCCAGAGAGGTAGGAGGTGGAGGGATTGGCAAAACGGGTGAAGGAGAGTGGGAGATATAGGCTTCCAGTTTGGAATGAATAAGTCACAGGAATAAAAGTCACAGCATAAGGAATATAGTCAACAATATTGTGATAGCAATGTATGGTGACAGATAGTAGGTATACTTGTGGTGAACATAGCAGAAGGTATGGATTTGTCAAATCACTAAGTCCTACACCTGAAACTAATGTAACATTGTGTGTCAACTATACTCAAATTTTAAAAAACTAATTGAGATTAGGATGCAGTGTCAGTTTGTAGAGAGAGTGTCCTCTGAACATCCAGGTGGTATATACTTCGTAGTAGGAGTCTACTACATGTAATGACTTGGAAGTCATTGGGGTAGCTCAAGGCATACTTATGTATGACCTATCCATTGGAGAATACACAGAGTGAAGAGAAGGGTGAGGAACTAAACTGACAAAGTATATGAACATAGTTATGGAGGATATATGTCATTTTTAGGTAGTCAGTCCTCTTTCTACCACATAATCATGAAGCCAGGCAGCCTACCACCAACTCTGGGAGCCAAAAGAGCTACAATTGACTTTCCTATCCCCCTAACAACTACAGTGAGGGGACTTGCAATGTACGTTTGGCAACCGAAACCCATCTACACTGCATTTGGAATTTGGAATGAGGGAGGAAAAGGGAGAAGGGAAAGAGATTTTGAGTTGCTAAGGCAGCCAAGGCACAATATGAAGGTTCCAGCAAATGCACCCTGCACCCACACCAGTGACTCTGTCAATGTGAGCAGTGGCATTCCCACACAACTGCGGTGACAATAGCCTTCATGGAGCCAATGTTGGGACATGAGTTTTGCTGTTGACAGACTACCTTGCTTCCTTCTGTTGCTGCCCATTTTTTCCCCAGCTGATTCCTTTACTCTCCCAGCATTTCTGTTAGATTTCATTCCAAAAAATAATTTCTTGTTTTGTTGAAACTAATAGTTCTGACTGGCAGTGAATAAAGACAGGGAGAGACCAGGAAAGGAGAATTCTGAGCAGAATGATCAAGAAGAGAAGGGAAACAGGACAGATGAGTGTCATGAATGTAAAGAGAGGAAGATACTCAAGAAGAACAAAGAAAGTTATGGTGCAAATCGCTTTAAAATAAATGCTCTAGCAGGACAAGGAGTAAACAAGTGTGACTGAGCATGGAAGCTAAGAGATTTTTAGTGGCTTTAGTGTGAGCAGTTTCTGTCATATGATACAGTTGAGACCAGAGAATAATGAGCAGTGAATACGAAACAAGTTGCACAACAGCGAGCAGGGAAACAATGTCAAATACTCCAAGAATGTGGAGGATAGTTGTTAGATGTCTGCTGTGCTTGGACGAATAGAATACTTACTGCCTAATATTGTTTCAATAAAGTTTCCAAAAGAAAGAAATGAAGAGGAAGGCATCAAGAAGAGAAAAGAGACAAGACAAGAAGGAGGAGAAAGTTTGGTGGTGAAAAAATCAGGAGAGGATGCCTGAGTGGCTCAGTTCAGGATGGAACTGAAGGGGGTTATGCTAAATGAAGTAAGTCAAGTAGAGAAAGACAGTTATCATATGGTTTCACTCACATGTGGAACATAAGGAATAGCATGGAGAACCACAGAGGAAGGGAGGGAAAACTGAATGGGAAGGAATCACAGAGGGAGACAAATTATGAGAAACTCTGGACTCTGGGAAACAAACTGAGGGTTACAGAAGGGAGGGGGGCTTGGAAGTTGGGGTAACCAGATGATAGGTATTAAGGAGGGCACGTGTAGTGAGGAGCACTGGGTGTTATATGCAACTAATGAATCGTTGAACACTGCATCAAAAACTAATGATGTACTATATGCTGGCTAATTGAACATAATCATAAAATAATAATAAAATAATTTTTAAAAAAGATCAGGAGATGGAAGAGAAATAGGCAGAGAATAACAGACACATTGATGGTTAAGTGTGAGAAAGACTACAGAGAAAAAAGAGGAAGGACATCAGAGAAAGGCTAAGAACAACAAAATGGAAAGGCCTAGAGAGTTTGGGGGTAAATGTTTATTTTAACATTGGTTTTCAATTAAGTTGTCAACATTGGAATCTTTTACTCTTCTTCAAATTTCCAAATTTATTTTCCTATGGAATATGTGTATGCAAGAGTTTTTCAGTTTAACTTTATGAACTCTGTGCTGTTCATATATGTGTGTATGTGTATATTATATATATATAATATATACACAATAGCACTGCCTGAAAGTTCCACTCATATTTAAAAGTTGCTTTATATTTTTTAAAAGTGATTAAAACCAACTTTTTGTAGAAATCCTGCTGGTTTTACTTGACAGAACTTTTTCTCCATCAGTTTTTTTAGCAAAATAAAATTGAACCAAAAACCAGAGTGAAATATAAGGAAGGGGCACAGATAACCAAAGCCAGTAATTGCAATTATAAAGGCATATTTGTTTGGAAAGGACTTCTTTCCATGCAATCCCAAGTCACTAAATAATTGAAAATTCTCAAATTCAATTTGTGTGTGGTAGTTATCAAGCCAGAAATGCTTATAAGGGGATACTTACTGCCTATTTCTTGCTACATATATATATAAAAAAAGTCAAAAAATTCTTACCGTAGTGGGATAAAGGATAGAGTTAGTATACAAGTAACTTACCTTAGAAGTTTTAATTAGAAAATGTGATCAGTTAAACAAAATGGACTTTTAATCAGAATAACCCGGAAGATTTCTTACATAAGAATCATTAAGACCTGATACTTAAATGCAGTTTAAATTGTAAATGTTTTCCATTTTAGTTCACTACACTTATAAAGTCATTATAGTTATATTAAGGGATAATAAAACATTGTTAAAGAGAGTAATTCAGTCTCAGAGCTATTTTGCTTATCTAGATTATGGCTATCAACATAAAATATATAGATTATTCACTATCTGCTTTACATTATTCACCTGTTTTTTGGCAACTGTAATTCCAATATGAAATTTTTATAAATGTATTTCAAATTTATATGTAAAGAATAATGAGTATTATAGAAATCATTTCTGTCTTACCCATATCTTATAAGAAATCTGAGGAAATCATTTCAAAGTGTTAGGCTTTCAAAAACAGAAAAAAATACAGTAGCACTGCAATGACCATAAGGCAGCAACTCTTTACACACTGATTCATTTTGGAGGCTTCCTTTACCAAAATCAGCAAAATGTTGTTTATATAAATTTGCTTTGAATGCAAGAGTCAACAAATCATCAAAAAACTGCAGAAAGGACGGAAAAACTAAAATTCTGCTAATAGCACCCAAGGGTTCCCTTTAGGACAAAACTAAACTGTTCTTCTGGGCATTGCAGATATGAATCTGTATGAGAAGTCCAGGAGTCTCAATGGGCTTTACAGACTGAGAGATCATAAACATCATGTCACGTACGCAGTTCTAGTTGCAACAGTTCAAATTACACACTATGCCGCTGCTTTCCACCACTAAGGACACTTCTGGTATGTTTAGGCAAATCAGATTATCTATAAATAGGTGTTGCTCTGAATACTTTGATTAATACGTTCTTGTCTGAGCTAATCATACATGATTTTATTGAGGCCAGAGTTCTAGATTCCCTTCAGGAGCCAACCCCAAGGAAAGTTGTCCTCCTCATGCAAACTGCAGCTCACATTCCAGGTCTAGACCTGCCTCCACACTTTAAGCTGAAATCTGATGAGAAATCTTAGTAGGCAAAGGTCAGGGGAAGTGCAAAGGGAAACAAAGATAAAGCACCACAGCGAGAGGTGCCATAGCTCAGTGCTTCTCAAACTTTAATGCCTGTGAATTTCCTAGAGAGAGCGCTTGTTAAAATGCAGATTCTGTGTGAATAGGTCTGAGTGGGGCCTGAGGGTCTTCATTTCTAACTTGGTGATTTCTAACTTGTGTCATCCACAAGGCCTTTGTCCTTAGAGGGCCTAAATTTTCAGAGAGCCCAGACCATGGGAGAAGCACAATGTGATAGATTACAAATGGAGAAGCTAGGAGTAACCAGATGGGGTCAGGGAGGCCAGCATGGGTGGGATCACACATGCCCTTGGAGGCTAGTTCAGAGACTTTGTATTTTACCCCAACTTAAAGGAAATGAGGAATTTTGAACATGGTGGTAATGTGTTCAGGTTTGCCTTTTGTGCATTATAAAGTAAGTTGTCAATGAAATTTCCTTCAGAAAAATAAAAATTTACTTATTTGTGACATCGTGATTTACTACTTGAAGAGTAGAAAAAATGTTCAACCTTCACATGGGACTTGATGGACAACTAGGGGAAAGCAAACAGCATCTGTTTTGGCAGACTGGTTGATCAATGATCTTGCTTCCTTATAATTTTGCGTGTGCAAGCCAAAATGGAGGAGGGAAAACAGTGTTGAAAAAATAATGTCGTTCTGGGGCACCTGGGTGGCTCAGTGGGTTAAAGCCTCTGCCTTAGGCTCAGGTCATGATTTCAGGGTCCTGGGATCAAGCCCTGAGTTGGGCTCTCTGCTCAGCGGGGAGCCTGCTTCCCCCTCTCTCTGCCTGCCTCTCTGCCTACTTGCAATCTCTCTCTCTCTGTCAAATAAATAAATAAAATCTTTAAAAAAATAATGTCATTCTGAAAACTTAGCAGAAAGGCGGAGTAAGCAGGATGTTGTGCAGAGCTGGCTTCAACATAAGGCAAATGACTTAAATCTACTGACCCATTCAATTTTGTATTATTCCTTAACTCATTTTGTTGCCTACCTGTGAACACAGAAGGTCTGTGATGCTGCTTCCAGTAATAGTCTTCTCAGCCTTGGTCATTTATACAAGTGGGTTGTTGTTTTCACATATATTTCCCCGATGACACATTGTATAAAGCATCTTCCTGTGTCCTGTTTTGATATCTTTATATCTTGTTTGGCGAACTGTCTATTGAAATCTGGGCCAACTTTAGAATTAATTTTTTGAGTTATTTTTTAATTAGTGGGTTTTGTGAATTCTTCATATATACAATACTTCATATACACAAGTACTAGTCATTATCAGATATATGATGTGCCTTTCTTTCTCACCAAGGTATCAAACTAGCCCACTACACATATGGCATTATGATGTTTGATACTGGTGAGCAAGAAGTAACAACTGTTCTATGCTTCCTGGCAAGAAATGTTCATGAGGGTGAGGAATAAATCCAACAAAATTCAGAGCACCTGGCTGGCTCACTGCATACAGCATGCAACTCTTGATCTCATGGTTGTGAGTTCTAAAACCCCATTGGGTGTGGCGCCTACTTAAAAAAAAATTAAAGGCCTTATACTTGAGTGAAATTCCTAGGGGGCCAGTAACATAGGGCGTGTGGACATTCCTCTTCTGAGGTGAGGGGTAAGTTGCTGCATCCGGCCCCTCCTGTAACCAAAAAAGAGTCACAACACCTAGTGGGTTCCTGTGGACTCTGGTATCATCCTCATTTGGGTGTATTACTCTGGCTCATTTACCAAGTAACCAGATAGACCGCTGGTTTTGAGTGGGCTCAGAAGAGGAAAGGCTTTGTAACAAGTATAGGTTGCTGTGCGTGGTGCTCCACCAATTGGGCCACGTGATTCAGCAAAGGCAATGGTGCTTGAAGTGGCAGATTCAGTAGGGAGGCTTTGGAGCCTTTGAAAGGCCTCCTAGGTGAGCCACAATGCAGGCCGTTAGAAATTGGGAGCAAAGCCCTGCCATCCTCAGTGGATAACTACTCTAGTTTTAAGAAACACCCATTGGCCTGCTACGGGCTTTTAGTTTAGACTGACTGCTTAACCATGGGCCACTAATTGAACATGCAACCAAAGCTGCCCTTGCAAGCTGGATGTCACTTGATCCACCAAGACATTAAGTTGGGCATTCATGGGAACACTCCACTGTGAAATGAAATGAGACTTCTGTATGCATGCAGGAGCTAGAGCAGGCCCTGAAGGCACAAGCAGTTGCATGAAGAAGTGTCCTAAATGCTCACAGCCCCCATTCCTGCTACACTGACCTCTCTCTCCTAGCCTGCTCCTATGGTCTCATGGGGAATTCCTTATGATCAATTGACAGAGGGGCAAATATGGTATATAGATGTTTCTGCACGAAATGCAGACATCATCCAAAAGTGGACAGCTGCAACACTACAAACCCTGTCTGATTTTCCTGTACAACAGAGGTGAATGGAAATCTTCCAAGTGGTGGAACTTGGAGCCGTGCACCTGGTTGTTCACTTTGTAGTTTTTATCTCTTACTGGAAAAGACACCTGCTCTATATACAGATTTACCCTTTCTGAATTCATTGATTCTACCAAAACCATCATCTTGGACTTAACAGAATGCTTTATGCACTGTCCAAGGCCATAGGATTACATGCAACATATCTTCTGACCAAGGAATTTACTTCACAGCCAAAGAGTGCAGCAAAGGGCCCATGACCATAAAATTCACTGGTCTTATCCTATTCCCCACCATTCTGAAGCAACTTGTTTGATAAAATGGTGGAATAGCCTTTTTCAAGACTCATTTATAGCATAACTACATGTGATACCTTACAGCATTAGAATATCTCCAAAAGGCTATATATTTTCTGAGTCAGCATTCAGTATATTGTACTGGTTCAGTGGGACCACTCACTGTTACCCCTAGGAACCCACTAACACACACACACACACACACACACACACACACACACACACACACATATATATATATATATATATATATATTCAGTATATATGTGTATATTATATATATATATACATATATGTATATATATATTGCCCACCAGCATAATTTTTGCTTCATGTTCCCTTGATCTTATCCTCTGGTGGTCTAGAGGTCTTGGAGCCAGAGGGAGGAATGCTGTCATCAGGACACACAACAGTGATGCATGTAGCTGGAGGGAGAAGCAGACTCCCCACTGAGCAGGAAGTCTGATACAGGGCTGGATCTCAGGACCCTGAGATCGTGACCTAAGCCAAAGGCAGATACACATCCTCCCCAATGTCCATCATCCAGCCACCCCATCCCTCTCACCCCCCTCCCCTCCAGCAACACACAGTTTGTTTCCTGAGATTAAGATTCTCTTATGGTTTGTCTCCCTCTCTTGTTTCATCTTGTTTCATTTTTTCCTCTCTTGCTCTATGATCCTCTGCCTCGTTTTGCAAATTCCACATATCAGTGAGATGATATGATAATTGTCTTTCTCTGATTGACTTATTTCACTTAGCATAATACCCTCTAGTTCCATTCACATTGTTGTAAATGGCAAGATTTCATTTTTGATGGCTGTGTAATATCCCATTTTATATGTATATATGGGATATTACACAGCCATCATATACCACAACTTCTTTATCCATTCATCTGTCAATGGACATCCAGTCTCTTTCCATAGTTTGGCTATGGTGGACATTGCTGCTATAAACATTGGGGTGCACATGCCCCTTCAGATCACTACATTCGTGTCTTTGGGGTAAATACCCCATGTGCAATTGTTGGGTCATAGGGTAGCTCTATTTTCAACTTTTTGAGGAACCGCCATGTGGCTTTCCAGAGTGGATGTACCAGCTTGCATTCCCACCAACCGTGTAGGAGGGTTCCCTTTCTCCACATCCTCACCAACATCTGTTGTTTCCTGACTTCTTAATTTTAGCCATTCTGACTGGTGTGGGGCGGTATCTCATTGAGGTTTTGATTTGTACTTCCCTAATGCCTAGTGATGTTGAGCACTTTTTCATGTGTCTGTTGGCCATTTGGATGTCTTCTTTGCAGAAATGTCTGTTCATGTCTTCTTTACATTTCTCGATTGGATTATTTGTTCTTTGGGTGTTGAGTTTGAGAAGTTCTTTATAGACTTTGGATACTAGTCCTTTATCTGATATGTCATTTGCAAATATCTTCTCCCATTCTGTCTGTTGTCTTTTGGTTTTGTTGACTGTTTCCTTTGCTGTGCAAAAGCTTTTTATCTTGATGAGGTCCCAATAGTTCATTTTTGCTCTTGCTTCCCTTGCCTTTGGCGATGTGTCTAGGAAGAAGTTGCTGCGGCTGAGGTCAACGAGGTTGCTGCCTGTGTTCTCCTCAGAAAACAGGAGTTGGATTCCTGTCTCACACTGAGGTCTTTCCATTTCGAGTCTATGTTTGTGTGTAGTGTAAGGAAATGGTCCAGTTTCATTCTTCTGCATGTGGCTGTCCAATTTTCCCAACACCATTTGTTGAAGAGATTGTCTTTTTTTCCATTGGACATTCTTTCTTGCCTCATCAAAGATTAGTTGACCATAGAGTTGAGAGTCCATTTCTG
>CM052898.1:152333938-152361108 GCA_028534135.1 Potos flavus
TCTGTATATCTATGAACACATGCACACATATCATTTGCAAATAACCATATGAGCATAAAGATTGTGTGAAATGATAGACCCAAGCTTGTTAATATTTATTATCTGCTGTAGGTGATAGGAGAATAATAAAGCAAAGAAGGGAGAATTAAACAGTACCTCCAAAACAGTTTTTGTGATAAAGACACAATAGAAAATGTCGTTCTATTTATACAATTATAGATATTCATATGTGGTCAAAGACATATATTTAAGGATAGTCAAAAGAGTTTTGATAGTGAAGAAGAGAAAAGGAAACAGGAATAATAACACTATTACTGCATTTAGTAGACATCAATAAATATCTTAATGAAAAAATAGGAATAAATCAGAAGTAAATTTTGTTTTACAGATTTTCTGTATTGTAAAATAGAGAAAAAAATATTGGATTATGTAGCACACGCTTTTGAATATTTTTGGCCGTATCTGAACTTACCCATTGAGAGTGATTTCTCTCTCTCTCATTTTCTCTTAGTCAAAAGGTTTTTTGTAAATGAATAAAGTTAGGTATACAAGCACAATAAGCTTTTTTAAATAGTTTTTTTTTTCATGTTCAGGTGTCTTTCTTTTTGATATGTGGGTAAATATTTTATAATTTTTACCAACATTACAGATGAAATATTGGATGTGGCCTTTAAATAATTTGTTTGATTTTGTTCTATGACCTAAAAATTTTGCCCACAAGTAAATCCAAAAGAAGAGATCCCAAGATATTTAGAAGTGAATGCACTTAGATTTTAGACTCTTAGATTGCCTAGAAGAAAAAATCTGCTGGTGATTTGATGTGTAAGTTCATTGTCTCTCAAAATAAAATGAATAACCCAATTTTATACACTTACTCCTTCCTGATTAAAACACAAAAATTTTACCTATTTACCAAAATTGTGTTGTTTAACTTTAAAATAGGTCCATAGGCAAGGTTTTTCCTAATGGTTCAACATTAGGGAGAAGGGTGAGTTATTTTCCATCTTCTCTGAGAATAGAACAAGAAAAAAATTATCTTTAAAAATTTATCTTTTAAAGTATATACCCACGAGAAGCCCTGGAAACACAATACAAGCAGCAAGAAGACTGACTGAAATGTCTCCTCTAAAAATTGGCCTTAATGGACACTGATAGCAAGTCATTTAATTTCCGAGGGGAAGGTTTTGTTCCTGCTTTCTTGACAACTTTAAACCCATAATTGATACACCCTATTTTTCTAATTAGGTCAAAGGCTATTAAAGGCTTGAATCTTTTCCGTATCTATCTACCTCCCTATCTCTATATTATATATATTTATGTGTGTATAAGGATATATATGTAGATGTAGATATACACTATGTGTGTGTGTGTGTGTGTCCCTATAAACACATACACATGTATATACACATATACCCATTTGGAATTAAGAGGCTGAAGAATATTATCAGTGGTGACTTTAGTCATTTTTTCAAGATTCCATTAACAAATTAAGGAAGTTTAAGCAGTATAATTTAATTGTCTTTAGCCTGACAAAGAAAATTTTCCATAGTATGAAATAATCTCTGAAACTTTTCAGTCATTATCATTATTTTTCCATTTGTCTCATTTTTCTATTATCTGAAGTTTACTATTAAAAAGAAATATTATATGTGTCTCTTCAACAGTCAAACATTAAGTACTTATGACAAGCATCCAGAATTGTCTATCCTGAAGAGAAACAGAAAATTTCATAGGGTTACCAGGATTTTCATTTCTGACCCGGATATTTCATTATCAAATAAGCAAATTGAAAACCTACAAATAATGAAAATTAGATTCTAGTGCCCTCACTCAGTTTCTTTAAGTCTTTTGGAGAGTGAGAAATGATGGGTTTCTTGAAGGAAAGATGGTAGGTTTCCAAAGGAAAAAGAAAAATGTAAATTTCCCTCTACCATACTTTACATTGGTGGGGCCAGTCATCTTTATGAATTACCAAACTGACGAAGCTGCTGGCTGTTTTTATGTCCACAGTTGTACTTCCTCTTGAAACCTTTAAATGAAGAAAAGTGGAAGGTGCAGGATGAAGAAGTGATTCCTTGGGCAAAGATTTTCCCTGGAAACCTCAACAGTGGGGACATGTTTATTTGTACTCTTTTTCAAATCTATTCATGAAAAAGAAAAAAAAACTTCGGAATTCCCTCAGTGAAAGTTACCAATGGATTCCCTGTAGGACAGAGGTGAAGCTGTTCTACCGGGCATTGTGAGCTAATCAGGGAATAACCCAGACACACCGGGTGTAACAATTAGAAGCACACTTTGTGTCAATAGAGTGCACTGCAAGGGCGACATGACAAACTGCCTCCGAGCAGTTTTTAGTTCATATTAATTTCCTTTCTCCTATTGCTCTTGATATTGCCACATTCCAACCACCTGATAGTTTCTTTAAGTGTCTCAAAGACTCATGAAACTCAGAATGTACAGATCCAAACTCAGTCTTTTCCAACACTATCACCAAATGTGGCCCTCATCCTGTCTTCCTATTATCAGTTAATGGCCTCATCGTCATCTCATTTTTAAAGAAACTATCCCTTGACACTGAATTCCCCTTCAAATCCTGTCAAAATCATTATCAAACCCATGGCTTTTATCTCCTTAATATCTGTTGAAACCATCCACTTCTCTCAAAAGTCAAGAAAACTCTATTGCCCACCTAGAATACTGACATAACCCTTTAATAATCTATGTGTATTTTCTAATATTTTCTCCTACCACTGTCTACATTTGGGCCAATGTCACCTTTATAAAATACCAAACCACTGAGATCAGGACCATTCTCACACCCATGAATGCAACTCCATTTAAGGCCTTAAATATAACTTGTGATCATGCTTAGAATAAAGATCAAAATCTTTAAGCCTGTATATCCCTTCCCTTATCCTAAAACTTATCCAATTATCCTCTATACAAAAGTTTTGTCCAATATAGTTAATAGATTCATTTAGGCGAATGAGTCTGATATTTCAGAATTGATCTAAAGAGCTGAAATTAAAAATCAAAATTACAAAAAAATAAAAATAAAATAAAAATCAAAATTACAGTAAATTAAAAAGTTAAAAATTATGACTTCTGTATGCAGTGTCGATGAGGAAAAAATTCAGAGTTTGTCCCTTTGTTTTTCTAACCTTAATGTAAGTGTAATTTTATTTTACAGATTTTCTGTATTGTAAAATAGAGAAAAAATATTGGGGCATCTGGGTGGCTCAGTCGGTTAAGCATCCGACTCTTGATTTCAGCTTGGGTCATAATCTCACGGCCCTGAGATCCAGTCCTGCTTTGGACTGGCATGGGGCATGGAGTCTGCTTCAGATTATCTCTCTCATCTCCCCCTCCCCCCTCCAGCTCTCTCTCTTTCTCCCTCTCCAAAAAAAAAAAAAAGCAAGTTCTCCTTAAACAGTGGCTAAGTTGCCAGCATCTCTCCAAGCCCCTTAGAACTCTACCTGACATGCTGCCTCTGTGAGAGGAGTACATACATGCTTTTGTGATGAGGCTGACAGGGCTCAAGAACCCAGGCATAAGCCCAACAGTGCCCACTGGTTAACATTACATTTTCTGCAGTAATGTGAACAGGTCATAAGATTTTCCAACAGGTCATAAGAAAATGACAAACAATAATTATGAACTTGTCCTTTCACTGTCTTGGGCATAGTAAAGCATACAAAAAAATCTGATCTAGGTATGAGATAGTAAAACCCTGAATATCTGACAGATAATAGGATTTATGGCTCAGCTATCTTCAGCTGCAAAGGCTTCTTCCTCTGCGAAATATTCACGGTGTAGTAACCGTGAGATTCACCCAGTAAAAAGGGAAATTATGCTGTCTATGGGTAGTTTTGTGGATTGTGCAAATTTAATACCAAGGGCTTTGACGTTTCTCATTAGAGCAGTCACTTTCTTTTTTTTAAGATTTTATTTATTTATTTGACAGAGAGAGAGAGATCACAAGTACACAGAGAGGCAGGCAGAGGAGGGGGGGAAACAGGCTCCGGGCCAAGCAGAGAGCCTGATGCGGGGCTGGATCCCAGAACCCTGAGATCATGACCCGAGCCGAAGGCAGAGGCTTTAACCCACTGAGCCACCCAGGCGCCCCAGAGCAGTAACTTTTAAACATTGCATTATACTTTACTCTTGGCCACAGAGGCTCTCATTCGGTTCAGCTGAAAGCTTCATTCCCCCACCCTCCTTCAGAATAGCCTAATTCTCTCTTACTCAACCAGTGTCAGGGCCTTCACTCCAACTTCGGACTTTCTCTGTGGTTGACTTATATCACGATTTTACACAACACAAATCCTGGGCTTGATGACTGCACCAGACTCTTGAATTCAGTTAAACAGTGATGTCTCTTCTTCCCAGGTGGTAGTTTGTTGAATATACAGAAAGGAAGCCTAGTGTGTTGAAATGAGAATTGAAGTTATAAGGAACTGCCTCTGTTATTTCTGTGTGCTATAGCACTAGCACTCCTCATTTGCAAAAAATGAAGATGTTTGACTAGAGGATCCTAACTGCTTTACAAGGCTACTCTTCATTGCACCTGGAATTCTAATGATTTTTTGCTTATTGGGATCTAGGAGCATTTAGGAATTAGAAAAGTAGAGATGGAGGGAAAATATTCATTCTTTCTTGATTTGGCTGTAATTCAGCTCCCCCTTCCTTTTTTTAGTGTATCACTGAGAGTGGGAAAGTAGAAATTTATGGGATAGATTTCCCTATGTAAGAAGCAACCTTATTTCTAACTACTAGAAGAAATAAATTTATCCTTTTGAATAAATGTGTTCCATATACTGAGTTTTTAATCTTTTCTTCAGACCTTGGATTAGTGAGAAAGTGACACAGCAGCAACTTAGAGAGTTTTATTCTTCTCCCTGTAGCCTAGAATACTAATTAATTAATATTTAACATATTGGCATAAATTTACCCCACAATGTTTCCATTGAACTGCTATGATTTTGTCTCAGTACAATGAAATATTCTGGTGAAATCAGAAAATCAGTCTGCTATTGATAGGGCAGTTTTTCTTAATGGTGACATTTATAGAAACAAAGTTCCATTAGTTTGGGTGATGGGGTGTGATGGTAGATTTACGTTTCATTTATCACCTAATTTGCCTTTTTCTCAGATTTCATAGGATGGCTAAGGCATCATCTTTCTTCATTTCATTGATAATGTTGTCTAGCAGTCCATGGGCATGCCCATATATTAGATCATGCATTCAAATATAGTTCAGCTCTTACCAAGTTACTCTAGTCAAAAAACTTCTAAGTCTTCATTGCAATTTGAATAAAGACCCAAATCCTCAGCCATTCAAAACTTCTCCAAACTTTGTTTCCAACCTACCTTTTCAAGTCCATCTCCAAAATTTACATGTGCCAAAGCTACAAAAAAATATTCAGATTTCTTAGGGTAATGAACAACCTCTAATAGATAATTTGGTTTTTTAAAAATTGTAACTGTTTATTTGAGACATGGGGGGAGGGGCAGAGGGAAAGGGAGAAGCTAAACAGGGAGCCTGACACAGGGCTCTATTCCAAGACCCTGAGCATGACCTGAGCCTATTGCAGACTCAATCGACTGAGCCACCCAGGCGCCCCATCTGATAGGTAATTTGTGATGAATTCTAATGTTCAACAACCTATTGCATACATGTCAAATGTCCATTATCTTTTCTCCTGTCAGTTTCATTACAAATAGGTAATATTTCCTCTGCTAAATGATCCACTGATTTACATCATAAGATGACTACTCATCTGGCCCATACAGAAATTTCGGTAGTTTTGAGTAGCTAACCTTATTAATATTATAGTCTCCGATATTTTTAACTGAACATGGCATTCATAGTGACGATATAAACCATAGTCACATGGTCTGATCCCATGCATCATTAGACATAGAGTCGATGTATATAGAAATGGAAAAAACAGAAACAATAGAAAAATGATGAGAGGACTGTAGATTGAAAGGTCTTGAATTATGTGACTTCTCTAATCCACTGCTGCCACGGTGGTACCCACACATAATACCAGCTGTACACCTAGGCCCACAGACCTACTTTAGGTCCATTGGAAGCAGTGGTATAGGAGGCACATAGAATTTAATAGACTATTTTCCAGTATAAACACTAGTTTATAAACAGAATTTTCTGCAAAAATGTATGTTAAGCAATATAGAAAAACTAGGTATTGTCGTCTAAGAATCATACATCAGGAAAGAAATATAGCAGAAACAGAAAAACATTGTTCATTTATTTAGACAAATATTATCATTTTATTCTTCATGAAAATACAAGAATATAAAGAAGGAGGTCAAAAAGCATACAATGGATACCATGCTTTAAGGAAAAAAGCACAAAAAGATAGGAAGATATAATAAAATTTTTAATTTAATCAGTCCCTCTAAAATGAGACATCATTATTGGAAGACCAATTAGAAACACTGAAAATTTTCAGGTGGTTTGTAATTACTATAAAATAATTTTGGGAGTGCCTAGGTGGCTCAGTCTATTAAGCCTCTGACTCTTAATCTCAGCTCGGGTCTTGATCTCAGGGTCGTGAGTTCAAGCCCTGCATTGGGCTCCACACTGGGCATGGAGCCTACTTAAAAAAAAATAATAATTTTTTTGAAAATAGTACTTCTAATAATGACTTTTTAATTGATATTATCTGTCAGAATAAAAATGGCAATTAATAATCAGAAATTTTTAACTCTACTTGTGAAAATTATTGCTAGCTATTCGTCTATGTGCTTAGACAAATATTTTAATGTCAGCAGGGAGGATACTTATTTAAAAGTACTTTTTTAAGTGACTGTAATTACCTTAAAATGCTATAAAAGGTTTTGTTTTTAAAATTCATGAACTTGGTATTATTTAATCACAAATAATTTGTTGTACATAAAAGTCTTATAAAGCAAGAATAATGCAACTGGAAATGGTTTGGTTTTATGGAAGGCTTTTAAAAGACTGCATCTGGTGGTGGGTATTGAGGAGGGCACGTATTGCATGGAGCACTGGATGTGGTGCATGAACAATGAATCTTGGAACACTGAAAAAATAAAATAAAAGTAATTGGGAAAAAATTTTCAAAAAAATAAAATAAAATAAAATAAAAGACTACATCTGCTTCAAACAGTTTCCAAAAGTGCTATCATTGGAGGTAGAGCTCTCATGCATTTACTCATTCAATTATTATCTACTGAGATGATGATATAATAGTAAATGCAACTGAAATATTGCTTCACTCTTGACTATAATCAAGTCATACATTCTGACAAACTACCTGGGTACTTAAAAGATTTAATTGCTTAATGTCATCAACCATATTTTTATAATATAGTCATGTAAAGTTTACACATTTTCCATTTTTTCAATAAAAAATGTATTGAATATTATCCATGTGCAAGATGTCCTACTAGGTGTCGCGCTTATTTAAATAAAGATTGAAAAAAATAGTAGGAACATTTTATTTGAGAAACATATATTTCTCTACCATTTTATTAGTCCACCTTAAATTTGTTTCTTTTGCTGTATAAAAAGAGATTTAGCAGAAAATTACAATAATGTACAGCAAAGAATACATTTTGCCCTACTCTTCATCTGGGCCAGATTCAGGACTTATGAATCTGAAAATGAGCATTATAGTAGAACAAGAGAACAGTGAGCATATAGGCACCACTATGGGGAAGGCATAGCTTCAGCCTTTTTCATAATTCTTTTTCAGTATGGCAAAGAAGACATGGATGTAAGAGACTTAATTGTTCATAGGAGTGAAGTTTGAATAAAGACAGAAAACAAAAAGAATCGGTGCATTAATAGATTCATCTTTTTGGAAATTTTATATGACAACAAGATTTCAAAATAGAACTGATGTTTTAGGTTGGGCCCATAGACAGTTCACATAAGTGGAAATTCCATATGAACAATGAGAGGCAGAAAGCCAAAAAACATGTGAAACACTCAGCAACTACATTCAGTTTGGAAGAAAATACATAATATAAAATACAAAAGCATACAATATCAATAATAAGTAAAGCTAAATGAAATCACAAATTCAACTCTAAATATAAAAACTAGAAGAAAAAAAAATATTATGAGTACCAATAGAAAAAATTTTAAAATATGATAAATTAATGAATTAGATAAGAGCAAAGTTAGATGCGATTTTTAAAATCATAACCTAGTTCTTTTAAAACACCTAAAAAATAGAAAAATTACTAGCTAACCTAAATTTTTCCAAGTGAGAGAAAAAATAAAATGATAAAAGGGAAATAACCTTTCAAATCCAATAAATGTAAAAACCATTATGTGGTTCTCTGTCCAATTCAAGGCAAATATATTTCAAAATCTAGATGAAGTGAATAATTGTATTAAAAAAAATCCAGAATTTTGTTCTTAATGGCACACAATAGAAAGTCCACAACTAATAACTAAAATAAACTAAAATTAAAATACTCTGGACTTAAGCAAGCTTGTAGATCTAATTCCATCTCTCAGTTCACAAAGTTACCTTTATCACAAAGATACTATTAGCCAGATCCAAAATGTGAAAAATTCTATAGGACAACTAAACCAGTTTCTTCAACAGACGAATGACATGAAAAATGGAGGAAGAGAAAAACTGTTGTAGATTAAGAGATTTAAAAACCATCAAAACCAATTATATACTATACAGTGGCTAACTGAACAAATTAAAAAAAAAAAGACATGATACACAATTTTTAAAAAAATCATCAAAATGCAATGGGTGTACTTTGTTTAAATCCTGATTCAAACAAAGAAACAAAATTTTTGAAACACATTGGGAATACTGAACACAGATTGATATTAAATAATGTTAAGGAATTAATTTTGTTATGTATGATAATCGTACTGTGGCTATGTTAAAACAGTCTTTTTTTCTTAGCATCACATGTACTAAAAAGTTAACAAAATTTTAACTTTTAATTAAAGGTTAACTAAATTATTAACAAATTTAATAATTGGTTGTGGATTTAACAATTCTGTCATGAAATATCATTGCAAAAATTAGAAACATTACATTACGCAGTGCCATACACTCAAATTAAAAAAAAAAAATGTTCAGAAGTATACATGGAAATAAATTTATTTTTCTCAAAATAATAAGAACTTAAGAGATTGTAAGAGGATATAACAGTAAATTATCAGAATAAGGCCCTAACCAAAGGTAAAGAAAATGTAATAGCAAAAATCAATCCTAAACTATAAAATAAAAATATCCTATATCATTGTTAACCACCAAGAGAGTAAAATTAATCAGAATTTTCTGCAGTCAATAGTATTTTTCAAAAGAATGTATTCAGTTGTCTAACTTTTTAAAAAGCCATTTGCCAGTGAAAACCTATAGGAAATAAACTATAGACCTATAAAAATGAATTGAATATTTCATTTATATTCATAAGTCAAATAATTAATAAATTTATGTTACATACTATGTCCTCATTTTAAATAAGTATTTTGATGTTCATTGGAATTATAGGAAAAAGTCTAAATATAACTTTTAAAATACTTCAAAAAGAGGACCATTTTCACTCCTGCTTCAACTACTAGAATTAATTTTATTTCCTAGAATCTTTTTTTCCTAAACACAGTGATTAAACAAACAGACTGCTCAAGGAACCTAATTAAGTCTTTGCAAAAAAAAAAAAAAAAAGGAATCTATGTCAATTTTATTATACTAAAATAAATTAGTCTATATACTAATATAGTCCTGTCACTGAACTGGAAGTAAATTGGTGGCTGAGATCATAAAAACCTAGTTTCAGCTTTGAGACCACTACCTCAATTTTTCACCTACATCAGTATATACTTAACCAGTTTCTAATCCTTGCTCTCTGCTTTGCCTTCTATCTATTGTAAGGATAGCAATGCAATCCCTTTGCAAATGTGTACCAGGCTTTCTATTGCAAACAAAATAATTAAATAGAGTACAAGAGATCTGTAATATTTGAGAAAGTTTTATCTTGAGATATTTCCAAATCTGAAAATTCCTGAATACCATTGTATTATAATGTCCTGTATGAAAGTTAGTATGTGTACTTCAAGATAGGGGAAGTTTTAAATTTTGATGCTCTACTATTTAATTCAAACCAGTTTCCTTTTTTTTAATTGTTGTTACTAAAATGCACCAATTTTTTAATATTTTTGATTTAAATTCAATTAATTAACATCTAATGTATTATTAGTTTCAGAGGTAGAAGTCAGTGATTCACCAGTCTTATATAATACCCAGTGCTCATTACATCATGTGCCCTCCTTAATGTCCATCACCAGTTACCCCATCCCTCCACCCCCCTCACCTCCAGCAACCCTCAGTTTGTTTCCTATGATTAAGAGTCTCTTATGGCTTGTTTCCCTCTTTGATTTTGTCTTGTTTTGTTTTTCCTCTTTTCCCTTATGATCCTCTGTTTTCTTTCTTAAATTCCACATATGAATGAGATCATATGATAATTGCCTTTCTCTGACTGACTTATTTGGCTTAGCATAATACCTTCTAGTTCCACCACATCATTGCAAATGGCAAGATTTCAATCTTTTTGATGGCTGAGTAGTATTCCATTATATATATATATATATATATAGTATATTATAGTATATACATTGTACATATGTATATATACATTGTACATATGTATATATATAGTACATATGTATATATATGTGTGTGTATGTGTGTGTATATATATATATATCTCACATCTTTATCCATTCATCTGTCAATGGACATCTAGAAGATGCACCAATTTCTTAAACCTCACTTTTCTTAATTTTCCTCATTTTTATTTCAGAAACATTTTTTTTGCCAAAAATCTAAGTTTTTATCATTTTATCATGTTGTAAAACATCACAGAGCCTTATTAACATGCAGGTCTATCTCAGTGAGTGAGGATCGGTCATGAACTAAATGAGTCCCACTTACACAGCAGGCTCTGTTACTGTCAGTTATTAAATGGAACTTGGAAGAGTCCCTTAAAAATATCAAATTTTCAAAGACTAAATGTTCCCATAAAAAATTACAATATTTTTAAATAAATCAACTATTGGTAATATGAGTCATAACTGGACCACCATCCAAGTAAACACTGTGTGAAGCTGAATTCCTTCACCCAGTGCTCAATGACTACACTGACCACTAGCTCTTTAGTAAAAGGGCGAGACCATGGCTAATCTGCAAGACTTAAGAATTTATTTATGCAAAGGGTGAAAAGAGAAACAATTTGGAATTTCCCTTGGGAACTGTTAACTTCTTTGTAGCTCTTCTTGAGTCACCTGTAGCCTCTTTATTTCTCAAGCTATAAATAAATGGGGTTAGCAGGGGAATTATAGTAGTGTAAAACAGGGAATACAATTTGTCCTGATCTTCACCAAGGCCAGATGCAGGACGCACATGCATGAAGATGAGAGTGCCATAGTACAATGAGACATAGAGCAATCGGCACTACATGTGGAGAAGGCTCTGCTTTTGCCCTTTTCAGACTTCTTTTTCATGTCAAAGAGCACACGAGTATAAGAGATTACAATAGTCATTAAAGTAGATATTTGTATTAAAGCTGCATAAATAAATATCATTAGTGCATTAGTAGATGGGTCATTGCATGAAATTTTGAACAGTTGTAAAATTTCACAGGAGAAATAATGTATTATGTTAGATCTGCAGAAAGTTAATCTGAGAAAACTCACATGAATCAGGGGATGCAGAAAACCAATTGCATATGAAATAATTATCAGTTGAGTGCAGAGTCTGTTGGACATTATCACTGGATAAAAGCAAGGGGTTACATATGGCTACATAGTGGTCATAGGCCATCACGACCAGAAGGAAACACTCTGTAGTTGCACTGGAAGCAAAAAAATAAATTTGGGTGATGCACTCAGCTAGGGATACATGCATCTACAAAGACTAAACCATCAAGAAAGAAGTATGTAGGCATTTGAAGATGGGAATCAGTCCAAGGCTGCCCACTGTAGTGATGAGGTAGATGACCCAGAACATGAGGGAAATGGAGAAACTGCAGCCATGATTGCTCTGTAAGTCCTGTGAGGACAAACTCAGTTACTAGAGTCTTATTTCCTTCTGACATATCCACACTTGATTACTATAATAAGGAAATATGTATCAAAGACAATCACTAAAAATAACACAAAATAGTGACGTTTTATTTGCAAATTCCATTGTACCTTAGTGTTGTTTTCCACTTAATTAGTAATTTTTTATTTTTACATTTTTTATTATGTTATGTTAGTGACCATACTGTACATCATTAGTTTTTGATGTAGTGTTCCGTGATTCATTGTTTGCGTATAACAGTGCTCCATGCAATCGGTGCCCTCCTTAATATTCATCACCGGGCTCACCCATCCCTCCACCCTCCTCCCCTCTGAAACCCTCAGTTTGTTTCCTGGAGTCCATAGTCTCTCAGGTTTAACTTTCAGCCTATGGTAAGTCTGTTCTTTGTTTAGGTATCTGACCCTAAAATTAGAAAAACCTGAAATAAATGCAGATTTTGAAGCAATATTAAGACCATGTGGAGGACTATCACAAGCAGAAGAGATGCAAATATAAAACTCTTGCATGTGGAAGAGAAATAGACTAAAAACTTTTACATAGGTATGACCATGTAATTTTTATTGCACAAATTCATAAACAAAGGGAAAGGACTAAAATATGTTGGGAAAATATTTGGAACATATTCTGTATCTACAGGGTTAATACCTATAAAACACACACATACACACACAACCTCTTACAACTGGGTAAAAACAAGTTAAATAACCCAATGGAACAAATGGGAAGAAAATATGAACAGACATGTTTGTGGGAGAGTAAGTTGACATGACCAGTAAATATATGAAACAATGCTAAGCCTCCATATTAATTAGGAATATTTTTTAAATTGATACATCATTTTCACTTTTCAGATAAGCAATAAAGCAAAATGAGAGATAACATCTGCTGATGACAGGAAAGTGAGGAAAGAGGCATTTTCTACTATAACTGGTAAAAATACAAATTCTAAAAACCTTTTGAATCTGACATTATCTGTCAAGATTAGAAGTTTTACATAAACTTTGATCACCAATCTTATTTGTGGATACATATTCTAGAAATAATATACTCATATACAAAACTAAAGCAAAAGCATTGTACTTAATGGTTAGTAAAGCATAGTTCATGAAGGCAAGGACTGGAAACAAGGAAAACTCACAACTATAATATAGTTGAATAAACTATGGTACAATCTTACTTTGAAGAATTATTCGGTCTTAAATGAAATGTATTTGAGCTACGCCAGTTAACAATGGGAGGTTTTCTCAATGTATTAAGTGAGGGAATCAAAATATTAAAAAGTTTAAATTTGATAGTTCCATTTATATAATTTTAAAAAATTTTATTTATATAGGTAAGTATGATGGTATGAGTGTGAATAAAGATGCAGAAAAATATACCAACTTGCTAACATAGGTTTTCTCGTGCAGGAGTAGATGTAGCAGTAGGAATAGAGAAAGCAGAGAACAGAGACTTTATCCCCCCCCACAAACACACAAAGTTCATGACAAAAACATTACATATATATCATAAGCGCTTTTCTATGTAATTTTGTTACATGTATGTGTGTGTATGTTTTGCATCTGTGTGTCTATGTGCATGTGTATGCTTAGAAAAATATATAAAAGGACAGTCACAAGTACATTAATAAAAAAGAAAAAGAAAATCCTATCGATATCTTTAAAGAGGGGTACTTGACACTGAAAAATCTAATGTAGAATTAGAAATAAATAGTCTGTAAATTTTTCTATGAAATATTTCTTAATTATCTTTAATTCTAATGATACTTTCCATGTAAATATTTAGTAATGGACTATTGAGAGCAAGAATGATTTTTTGAAATAGTCAAAGGTATTTTGAAATTGTTAATGATGGTGTCCAAACATGGTAGTCATTTTTATAGTTTTCTTCATATATTTTAGTACTTTTCTTATCTAATTTATTCCTAAGGGGTTTATATAGGTTTTACTGCTATTGTGAATATAATACGTGATATTTTCATAAATTAACAAGATTAGTTTTCTTCTATGACTTTTAAATGACATCCGAAAGAAACCAAGAATAGAATTTTCCAAATATCTCAGAGTGAATATGTAGTCCTCCTTGAAAGAGAAACAAAGAATATATTTATGATAATAATAACAGTTGAAATAACAACTCACTCATTTAAAAAATCAATTCTATAATTTTATAGCCATACCTCTTAACATTTACAATACATGGAGATGTCAAATGAGAATGCATTTAAAAAACTGGGCTTGTTTAACCAGTGGGGAGAATGATAGGTTGCTCTCTCCCATCTTCACTAAGCTAAAAACAAAAATTAATAAGTTTAAATTACTAAACATGCCCTCACAAGGATCCCTATTATAATATATACCCCCAAAAAGATTTACTGCACTGTATTTGCTAAGAGACTATGTGAATGTTAAGGAAATGTCATTTTTTTTCCAAAGTGGAAATGTGGTCCTAAATAAAGTGGCCTTGCTTTATTTGCAAACAAAATCACCAAATAATAGATATTTCTAATGTCACCTCGTTGAGTCAGTATAATTAAGCCAAGAGGTAGCAAGCTTTGGAAATTTTTTTTTTTTCTTAAGAGTAATGTGAAAGATAGCTCTATGTTTACCTTCTTGAGGAACCTCCTATTGTTTTCCAGAGTGGCTGCACCTGCTTGCATTTCCACCAACAGTGTAGGAGGGTTCACCTTTCTTCACTCCTGGCAACATCTGTTGTTTCCTGACTTGTTAATTTTCGCCATTCTGACTGGTGTGAGGTGGTATTTTATTGTAGTTTTGATTTGTATTTCCCTGATGCCAAGTGATGTTGAGCATTTTTTTAATGTTTCTGTTGGCCATTTCTATGTCTTCTTTGGAGAAATGGCTGTTCATGTCTTCTGCCCATTTATTGACTGGATTATTTGTTTTTTGGGTGTTGAGTTTGATAAATTCTTTATAGATCTTGGGAACTAGCCCTTTATCTGATCAGTCATTTGCAAATATCTTCTCCCATTCCATAGGTTGCCTTTAGTTTTTTTTAAATGGAGGGTATTATGCTGAGAGAAAATAAGTCAATCAGAGAAAAACAATTATCATATTGTTTCACTCATATGTGGAATTTAAGAAATAAAATAGACGATCACGGGGAAGGGAGAGAAAAATAAAATAAGATGAAACCGGGGGGGGGGGGAACCATAAGAGACTCTTAATAAGAAACAAACTGAGCGTTGCTGGAGGGGAGGTGGGTGGGGGGATGGTGTAACTAGGTGATGGGCATTAAGGAGGGCACTTGATGTACCTGAGCACTGGTTGTTATGTGCAACGGATGAATAACTGAAATCCACAACTGAAACTAATGATACACTACGTGTTAATCGAATTTAAATAAAATAAGTTAATAAATTTAAAAAAGAAAAAAGAGTAATGTGAAAGAAATATCTCCATGTTAGAATAAAGGAGACAGTGTTAGCTATATATATTATATATTATGTAGTATAAGGGCTCTATCACAGCCCTTATTCCCTCACAATTCCATGAAATTTTAAGAGCTATGTGTTATAGACAGCCACCAAACTCAAAGTTTAGGATTATCTTCATTCTGCAAAGTTACAAATAAGGTAGATACAAGCTACATGGCTGTCTGAATTCTAAACTCTCTGCATTATAAAATAAAATTTAAAGCTTTTGAATCATTCTTATCATGATTAATTTTTACTATTTACTTCATCTTTTTATTAATTACTTAAATTTTGTAATAAATATGTCTCCTCTAAAGCAAATCATCCTTTCCCATCCATCACATTTTGATCACTGGTTGAGAAAAATCTCAATGCCTCACTGGAATTTGAATTTCTTACATAGATATCTTACACAGATATTTTGTTATCTAAAGACAAATTGCAAAACACTAAGTAATAGAAAATGTAGAAATCACTGCACTCTCATCCAGGTCCCAGAAAACATTGGGAAATTAGAAAGTGATGGTTTTCCAGAAGTAATGTAGAAAATACAGAAATGAGGCAGTAATTGCTGGCATACTGATTTTCATCAGTAACTTTACATGAATGAAGATAATATATATTACTTCTATTTTCAAACTTATTCTTTAAAAAACAAAGGAAAAGGAAGAAAAGATACTCCCTCTATGCTTCCAAGGAATTCTCTGTAGGATGAAATCATATTCATTCTACAGGGCTTTGTGAGTTAATCATTTCACCCTACAACTAGCTGTAACAATTAAAAACTACATTTCTAATCCACAGGGATTACTGTGAGACATCTATACAGAACATCAATGAATAGGCTTCAGGAAGTATTTGTTTTCCTTTCTCTTGTTTCTCTTAATGATGCCATCATCCAAATACCTACTTTACATGTTCCTTTGGAAGTCTCAAAGGTACCTTAGAGTTACCATGTCCAAATTTAAAATCAAGATCTTGTGTTATCCCCCCTGAAGTCACAGTTGAATTATACCTATTATACCTCTTACCTGTTGATAGTCAAGCCCCAGTTCTCCCTCATTCAGTCATAGCCAACCACTGATCTACTCTCTGTCTTTATAGATTTACCTATTCTGGACATTTCACATAAATAGTATTATACAGTGTGTGGTTTTACTGACTTCTTTCCCTTAGCATAATGTTTTATAAGATTTTTATATTGTAGCATATAACAGCACTTTATTCCTCTACATTGCTGAATAATTCTCCATCATAGCCATATACGATATTTTGTTTACCCATTCATCAGTTGATGGACATAGGTTTTCACTTTCTGGCGTTTATGAATAATGCTACTATAAACATTCATGTAAAAGATTTTTTGTTTGGACAAATGTTCTAATTTCTTTTGATGCTATTATAAATAGAATTATTTTTCTTAATTTTATTTTTTGATTTCTAATTGCTAGTGCATAGAAATACAATTGATTTGTAAATCAATCTTGTATCCTGCAACAATGCTGAATTCATATATAAGTTCTATTTGTTCTTTAGCAGATTCCTTAGGATTTTCTATACAAAAGATTGTGTCACCTACAAATATATTGTTTTCTTTCTTTCTTTTCAGACTGGATAACTTTTATGTCTTTGACTTGCCCAATTCTAAGATCATAAAGTGTATTTCTTAGTTTTATTTTCTTGTAATGTCTTTGCATTTGTTATCAGGATAGTGCTGGTTGTCATAGTTGGGCTGCTATAACAGAATGCTGTAGACTGGGTGGATCACAAACAACAGAAATTTATTTCTTACATTTCAGAGAAGTCCAAGATTAGAGTTGAGTCCAAACACGGTTAAGTTCTGGTGAGAGCCCTTTCTGGTTGCAGACCACTGACTTCTAGTTGTATCCTCACAAAGTGAAGAGCAGAGAGGGAAAGCAAACTGTCTTGTGACATAATTCCATTTATGAGGGCTTCACCTTATGGCCTCATCAAATTCTAATTACCTCCAGAAAACCCCATCTCCAAATACCTTCACCTTGAGGATTCAGTTTTAACACATGAATGGGGCAGGGAGGGGAACAAACATTCCAGCTGTAGCACTGGCCCTAGTGAATGAGTTGGGAAATATTCCCTCATCTATATTTGGAAGAATTTGTAAAAAATCAATATTAATTTTTCTTTAACTGTATGGTAGAATTCACCATTGAAGCCATCTGAGCTTTTCTTTGTGGAAAGTTTTAAAGTTACCAACTCATTCTCTTGCTAAGCTTTCTTCAGATTTTCCATTTCTTCTGGAGTTAGTTTTGGTAGTCTGTTACTTCCTAGGAATTTATCCATTTCCTCCAAATTATCTAATTACTGGTATGGAGTTGTTCATAGTATTCTTCAATAATTCTTTTTATTTCTGTATGGTTAATAGTGATATCCCCTTCTTGATAACTGACCTTAGTTGTTTGGTTGTTGTTGCTGTTGTTTTGGTAGAGGAAAGACTTTATTATCTTTCTGTTTTTATGTTAAAAAATGACATTACAAAATCATTGTTGTATGAGGAGAATAACTCATTTTCTATTGCTGCTGCAAAATTACCACAAACTTGGTAGGTTATACAATACAAAATTTATTATCTTATAGTTCTAGATGTCAGAAGTCCAAAGTCAGTATCACTGGGGTAAAATCAATGTGTTACTGCTAGTGCCTTCTGAAAGTGCTGGGTGAGAATCTGTTTCCTTGTCTTTTCCAGCTTCTGGAGTCTGCTTTCATTCTTTGGCTCACAGCCCCTTCCTCCATCTTCAAAACCAGCAACATAGCCTATGACCCCTTTTCCATTTTCACATCTCTTTCACTGACCAGATCCAGGAAATTTCCTCTCATTTTAAGGATTTATATGATTAGATTGGGCTCCCTGGATAATTCTGGATAATCTCCCCATTTCAGAGTCTGTACCGTTAATCACAACTGCAAAGACCTTTTTGGCATATAAGGAAACATATTCATATGTTACTGCGATTGGGATGTTGGTATCTTTGGAGGCCATTATTCTGTCTTCCACAAAGAGATAATATCAATATTTGTAATTTATCATGATTTCTTATTTTTTCTCACAAATACATATTCTCCAATGACTTTTCATTAATTACATTACTGCTTATCTCCAGGGTCTGATGAGTGAGAGGATTATTTAGCTTTTAAATAGTCTGTAAACTGGTAGCACCTGAAATGCTCCTACTCACATGGCTGATATAAAAACAAGGTAGCTTCCAAATCATCTTCTACCATAGAATATAAAATTGGAAAGAATAAAAATGTCTGCAAAGAGCTTACAGAATTTTATGGAAAATCCAGCAAATGCTCCCCATCATTTTGGAAAGAAAAAAAAAAGAAGAGAAATCCAGAAAGCATAGCCAGGGGCTGACCTTCACCCCCTCAACTCCAACCCTGTTGAAGGAGAGAAGTGAGGGGAAGGGGCAGAAAGTGGCTGACCCTATGTCCATCTATAAGCTTCTTTTTACTTTATTATTCCTTCCCACGTTCCCCTCCTGAACACTCTTAGACCTTTATGTACACTCTGCTTCTTTTTCCTTGCCCATTTTCCTCTTTCCCATACCATGAATTTCTCAGAAAACTATTAGCCTATAGTATAGTGGTTAAGGGTGAGATCCTGTAGCCAAATTGCCTCGGTTTAATCATTTTCAGGCACTTCTTGAAATTACTTACTTAATCTCTTTGTACTCCAGTTTCCTCATATGTAAAATGAGAACAAAATAGTTCTACTTTATAAGGTTCTCTGAAGATTAAATGAGGTAATACTTATACTTGGAGCACTGCCTTAAATGGGTATCATATAAATGTTTGCTAAATAAATAGATCTTTATATGTTATATCCCATATGACAAAAATGTTTTTAAAACGTGTAAATTTTATATTTATATTTTAAAATTACATAAGAACATATGTATATTCTTGAAAAAAAGAACATATGTATTCCTCACCAAATATCTATGTATGAGTCTTCTATATTCTGAGACTTAGTTCAGCTGTGCCGCTTGAGAATATTCAACTCAATCCTATTAGTGACTACTGAAAGAAGAAATATCTCAGTAAATTCTAATAAAGTAGTTCCCTAGAAACTCACTTTAGCAGCATTTTCCTTCCAAGAAAACATTTTATTCAACCTATGGAAGGAGAGAAAGGAATAGAAAAAGAACATATAGTTTTCCAGACTTCACTGAATAGTTTTATGTCCTTTTATTCACTCTGCTAAAAATCTAGCCAGTACAATCCTAATAACTATAATTAGAGTAACAAAGTGCATAGATGACTGGGAAAATGTACCTTATGCCATAAGTAACTTAGAATGAATCTTTAAGTCTACTTCTTTTCAGTGTGCTGGGATATACACCCTCTGGGAGAGGGAGAGAGCTTAAAATGCTGGGTTTCAGTGCAACCTAAAAAAAAGTTACCGAGGATTTCTGCACTCATGAATGGTACAGGAAGCCATTGTCATCATGTAATGCTATTTAAAGAAATTTAACATTAATGTGAAGTACAAAGAAAAATAACTCGAATACAATGATGCTCATTTGGATGGAAAAAAATTGTAAAATGCTCAAGATTAAAATTTTCTACAACAAAAAAAGAACATTATGGAAAGCAAAAAATATAGATTGAAGAGTTAAAGGATGAAGACAGAAAAATTTATATGGATTGGTAGGAAGCTACTAAGAAGATAAAAAGGGGAATTTCATGGCAGAATAAATTAGCCAAACATCTTTAGATATAGGAGGGTGGATACTTTGTAAAGGAAGCTAAATAACTACTTACCTAAGCAGAAGTTGAGAAAGCTTTGGAACAAGATTTTGCTTTTATCTTAGGTACACCTGAGAGAAGATATGTGAACTAAAAATGTTATAAAGCAAGCAATTATACAGAGAGCAAGCAAGACGAAATAAAGCAACATTATAGGGATCTTTTTTAATGTCCAGCAGTCTAGAATAAATGTGATGTAATATATTTCATTAATGTTTCTTCTCTCTGTTCTCTGTTAAAAGTTGCAGAAAGAAAAACACATTACAATAGTTTCTCCCTGAACCCGACAAACCAAATTATAGCTATATCCATTTTAAATATTAGTTTGCTTTCTTGCTTCCCAGAAATATCTTCTGAATATGTTCATTTTTGACTGGTCAGTCAAAAGGATTGAGAAAGCTTCTGAGGTCAATAATAAGCATTTGATAATATGTGCATATTAAAGATTGAGAACTAGTCATTTCCAAATATAGTGTAGAAGCCAGTTGACTATAGCTATCAATTTATTCCATAATTGAGTTGTAAAGGGCCAGGAATACTGACATTGATGGAGCTCAGGAAAGAAGAAGCGAGATTCCGTTGCTGACAAGGACCTGATTTGAATCAAGATTAATAAGGGTTGATATTAATAAAGATTGATTTAATCAATACCCTATATAATTTGAATCTCAACTTAAAGTCTCTCATTATCAGCCCAGCACTCATTTAGAAGAGATATTTGGAGATTGGTAATGGAAATGTCTGCTAATAATGCCCATTGCTCCTCACATAAGAATTGGAAAGTTATTAGTGAAACTGTTATCTAATTTCCTGTCACCAAACTTTTGCACATTTCCCTTGGGTAGTTTCTCATTATTTCGAATAATTACCATTCTCTTGGCACCCTGTTAAGTTTTTTTTTCCCCCCCATGGAAGCAAAGATGATCACTCTCAAGGCTAATATAATAGAAGTCATAACATAAGCTGTATTTCGATCATTATAGTTGGCTTCATCCTTACTCTCTAAAAGCCCTAAATAAATTTGCATTGAAAGGAGAACTCCCTTGAGCCAGTTTCTCCTCAGGTCTAGACCAAGTGACTTTTCCCTGAGCTAGTCTCTTCTCACTTAATTACCCACCTTGGATATTGACCTAAGGGTACCTGTTCAGAGGGTAGTTAACTAACCCAAAAGACTGGCTCTGACATTTCCTGGGCCATTTAAAAACAGGCTTAAAAATTCAGCTTTATAGCTCACCAAAGTAGGAGACATAAGGTTTTTTATCTTTTATCCCTAATTTATCTTCATTCCCTTCATTGGATACATGATAATTTATAGTCTTCCATGCTCCAAGAATTCATTAATAAAAGTTACATACATATTGACAGCTAAACAAGTAACTGTGAAATCTGACAGTAGTAAATTTGTCCTAAAGTATTTACATTTGCAAATTTTCAAGTGTTCCATGTGCCCTCCCTATCTTTTTTTAACACTCTCTTAAGGTTACCCTAAATAGGAGCAATCCTCTATGGTTGCAAAGTGATAACCAACACAAACATGCTTTCTGGCTGGTGATAGCCCTATATGTTGTTTAGTGTGAATAAATAGTTATGGAACTTATAGATGACATGGATCAGTCTTGCTGCAGAATCCAAGTATTATATTGTTTGAGGACTCAACTTTTATGATCATACAGAAGATTAGCATGTTTGACTTCTTTGTCCTTCATTTGAACTTTAATATCATATTGATATCAGGTTTTATTAATCACCATTATCCACTCCAGTAAGAGCAGGATCACAGTATTGATTTAGTTCTCTGCTTGTTAACAGTGCCTGATGTATTTAACATTACACTAAGTCTAATTTCTGTGGAATTTAAGGCTAGATTGACAAATACTAGTCAAGAAGTGTACAGAATTCTCCCAAGGCAGCAACAGAATTTCAACATCTTCTTAATCCAGTTTCCATTGATGAAGATAAAAGTCCTGTAAAGAATAAAGTAAATGTACCATAACCCAGCTATGGCCTTTAGGAATGGAACATCATGGTTGACACAGATGTGGGAAATTATAAACCCAAGACTGACATCATTTCTGTTTAAACAGTAAAGAATGCATGGAGATCCTCATTTTGCTGTAAAGGATATATAGTAAAATATGGAGATCCATGAAGGTCAAAATGTACCGAACATCATTATCATTTAGAAAAATATAGTGGTTTCTATCCTGAGCCCTGAAAGTGGATTTGACTCACCTTCATCCCAGAGAATTTTTTTAAAAAGGTACACAATAGATTTAGTTGATTTATTTGTACCGTGTCATCTAAACATAACTAATGTTGGCTCCTAAAAATTAATTTAATCTTTTTTATCCATATAGTTTCCATGAGATATTGGAAACCAGAAGAATCCAAATCTCTCCCACACATCCTCAAATTAAAAAAAAATACTGATGAACAAGGAAACAAAAAATCCATGAAAAGAAATCTGGGTGTCTCAGTTGGTTAAGTGAAAGACTCTTGGTTCTCTTGGTTTCTGGTCCAGTCGAGATTTCATGCATCGTGTTGGAGCTCCCTGTGGAGCTTGGTGTGGGGCTCCAAGCTCAGCAGGGAGTCTGCTTGAGGATTCTCTCCCTCCACCCCTTTCCCGACTCACATGTGCATACACGCATGCGCTCTAAAATAAACAAATCTCTTCAAAAATAACCATAAAACACATCTTCCGTATACCTAGGAAACAGAGAATACTATGAACTTTAATTTATAGGTAAGCAGTAAAATATACCCAAAAACTCACTCCGGAGCCTGGACCTGGCTACAGAAAAGACAGAGACTCTACAGGGAGGAAAAAAAAAAAAAAAAGAAAGTAGAACTGAGGCCCCGGGGTAGAAGAATTCAGATAAATTCAATCCTAAAAATATAAACATCCATCCTGAGTGAAGAAAATACCAAGAACCAGCCTGAAACTTGATAGTTAAGAGCAAAGAAAGAATCACAAAATCAGAAAATACTTTGAACTCTCCTCCAAGGAAGGTCCTAGAAATTTGAAACTTTCATTTTGCTATAGACCACCAGAAGAAGGATATGGTAAACTACAAAAATCTAGTAAACTAACCAAACCCATTCTACATGTCTGTCAACACCTATAAGTGATAGTCCTGGAAAATAACATTTCAAAAGACCAGAAAACAACTGAGAATATCCATAGTAAGCTATGATAATATAAAAATTAATGCATTCCTACATTTTCCCTCTAAAAATACCCATACAGGACAACATGATTGTAACATAGAATCACATGATACAAACTCAAATTAAACATCCTTAAATATGCAGATATATAAGAAAATGAATTCAAATAAAAAATTCTAAAACTAACAAGATCTGAAATAAGTTGACCAGATTAAGGAAAGAATTAAAGAAGAAAAAATATTCTTAAATATAGACTTACCTATAAGGTGCCAAGAAAAATAGATTTTTTTAAAAAAAATTGCAAAAAATTGAATGTGATATCCAGTTTCCAAAGATGATCTATATGTCCTAGTATTCATGCTCTTGTGTAGTCCCACCTACATGAATCTGGGCTGGCCCAGTGACTCTCTTTAAACAATAGAATGTGGCAAAAGTGATGCTGTGCCGATTCAAACCTAAGAAGTTGCTTTTACTTTTGGATCCTGAGAGATCACATGGAGAGAGAGAGGCCCAAAGACTCCAATATGTCAGCTGACCCCAGTGTTCTAGCCATCTTCACCAATGGACCAGATTTATGAATAAGCCATGTTTGAAAATCTAAAACAATTATGCCTACAGATTACTGCACTTCAGCTGACATTATATGGAGCAAAATAACAGCCCATTTGAGCCTGGTCAATCCACAGAATTATGAGAGATAATAATTAGATTGTTGGTAGGTCACTAAATTTTGGTCATTTTTTATGCATAAATAAATAAGAGAAACATTCATAAAACTTATGAAAAAAGCCAAGGGAGAAAAACAAAAGTAAAAAGAGGTAAAAATGATCAGAGAAAAAATTATTAATATAGCTGGTATGCAAATAAAATCCAACATATATGTAATGAATCCCTGAAGAAGAAAAATAAATCAATTAAATAGAATCGTGCAAATTATAATCTAAAAATACTTTTCAGAAATAAAAATGTAGGGGCGCCTGGGTGGCTCAGCAGGTTAAAGCCTCTGCCTTTGGCTCAGGTCATGATCTCGGGGTCCTGGGATCGAGCCCTGCATCTAGCTCTCTGCACAGCAGGGAGCCTGCTTCCACCTCTCTCTGCCTGCCTCTCTGCCTACTTGTGATCTCTCTCTCTGTGTCAAACAAATAAATAAAATCTTTAAAAAAATAAATAAAAATATATTTATATATTATTAATAAGTTCATTATATGTCTTGGAATATTAAATAATCTATTTGAGTCATAGCATATAAAACTATTAAATTTAAAGTAAAGGAATAAATACCGTCTGGGCTTCCAGACAAATGAAAGAAAAACAGGTTGCCATTAGACCTTTCAATGGCAACATATAAATCCAGACATACACAGTGGAGCAATATTTCTAGAAATTTGGGAAAAGAAATTTTTAATGATTTGTAATTATAACCTTATTTTTCTCTTTGTGTTTAATCTTGCCCTGTTTTCAATCTGCTTTTATGCTATCACCAGAAATGAACTTTCAGAATGTAATTTTTTTATCTTGCTCATCACCTTTCAGTTGTACCCCCTTTGTCTATAATAAATCCAACTCATTAGCATGACATAAGTGGATTTCCATTTTTTAACCCCGCTTACATCTCCAGTATTATCTATGATATCACCATCCTCCATTACCTTCTGTTGCAGCTAGATTTAACCACAAGATTCAAACTTGGAGCATTATTTTTATATGTTATGTTCCCTCATTCTTGCATGAGTGCCTTGTGGACCCTTGCTAACACATATGCTTCTAGTCCTGCATCAATGCCATCTCTTCTAGGAAGTTATTTCTGATTCTCCCCCATTATTACTATAAAGTATACTTGAGCTGTATCTCCTTTACACCAGCTCTATTCCTTGTACTTCTTTTTAATTTAATTTAATTTTATTTTTAAGTAATCTCTGTACCCAACATGGGGACTGAACTCACAACCCTGAGATCAAGAGTCATACACTCCACCAACTGAGCCAGCCAAGCATCCCTCTTATACTTCTTTCACGGCACTTTCATTCTCTATTACAGTCAACATTTTTACAAATGCATTTCTTTCTCTAGACTGTCAGTTCTTTGAAAATAATAACTGGTGGTTAAATTTATCTATTAGATGTTTAATAAGTTTTCTTGAATAAATACATGAATGATTGAATGAACTAATTAATTTGGCATGAGTAATAAAGAACAAAGCTGAAAGAAGCAACAGAACACTTCCAGGATGGTCAAGCTTCTTCGAATTCTACTGGACACGCTTTATTATTTATTTATTTGAGAGAGAGAGAGAGAGCACAAGCAGGGAAGAGGCAGAGGGAAAGGGAGAAGCAGACTCCCTGCTGAGCAGGGAGCCTGACATGGGACTCAATCCCAGGACCCTGAGATCATGACCTGAGCCGAAGGCAGAGGCATAATGAAGTGAGCCACCCAGGCACTCCTAAAGGACACACTTTAGATATGAAAGGTGAAGAAGTCTTTCCATTTGAGGAGGAAGGGAGCAATAGGACCAAAGTCACAGAAACAAGTTAATTACCAATTTAATGCAAGAATGCAGAACATTCGCTTGATTCCTTTATGGATCTTCACACTATGCTGAGAAATATAGACTCTATTATGTAGTCACAAAAGAAGTACTAGGAGATTTTAGTCAGAGATAAGAAATGATAGAAAACAGTGTCTTGTATTTCATTTTTCCTCAGGAAAAAAGTAATTGCTGTGAGGCTTGTACTTCCACTACACACAGATAGAAAGCTGGACAAATATATGAAAAACTGTTTCAGACAGCAGACAAGAGGCAGCATAGAACTGCTGTGACACCTAAGAACATATGAGGTGAGCCCTGTCATTTCAAGTTAAATGCTAGTCTAGATGTTGCTGTGAAAGTATTTTCTAGATGAAATTAACATCTACAATCGGTTGATTTTTAAGTAAAGGAAATTACTGTCAATAATGTGAGTGGGCCTCATCCAGTCAATAGAAGGTCTTAAGAGCAAAAACTGAGGTTTCCTGGAGATAAAGAAATTCTTCCTCAAGACTGTAATAAAGAAATACTGACTGAGTTTCCAGCCTGCTCTATGAATTTCAGACTTGCCAGTCCCCGCAATCATGTAAACCAATTCATTAAAATAAATATCTTTATTGTTTCTGCTTCTCTGGAGAACTCTAACTGATATATATGGTCAGTTGATTTTTTTTTTTCAACAGTACCAGTGTAATTCAATGAAAGAAGAGATAATCTTTTTAAAAAAATAGGATTTTTAAAAACTGGATATTTGTTTGAAAATAAATGAACCTCAATACTTATCCCATAAACAAAAAGTAAATTGGAATAACTCTTAGAGCTAAATGTTAAAACTTAAACTCTAAAACCTCTGGAAAAATACAGAGGACAAAACTTCCCTGACCTTAGGTAAGGCATAGGTTTCTCAGATGATACAATATGCAGTGACCAGTTAAAGAATTGATACATGAGGGGTGAAGAACCATGAGAGACTGTGAACTCAGAACAAGGGACTGAGGGTTTTGGAGGGGAGGGGGTGGGGGGATGGGCAAGCCTGGTGGTGGGTATTGAGGAGGGCACGTATTGCATGGAGCACTGGGTGTGGTACATAAACAATGAATCTTGTAACACTGAAAAAATAAAATAAAAGTATTTGGGGGAA
>CM052898.1:152361608-152377612 GCA_028534135.1 Potos flavus
AACAAGCATCTGCAAAGGCCAAACTGCCAAGGAGTAAGTACATGGGGGTGTGAAGATAGGGTTGCTTCCAGATGAGAAAAATCAGTCCGAGGTTGCCCACCATGGTGGTGAGGTAGATGACCAAGAACACCAGGAACAGGGGGGCCTGCAGCCCTGGAAGATCTGTAAGTCCTGTGAGAATAAACTCAGTCACCCGAGTCTTGTTTGCCTCCATTGTATGCCCTTGGGCTGATCACCGCCATGAGAGAATAAGTAAAGGAAAAACTTTTTTTTTTATTTATCTTATTTTTTCAGTGTTCCAAGATTCATTGTTTATGCACCACAGCCAGTGCTCCATGCAATATGTGCGCTCCTTAATACCCACCGCCAGGCTCACCCATCCCTCCAACCCCCTCCCCTCTAAAACCCTCAGTGTGTTTCTCAGAGTCCACAGTCTGTCATGGTTCGTCTCCCCCTCCGATTTGCCCCAATTCACTTTTCCTTTCCTTCTCCTAATGTCCTCCATGTTATTCCTTATGCTCCACAAGTAAGTGAAACCATATAATAATTGACTTTCTCTGCTTGACTTATTTCACTCAGCATAATCTCCTCTGGTCCTGTCCAGGTAAAGGAAAAACTTAATCAAGTATCAGGAAAACTGGTATTACATGTCAACGCCATATCCCTCTATTTCTGATGGCCCTTACTCAACAAATACTAAAGTTTAGAGTTTCTCTTTTTTAAAACACACTAATGATGTTAAATATAGGTAGTTTCGGGAAGTAAAATTCATTAAAAAGACTTTTTAAATGTGTGTATATATATCAATTTATATATACACACACGTATATATATACATATATATATGTATATATATGTGTATATATAAAATACTTGAAGAGACACTGGTTCAGGTTCAAATGTATTTTCACCTTTTCTTGGGAACTCTTTCATATCTTTTCTATTGAACAAAAGCTGGACTATATCTTTGGTATTAATGATATATGTCATTCTCTCCCTCTAAGACATTACTGTGTAGAACAATGAGACAGTAACTTAAAATCCCATTTCAGCTATTTTCTGCCCATTACCATTATGTTATTTGAGTCTATATTCATCAAAATCTCCTCAGATTCCTAAAAGACCCTTTTGATTATACATTCTTCAAAGTTACTCCAAATTTCTAATAGAATCTTTAATTTTCCCAATAAATTGTCATATGTGAACGTAATCATTCATTCAGTTAACAAATATTTATTTAGTGCCTCCTGCATTATCATTCTTAGCTCCGTCACACAAAGATCTTCTAATTCTGGTGTTATACTTGAGAGACTAAAATAACCACTCTTTCAAGACTAGAGAAGAAACAAAAACACTAGGCAGCTTATTTGCACATTTGGAATAGATCCAAGAGCTCCCATTAAACATGCCCATGTAGACAATTATCATGCGGTTAACCAAGAATGTTTTTAACATTTTAGAGGCTCATAATTCTTTCTTTTTAGAGGCTCATAATTCTAAAATGATTAAAAGGATTTTTCTTTCCTGCTCTTTTTGAGATTGTAAGTGGGACTATCAAGGTCAGGGTGAATGAAACATTATAAATGGCACCACAGTTGAAAAAATAACCAGTGTTTTGAAAAGGTGGATTTAATTTAAATAGTAAAAATTATAAATTCTGTTTAACAGGTAAATCAAATGAGAAAAGATGAACCACAGTAATAGGTAATGACTAACATAAAGACAGTCAAGGCAGATAAGAGCCCCTAACTACAAATGGATCCATGAGGTTTACAAGCCTAGGAAGCAAGTGAGAAGGCTGGGTCCTGTGGAGACCCAAGAGAAAAAAACTCAGTCCTCATCACCATGCATTTCATCAATGACAAATTATGCACGAGTCTGAACATAGAATATGTTTTATGCCCTCTCTTAGTATCTAAAGCAGGGTCTACCCATTTATAAATAGCTGATCTAAATATACAACCATTCAAGGGAATATTTACCAGTCTTGGATTCACAGCTCCCAGGCTTTGATGACAAGATCATCCAAGCGGGTGTCATTCCAACACATATGTTTACTTCTACACCAAATTCCACATAGACATAGCTGAAGATTTCCTCTCTAAGTCTGTGCTAGCCTAAAATATCTCAAAGGTCCCACTTGATAATTCAGAAGAAAGAATAAGAGTATTTGTGAAAAATTCAGTTCTGATGAAAATAATCTTTGAACAGTAAAAATATATAGAATAATTGGGATATTTTCTATAAAAAGGCACCTGGAGTTTTTTCTCTTTAAAAAGGAGGCTATTTTGAGGAACAGAGTTCTTCATCTCCAGTGGAAAAAGAGAAAATTTGGGATTGATTTTAGACATGAAGAAACACCAGCAGAGAGGCTAGTCACAGTGGCAGTAATCATCGAGTAAGCACACTGCTGTCAAGTCACTGCAAGTACCAGATTATCCTTATTTCACACTCTTCCGAGAATACGACAGCAAAGTGCGGCTGTTGGCAGATATGGTAAATTCTTTTCTGCAGGTTTCCAGACAAGTACTATGTAAACAAGAGCCACATTGAAGGGGAAAGCATAGAGACTCTCTTTAAAAGTCCCGTAACTCTCTCATTCTTAACTATTAGAAAATTTCTCTGCTTCTATGAGGCTTCCATAATAAAGTGAAAGACAGAATGAATTTTACTTTCAAAGACAAATTATTAAACAGATTGATTCTATAGTTCATTGTCCTGGCAAAGAAAATGTTAACAGAAATGTAACAAAATTTCAAAAGCTTGAGTCTCAATTCCACCTCTAAATTACTAAGTGATGGGGTGCCTGGGTGGCTCAGTGGGTTAAAGCCTCTGCCTTCGGCTCGGGTCATGATCTCAGGGTCCTGGGATCGAGCCCCACATCGGGCTCTCTGCTCAAGCAGGGAGCCTGCTTCCTCCTCTCTCTCTGCCTGCCTCTCTGCCTACTTGTGATCTCTCTCTGCCAAATAAATAAATAAAATCTTTAAAATAAATAAATAAATTACTAAGTGATGTGTCTAAACCATTTTATGAACTTCATTTTAAGGTTCTCTTCTGTAAAGCACTGGATTTTCTTTGGTGCATTTCTGCTCACAGTCTGTGAGACTAACTTGTCTTGTTATTCAGTAGGTAACACAGCATGGTGCTGAAGCACACAGATGCTATAGTAGTTCAAATTCTCATTCTACAATTATATAGCCTCGTAGCCACAAGGGGTTAAAGGAATAGAATATAATTTTTATTTAGCTGTTCAGTTAGGATTCCTCTCTGTTCCATTTGATAGCTAAATCATCTCAAAAAATTTTTCAGGTATTTTGACAGTGCATGAGAAACTCTTGGTACTAAAATGATATGTTCTGTCATTTTTGGTGGAAAGAATAATGACAATAAAATAAAACACTGTATTCTCACCCAGTTCTTATAAGAAGATGCAGAGATGTCATAAGAAATAAATTTTCATGAACAACTCGTAAGATACAAGAACAAAGATGTCAAGGACAGCTACTTGTCTCCTGTTAGGAGGATTTTTCTTTGAAAAACGCAGTTTGGAAGGAAAGACATTTATTTCTTCTCATCCTCAAACTTGTTTGCAAAGAGAATATTGAAATTCCCTTAATGCCACCAAAAGACTCCCTGTAGAATGAAGTCAACCTACTGGGCATTATGGTCTAGTCAACAAATCATTTTTAATGTACTCATTTCTATTATTTTTATAGCTTGTTTCTTCTGCAAACAAAAATAGGTTAATTGGAGGAAAAAATGAAAATGTAGAAAACACAAAGAAACCAACTTGTTGTAATCTCACTAAACACTGATAAATACAGTTAACTTTTTGGTGTATATTTCTCCTATCATTTACTCCTGCATATAGTTAATATTTATTTATATTTACATATATAATTTATAGATACATATTTTGTATGAACATTTTAAAATTAAATAATGGCTCTGCTATACATGAGTTTTCATAAACTATGTTTAAATTAATAATACACCATTTATAGTTTTCTTTTTTTTAAGATTTTATTTATTTATTTGAGAGAGAGAGAGGGATCTTGCATGTGCACAACAGAGAGAGAGCACGCGCACAAGCTGGGGGAGAGGCAGAGTGAGAAGGAGAAGAAGACTCCTCACTGATCAGGGAGCCCAACCTTAGGTCTCTATCCCAGGACCCTGGAATCATGAACTGAGCCGAAGGCAGACGCTAAACCAACTGAACAACCTGGGGGGCCCCCATTTATAGTCTTCTATATCATTACAGTTGACTCTTGAAAGACATGAGGGTTGGGGCACTGATATCTGTGCAGTAGAAAATCTGTGTATAACTTTCAACTCCTCAAAAATGTAACTACTGTAATAGCTTGCTGTTGACTGTAAGCCTTAACAATAACAAACACAGTTAATTAATACATATTTTGTATATTACATGTATTAATACTATATTCTTACAATAAAGTAAGCTAGAGAAAAGAAAATATTATTAATAAAATTATAAGAGAAAGTACATTTACAGTACTGTACTGTATTTGTTGATATTCTAAGTTGCCATCCTTTGTTTACAAAATGCATAGTCTGTCAGTACCTGCATTAATATTGTCTTATGATACAAAACACCATAGATGTTATATGTGTGACTAACGCTAGACATTGAAAATGGAAAGATGTGAAAAAGAAATTCATATTTATTTGCAAGAATACAATTCATGCACTGATACAAATAAGTAGCAATATGATTGCTTTATGGTAGGCTACTATAATTAATATGACTGCCTCATGGTAGTCTAGCCTATACATTAAAAATTCATTACTAAATTTTTATGGCATACCATATTATAGCCATGTTCATAATATAGCGCTAGAAACATTGTTACATTTTTTTAAGAACCACTTAACTGTGATGATAGGCTGAGAAGAAGTTTCTCCAATTATGAAAGAGAGACATACTATATGATAACGTAATTCTTTGAAAGTAAAGTTGTAAAACTAACAAGTTATTAATTTTATATTAAATATCACTCACCTTATGCCTGTGTAAGGATAAGCTGTCTTCTTCCACACAGGACTTGCACATAATGTTCTACAGGATGAATATATAGGTGGTGATGATGACAGGAAAATATCTCGCATAATTCTTGCTGTACAGCTATTAAGCTTTTCACACAAAGACACATAAAAAACAGGGTTTTTAACTGTATAGCATGATAGCATGATGATTATTTACTATTCATGAAGTAGAGGTTGATCATCATGCAGGTATTCATCCTTGTTTTCATGTCGAGTAGGCTGAGGAAAAGGAGGAAGAGGGGGTTGGTCTTGCTGTCCCAGGGTCACAGAGGTGGAAGAGGTGGAGGAAATAGAGCAGGTGGCATGAGAGGCAGGCCCACTCTCTTCCGATCTCTAAAAAGAATGTATAGTAAAATATCAGTGGGCTGGGCAAGGCCTCTCTTGTTTTATATATTTTCCTTACTTTCCCCTTCATCGTGATTTCCCCCACTCCCTCCCTACCTGGCCCACCCTCTGGCACCCACTGATGTGTCTGGTGTATCTTTTTAAATCTGTATATCTCTTTACAAATTGTACAGGGTTGCTTTGTGTATATGCTTTTAAAATTAAAGCTTTTTAATTAAAAGATAGTACTGTGTTATAAATTGGGGGAAATTGGAGGGGGAGATGAAACATGAGAGACTGTGAACTCTGAGAAACAAACTGAGGGTTTGGGGAGGGAGGGGGTTAGGGGGTTGGATGAGCCTGGTGGTGGGTACTGAGGAGGGCATGTATTGCATGGAGCACTGGGTGTGGTGCATGAACAATGAATCTTGGAACACTGAAAAAATAAAATTTAAAAAATTTACAATACCTTGTAATTTCTTTCTCATTTTTTTGCTTTTTCATTCCTCTAAAAGTGTTTCTACCCACTACCAATCCTTCTTCCACCAGTTGCTTTATTTTCAGTGCCCATATCATGGAAGGGTGCAGATTATTAAAGTCGAAAGCAGTCTTGAATAATTCAATCCCTTCTGCCAGATGGTCTAGTGCCAATTTGTTTTCTGGCATTGCTTCTTCTATGTCTTCCTCATCATCTAGAGCTGGTTCAGAAGCACTCATCTTCATCAAGTTGTCTTCTATTAATTCCTCTGGTATGGTGTCTATTAGCTCTAGAATTTCTCTAAGATCCATATCTTGAGACCCTTCACCCACCATTTTTTTTTTTTTTTTTTGCCATCTACACAATTTCTTTCATGATTTTCCTTGACTAGCTCTGTCATAAATCCTGTTGTGAACAACAGCTGAACACAGTTTTCTCCAACAGAAATTTATTGTTTTGGGCTGGATGGCTTCCATGGATTTTTCTATCACAACGGTGGCATCTTCCGTGGTATAATTGTTCCAGACTTTCATCATATTTTCTCTTTAGGGGTTCTCTTCCAAACTGTTGATAATCCTTTCCATAGTTTATTGTGTGTAATGAGCCTTAAAGGTTTTTATGAACCCCTGATCTAGAGGCTGAATTAGAAGCATTGTGTTTGGGGGCAAGCAGATACTTCAATGCCTTTGGTGTTGAACTCATGGGGTTCTGGGTGGCCAGGGGCGTTGTCCATATCAAAAGAACTTTAAATGCAACCCCTTACTGGCAAGGTACTTTCTGCCTTCGGGAACAAAGCAAGGATGGAACCAATTCAGAAACACTCTTCTCTTTGTCCAGGCTTTCTTATACAACCCAAAGACTGGAAGCTGGTGTTTCTCTTTTCCCTTCAAGGGTCAGGAGTTAACAGCTTATAGATAAGGGCAATCCTGATCATAGACCCAACTTCATTTGCACAAAACACCAGATTTGGCCCATCCCTTGTTGCCTTAAATCACAGTGCTCACTTCTCTTTCTTACTAACAGATATCCTTTGTGGCATTTTCTTTCCAGAATAGGACATTTCAATATGCGTTAAAAACCTGTTCAGGCAGATATCTTTTTCCCTCAATGATTTTTTTAATGGCATGTGGGAACTCATCTGCTGCCTTTTAGTTGGCAGAGCTGCTTCTCCTGTTATCTTGACATCTTTTAAGCCAAACCTCTTTCTAAAATTATCAAGCCATCTTTTGCTGGCATTAAATTCTCCAACTTCAGATCCTTCACCTTCCTTTTACTTTAAGTTGTCTTTTTCAACTTTGCTTTTTCTCAAATCAAATTAGAGTCTATAGGTATGCCTTTCTTATAGCAATTCTGCATCCACATAAAAACTGCATTTTAATATGAGACAAAAAGGTATTTTGCAAAACCTGCAAGGTTTTTGTGTCTGCTGGCATAGCTGTAGTGATGGCTTCAAGAATTTTCTTTTTGGGGGACTCCTGGGGGGCTCAGTCAGTTAAGCAACCAATTTCGGCTCAGGTCATGATCTCAGGGTCATGGGATCAAGCCCCATGTCATTAAGCCCCATGCCAGGCTCCATGCTAGGTGTGGAGCCTGCTTAGGATTCTCTCTTTCCCTCCGCCCCTCCCCGCTTTCACCCTTTCTCCCTCTCTCTCTCTCAAAAAAAAAAAAAAAAAAGTTTTTTTCTTTTCTTTTTTTTTTTTTTCTTTTTCTGACAATGGTCCTTACACTACTTTAAATGGTGGGCAACCACAGCTGCAGACCTCAATCTACCATACATTTTAAGCAATTCTACTTTTTGTTGTAGTGTCATGATTCTTCTCTGCCTCTTCGGGGCACTAACAGCACCATTAGTGGTACTTCATAGGAGTCCCATAGTGTTAGTCAAGTTTTATGGTAATTGCACTAAACACGAAAAATACATGAGAACCATGAGATCAGTTTGTACTGCGATATGCAATTTACTAGAGAAACCAATTGCTCATGTAGAGATTAGCATGGTAGGTTGTTTTAAGCAGGTACTCAACACTTGAGCTCACTGCAACAGCAAAAGAAGGTGACTATGAAATTACAGTAGTGCAGTATGTACTACAGTTAATTTTATGCAATTATGATTTAACGCTGCTTTCTCTCAACTGCCATTGGTTCCATGTACAGTCTCTAAGTGTTGATTTGAATAATCATTACTTTTTTATAATAGATTTTTGTACATTTTATGTAGTAAGTGATAAATAGACTAGTATCACATATATTTTATGCATTCATGACATACCTAAATTTTTCTTAATTTTTTTGTATTTCCACTCTATGAAGTTCATCTGAGAGTTTTTTCGAATTGTCACTAATCTACAAATAATTTTCCAACAGACTTCTTGGAAAAATATACATGTACATATATATGTATGTATAAAATATACATATACACATATATATATGATTAAACTTGGCAAGAAATATGCCTGACCTATATGCATTTGGTAGAAATGAAAAAACTACTGAGGGGTATAAAAATGTGTTTAATGTGTGAAAATTCATCATTTTATCTAAACAGAAGACTTGACTAGAAAAGGCATTAATTTTTCTAAATTAATTTATAAATTTAACAAAATATTAAACAAAAGCATAGGGAGATAGTTAAACTAGAAAATTAATTCATCTGTAAGAGCAAATAGATTTTTTTAATGCCCTAAGAATTTTTCTAAAAGAATAAAGAAGGGAGATGTCCAATGCCAGGTTTGCAATATATCATAAAGTCAGCTGTAATAACTGAAACGATGCTTGATGTTACCAAGGTTCACTATGGATACAAATTCACTATAATTTGAATATCTACTTCTAGACAAGGGGAAGAAGAGTAGCAACGTTGACTGGAGGCATAGACTTTGGAAAGAGACAGATTTTGGTTCATCGGGCTTTGCCTCTATGACTTTGATCAATAACTTAAGCTCTCTAAGCTTTGACATCCTCATTTGCAAATGATGTTAATAATGTGCCCTTATGAATCCTCTCACACTGTTGGTGGTAATGCAAGATGGTGCAGCCACTTTGGAAAACAGTGTGGAGGTTCCTCAAAAAAATTAAAAATAGAGCTACCCTATGACCTGGCAATTACACTGCTGGGTATTTACCCCGAAGATACAGATGTAGTAAAAAGAAGGGCCATATGCACCCCAATGTTCACAGCAGCAATGTCCACAATAGCCAAACTGTGGAAGGAGCCAAGATGCCCTTCAACAGATGAATGGATAAAGAAGATGTGATCCATACATACAATGGAATATTACTTAGCCATCAGAAAGGATGAATACCCAACCTTTGCATCAACATGGATGGGACTGGAGGAGATTATGCTAAGTGAAATAAGTCAAGCAAAGAAAGTCAATTATCATATTGTTTCACTTATTTGTGGAACATAAGGAATTGCACGGAGAACATTAGGAGAAGGAAGGAAAAAGAGAAGAGGGGGTAGGAATTGGAGGGGGAGATGAACCATGTGAGACTGTGGACTCTGAGAAACAAACTGAAGGTTTTAGAGGGGAGGGGGGTGGGGGGATGGGTTGGTCTGGTGATGGGTATTAAGGAGGGCATGTATTGCACAGAGCACTGGGTGTTATACATAAACAATGAATCTTGGAACACAACATCAAAAACTAATGACGTACTGTATGGTGACTAACATCATATAATAAAAAATTTAAAAATATATAATAAAAATATAATAAAAATATTTTTAAATAAATAAATAAATAAATAAATAAAGTTCCCTTATAAGGTCATTGCAAGAATCAGATGAGAGGGTGAATGTCAAGCCCTTAGCACTGTACTTGACAGATAAGAAAGTCTTATTAAATGGTAATTTTAACTATTTGTGATAATTATTTTAATTATGCAGAAGTAAAGCAGTTAAGCTTTTTTGTTAAAGAATGGTTTTGGGGTGAGCAAATTGAGATGTGTTTATAACAATTTATAACAATGGCAGTTTAATTTTGTACATAAAATACTTTTACAATCAGCTCAAGCCATCTGCAGGTTGGCACACAGACCAGTAAGTAGTGTGATTTATGTGGAGTCACAGCTTCTAGTAGAAAAAACCTATAGGCATAACATATTTTAAAGAGAAATATTTATTTTAACGAAAATTACAGGTACATTTTATAATTAAACATTTCACATTGCATCATGAAGAAAGGACATTTTTTTTCCTAACCACGATACCACTTGGCTATCAGATAAAATGAATATTATTCTTCCAATACCATCAAATAACCAGTCTATATTCAAATTTCTCCAATTGTTACCAATTTTTTACAGCATTGCATTTGTTTGTTCTACCTATCAAGATTCTTTTAATCCAAAACAGTGTCATTTTTCCCTTTCTTTACTTTTTTGTTGTTATTAATCATAATGGTTTTCTTATTTTTCCCCCTAATAAAATGACATGGAGAGAGTGGTCCAGTTGTTCAATTGTATTGTGAAATTTCCCACATTGTGGATTTTTCTGGCTGCCTTGTTTGACTTGTTCTCCTACTCTTTGCATTTTTCCATTCTAGTGGAATTTATAGCTAAAGGCTTGATTAAACATTTTGGCAAGAATTCTTTATAAATGATGCTATAAATTTCATACTGCAGAACATCAGGAAGTGCAGGGAGCCTGTTAGTTTTACTGTTGGTGGGGTTCAGTGTGATCCCTGGGTTAAGGTATTAATAGTCACATCTCTCCACTATAAAGTTTATCTGTTTTCTCTTACACCTGGCAAGTAACTCATGATATGATACTTTCACACCTTCCAGCTATCCAGGTCCCCATCCATTTTTTTAGCTAAAGTTTTTAGCATTCTTTGATGATTCTTGCCAGAACCAATTATATTACTAGGGATTTTTAAATGGTAATTTTTTAATTCTATCATTTGTTCTACATTTTCTTAGCTGAAATACTTTAACAGAACTACAAAAAAAGAGGAAAGTAGGACAAAATGTTTTGACATTTATCATGAAAAAATTAAATGTCTAAACATTTGTTTAGTTTTTTTTTTTTTTTTTAACATTTGTTTAGTTTTATTTGACCTTCCCAGAAGTTCATAGTTTCATAAGCCCACCTTCCTTCTTGGAGGCAAATTGTTGGTGATTTTAAAAGGCTTACTTTGAATAGCTTAGTAATTCATTTCAAAAATATATTTAAGTGTCTGGTATAGTAGACCCTAGTCAGGAGTTTTCTTTGAAAGGAAAAAAGAGAGTCAATAAAAATGCAAGTTGGGCCAAGTTCTGTCTAGTCAATGTTTCCTGTTTCTCACTTTGTAAGAAATTGGCTTTTCTCTCTCATGAGTGATCAAATTATTTTTTGTCAGAAATCATCCATTTGGGGTAATGTTGCTTTTCGAAGCCTTCCTCCCAAAGAGGGATTATACAGACACTTGCTTTTTAAGGTCTTCTAAGACTAATTTTTAATGTACATATTTAATAAAAAATATAATAATCATTATCATAAGAACATTTTTTGTACTTTATTTTCAACAAAGACATATTCATACAAACTTTCTTAATTTCTCAACAGTATTGGAGCACTTGACATTTCTCACATAACCTTACATAATGAAAAGAATTCTGGTGTGGACACATTGGCCACCTGTGACAGTGCAGTTTGTAACAGTGTTTCTTGTCTTAGCTTAGCCTCTTATTATACATACAACTTTAGAAAAGTAGGACCTTAACTTCCTCATAAAAACAAAACCTATATTTTACAGTGATTTATGCTCTGTAATGTACCTTCACATACACTGTCTCTCCCAATCAGCTAAATAGGGACACAAGAGCATATTATTATCTCCATTATCTAAATAAAGAAATTGAGTCACTGTCCATTTAAATATTATCACTCATTGTTTTCTTCTCTGTCTGACCCAGAAGATTAAACAAAGGCTCTTGTGGTCACTTTTAGCTTCACCTAAGACTCAGGAATAAAAGAACAAATCATCTGATTTGACACACTGTACTTTTCCATTACTCCAGGTGGCCTCACTTATAAATGGAAGAAATGCCACCTCCCTTCCATTTTTCCAAAGTGCCTGAAAGGATCAATTAAGATGATTCAGATGAACACACTCTAAGAGTCTTGAAGTAATATTTAAATATGAGGTAGTGCCTTAGTCCATTCAGGCTGCTATAAAACATACCACAGACTGGCTGGCTTATAAACAACAGAAACTGATTTCTCACAGTTCTGGAGGCTGGAAGTCCGAGGTCAAACTGTCAGGATTGTCACGTTCTGATGAAGGTCCTCGTCCTGATCCATATCAGTGCCTTTTTACCGTGTCCTCACATGGAGGAAGAGGTTGGGGATCTGTCTGGGGCCTCTTTTATAAAGCACTGATCCCATCATGAGGCTCCCCCACATAACTTCAGCAACTTCCACAGGCCCTGCCTTTTCATATCATCATCTTTGGGGATTCGGATTTTAAAATATGAATTTGGGGAGGACACAAATATTCAGATGAGAGCAGGTAGGTTTTCCTACTAAGAAATCAAAATTCAAAATCTAAAGTGATCATCTTGTATATTTGATCAATTTTACTTCTTTGTCTTTCAAAATGTAGTCCAGGCCCACCTGCGTCAGAGGTGTCTGGGCTACTTGTGAATAGTAAAGAATCTCACACCAACCAACGATCTACTATATCCAATACTGTGGGTTCATGCACACTAAAGATTAGGAATGAAAACCTCAAGTGAAAAATCTCCACATCGTTGGCTCTTCTTCTGCTTCGCTAAGCCAGTTATAAATGTTATATAGAGGCTATACTCTCCAACCAAATAAAGTATGTAGACACTTTGTAATAGCTCCATTAACATTCAGTGGGTTGATTATACTACACGACAATACAGACAATAATGGAGAACTGTCCAATATAAATAAAATACATGCTGAAATATGGGACTCTAAAAATGCAGGAGAAACATTTGTTAGGAAAGAATTGCAAGTAACTTTTTGTGAACTGTCTGGCTATGCATAGCCCATTTCCCCAAACTGATTATCTGGTAGGAATTTGAAAGAAATTAGTGCTATCTACAATTTTTTTATGAATAAATTTGTTTTCAGATAGCAAACTGCAGATCGCTATTCACCAGCATAGAGATAATTGTGTCAGACTTCCAAAACCAACTAAAGAATCAAGAACCATGAAGACTCTACTTTCCCCTTATACTAGTAGTTTTCAACCTGGGCTATACTTTTATCATCTGGAGGGATAAAGGTTGACTGGATCACATCTCCAGAACAGCTGATTTCACTGGTCTGAGATTGGGTCAGAGAATTTTAATTTCTAAGGACCTTAGGTGATTCCAGCAAGGATTGAGAATCCCTGCCTTAAATAAAAAAAGCACACTATGCAATAGACATAGCATTTATATATCATTATTCCCTTTGTGCCATCAAAAATGAAGGGAATAAAGATAAAAACGTGATCAAAAATTGCATAAACTATGATAAAGTAGCCATTTGGCAAAACAGTCATTATAATAGTCATATAGGGAAGTTTTTATACTCAATTATCCCCTAATCTTCACTGAAAGCTTGCCAAGTTTCACATGAGGATTGTCCCTAGTGACTGTCAACACTGGCTGCATATTAGAATCACTCAGAGAGGTTTAGAAAACTACCCTCATCTTAGAGATTCTAGTTTGTTTGGTTTGAGGTGGGAACCAAGAATGAGAACCACTGATCCATACCATCTGGATATGGAAAAAGAAAAATGCAAGACTTGATTAGTGATATTTAGTCACAAATGCAAGAAAAATTGCAAATTGCATTTGCAAGAAAAATGCAAGACTTGATTAGTGATATTTAGTCACTAATTCTGCTACTTGTTATCAACAGGGTGTGATGTATCAAAGAATCATTCAGTTTTACAATATGTTATAAACCTAAGAAATATCTGAAACACTGTCATTCTCATGGGTTATGTAGCTAATAGTTGGATTCCAAACCATCTTTCACATAAAATATAAAACTGTGAAAAATAAAAGTTTCTACAAAGAACTCACAGTATCCTATAAAAAGCCTAGTACTGTAACCCGAGCTTTACAGGAGAAGAAGCCAGGAAGCGCACCTAGAGGCTTACTTCCTTTCTCTTAGCGGGTACAGTGGTGGAGCAAAGGGAGCCGTCTGGATTTGCCCAGCACCATCTCCTTCCGAGTGCCTCTTCAGCCATCAGTGTTGGGTCTCACATAAGACATTATGGTCTAATAGAAGCAGCATAGGGTAGTGGTTAAAAGCATGGACTCTGGCACCATGCTGCCTGAAATAATAAAGAAGACAGAGGACATCTATATATTGACAGACAGCATTTATACATAGCCAATACCTAAAACAGACTGCATGGCACATAAAGAAAAAAAAGAGAGAGTTTTGCCACTGTCCTTGACTGTGGAGAGGTGGAGGTAAGAAGTTCCACAGAGATTCTGCACCCACAGGGAGCAACCTGTTCCAATGAGCCCACACAGCAGGAGCAGGGCTCAGATGCAGTGAGAGGAGCAGGGTCTGAGGAAACAGCCCCAAACACAGTGCTGAAGCCAGTCAGCCCCACCTCAGGCTTTGCTGTTCCATGACTCAGCAAATTGTTTCTATCCTCAAATCAAAATAATAGGCTAGGTGTTAGAGGAATATGCCATGTATACAGAAATATTTTTTTCTTTTCTTCTTTTTTTTTTTTTCTAGAGTGTACCAAGGTCACTACTCATGGTTTATATGCTCCTTTTCCCTTCTATGGCCTATAAGAGCCATCTAAGGGTTATGAGAATTGGCTCCATCAATAACATAATGTGGGTCAAACTATCTATTTTTCCTTTATTTTTGACTAAAATATTCACAGAGCCATATGTAATAAAGTCAGGAGCTCAAAAAAATGCAAAAGGGCCAGACGGAACACATACATAGTTTTTATAAAGAAAAAATCAGTTAAGTTGCATAATTACAAATTGACCAAGCACATCTGCTCTTTCAGGTAGCTGTCCATTCCAAGAGAAAAAAATTCAATTGGTGTATGTGGGTCAGATACAAGATGTTTAGTAAGCTTACTTATAAATTAAAAAGTAGAAATTTTTAAAGAACTCAGAACTTTTCATTAAATGGCAGGAAAACTACTTTCTCTTAAATACACAATTGTTAATTTTTTATACCTTTCAATGATTGCAATGCAAATAAAATTTTCAAAATTACTTTTAAACCTTATAGAGAACGCCTCATGAGGTTTTATGCTGTCATATTCAGTGTAACGATATTACTTCGGTGAACATATTGTTTGGATAATTATAAATACTCAAGAGAAGGTTTTGAAAAATTCCTTGCTCAAGAATTATTTAAAAGGGCACGAGAACTTTTTAAAAAGAAGGTTGACACAGATTGAGTCTTCCCTTAAAAAAATATAAGTGCAAAAGAGTTTTAAAGTGTGTGTATCTGGAGGGGTGACTGGGTGGCTCAGTCAGGTGAGCGTGTGCCTTCGGCGCAGACCGTGATCCCAGGGTCCTGAGATCCAGCCTCCATTCGGGTTCCCTGCTCAGCGGAGCGTCCTCTTCTCCCTCTTCCTCTGCCCCTCCCCCTGTTTGTGCTTTCTCTCTCTCTCTCAAATAAAAATAAGTAAATAAAATCTTTTTTTTTTAATTGTATGTATCTGGAAACACAAAGCTCATTCAAGTTACAAAAACATAGTAATTTGAAGATTTCATTCCAGTTTCATCATTGAGGATGGATTTAAAACAACACAAGGTAAGTGGAGTCTGTCCTTACAATACTCATTAATTATTTTGTTGATCACAAGAACGTAAGATGAAAACAAGTCTATCTACTCTAAATTTTTTATTCATTCATTTAACAAGAACATATTAAGGTCCTGCTATGTGCAAACCCAGGGATACATGCTTTATTTAAACAGAATAAAATCTAAGGAATAATGAAAGCTTTCCTAAGAAATATTTATTTCTTTATAATTTTTCTCAGTGCCCCTAAAACTTCCTTGTTTCTTAGGCTATAAATAAAAGGGTTGAGCAGAGGGATGATAATCGTGTAGAACAGTGAATACATTTTGTCCTGATATTGATCTGGGCCAGACCCAGGACGCACATACATGAAGAAGAGAGTGCCATAGAACAAGGA
>CM052898.1:152378112-152425698 GCA_028534135.1 Potos flavus
TTCGCTTCTTCTTTCCCAATTTGAGTGCTTTTTATTTCTTTTTCTTGTTTAATTTGTAAGGTAAACTTTCCTATTAAGAAAAAAGAAGAATTCAAAATCTAAAGTGATGGTTATGAATGTTTGAGCAATTTTAGTGCTTTGTCTCTCAAAATGTGACCAAAACCCCATCGGCAACAGAATTACCTGGGATGCTTCTGAATAATGCAGGATCTCAAGTCCACCAATGATCTACTTAGTCTAATACCTATGGGCTCATGTACACTGAAGTTTAAGAACGAAAACCTCAAATGAAAATCTTTGTACCATTGGCTTCTCTTCTGCTTAACTGGCGAGTTGTAAATGTTAAATAGAGGCTATTCATGTCACTCCAACTATATAAATTAGGTAACTAGTGTATGCTTTTAATATCCCAACTGATAGTCAATGAATTTATTTATATTCTACATTATAATAAAAACAAAAAAGAAGAACTGTCCCTCATAAATAAAATATCTGTTGAAATATGAGACTCTTAGAAGGCAAGAGAAATATTTCTTGGGAAAAAATTCCAGTTAGGTTTTTGTGAACTGTCTGTATATGCACAGCCTTTCACCCCACACTGGTCATCTGATGACATACTGAAAGAAATTAGTGTCATCTGCATCTGTAATTTTTTCATGAATGTATTTGTTTTTAGACAGCAAATTCCAGGTCCAATTCACTACCATAGAGACAGTTGTGTTGGATCTCCAAAAACAATAAAAGAATATTCATATGGGGTGAAATGGTAATGCTATGTATAAGTCTTATATCATTGCATTTAAAATAACTAAGGTCATATCTTTCCTTTATCAGGTATTTATTTATTTCAGCACCTACAATTTCAGCACTTACAGAGCCTATGCTCTGTGGTTTCATACATATTCAACTCACAATCACTGGTGGTTACTAAAAATAGTGATAGGCTTGCTACATGATCATAAGAAATTCAGGAATTGAAATGATATTGCATGGAGCACTGGGTGTGGTACATGAACAATGAATCTTGTAACACTGAAAAAATAAAATAAAAGTATTTGGGGAAAAAAAAGATAATGACTGAGAATTTTCCCCAAATTGATATCAGACACCAACCCACAGATCCAGGAAGCATAGAAAACACCAACAGAATAAATTCCATAAAACTATACCTAAGCATATCATTTTCAAACTCTACAAAATTAAAGATAAATTTCCAAAAGAAGCCAGAGAAAAGAACACCTCACCTATAGAGAAATAAAGAGAAGAATTACATATGTATCAGTGCTTTGACATTTATTTTGTGTGGCTAAATGGCTGCAGAGGTTTTGAACTGATTCTAGGCACTTCTGTGAATACATGCCCTACATAATAGCCCACACAGTAAAGAATGTTAAGTTCCTGTTTAACTTCCTCAATACTCCTGGTGATAAACAGTCTCTCCTGCTTCCCAGCTACTTCTTGTGCACTCCTTAGATAAGACCCCTCAGAGCTTAACAAAACCTCAATATTTTTTATTTGAATTGTCCAATCCAACCTTAGGTTGGGGACCCCAGAAACAGTTTAACCAAAGACCTCAATAAAGGCATAAGCCTCAGGTCCCTTTGCTTGCACTCTGCCTCTACCCTGCCTTGATATCCTTGTGTGGCTCCTCAAGGCATGTTGTGTACTTCCTCCAAGACCTGTGAGTAATAAACTTTTCTATCTCACTTTCCTTTGTGGTCTTTGTTGACTGGTGGCTCATCATCCAACATTTCACATAAGGCTCTACCAAACAAATGTTAATTTAACAAAATTACAACAATCCAACTTCTCCTCAAAAATCATGCAAGGAATGAGTATGGAGTGAAACATTTTAAGTGTTGAGAGAAAAAACCACCCATCTGTACCCTGCAAAATATCCTTCAAATGTGAAAGACAAATAAAGACATTCTTAGACAAACAAAAATTGAAGGTATTTGTTCCCAGTTGAGCTGCCTTATAAGAAATGTTAAAGAAGTTCTTTAGAGAGAGGGAAAATGATATTGGTCAGAAACTCATATCTACATAAAGTAAGGAAAAAGATCAAAGAAGGAATAGGTGAAGGTAAGATAAAAACTTCTCTTTTTCTTATACATTGATCTAACAGGCAATAGTGTATTCACAATAATATCACCAACAATGTATGTGATTATGTATGCTTATGTATATATCATATATGTATTTCATATGTATATGAAGTGGATGACAACAATTATACAGGGATGAGGGGCAGGAGTAAGGATTATTTTGTTATTGTAAGATACTCACACCACCCATGAAGTGGTATAATGTACTTGAAAATGGACTTGGATTAGTTGTAAATGTACGTTGCAAACTCTAGGGCAACGACTAAAAAGTTTCTTTTTTTAAAGGAAGTATAATCAATAAGCTAAGAAGAATGGTTGGAATCATATAAAATGCTCAATTAAAACCACAAAAGCCAGAAAAAGAATGGGTGACAACGTGGGAAGAACAATGGCAGCAAATAGAAAACCGTTAATGACATGGTAGATTTTTTTTAAATTTTCATTCCAGTATAGTTAACATACAGTGTTATATTACTTTCTGATGTACAATATAGTGATTCAACAGTTCTGTACATTTCTCAGTGTTCACCATGATGAATATCCTCATAACCCACTTCACCTATTTCACCCATTCTGCCACCCATCTCCCCTCTGGTAACCATCTATCTGTTCTCTATTCTTCAGAGTCTATTTTTTGGTTTGTCTCTTTTTTTGCTGTTCATTTGTTTTGTTTCTTAAATTCCACATATGAGTGAAACCATGTGGTATTTCTCTTTCTCTGATTTACTTATTTCACTTAGCATTATACCCTCTAGACCCATCTATGTTGTTGCAAATGGCAAGATTTCATTCTTTTTATGGCTGAGTAATATTCCAATCTATCTATCTATCTACATAGATACATACATACATACATACACACATACATACCACATCTTCTTTATCCATTCATCTATTGATGGGCACTTGGGTTGCTTTCATAATTAGACTATTGTAAATAATTCTGCAATTATCATAAGTGTGCATATATCCTTTCAAATTAGTGTTTTCATATTCTTTGGGTATATTCCCAGTAGTGAAATTACTGGATCTTATGGAAATGCTATTTTTCATTTTTTGAAGAATGTCAAAAGAGTTTTCCATAGTAGCTGCACCAGTTTGCATTCCTACCAACAGTGCACAAGTGTTCCTTTTTCTCCATATCCTCACCAGTGCATGTTTCTTGCATTTTTTATTTTATTCATTCTTACAGTTATGACATATCTCACTTTGGTTTTGGTTTGCATTTCCCTGATGATGAATGATGCTGGGCATCTTTTCATGTGTCTATTGGCCATCTGGATGTCTTCTTTGGAGAAACAGCTCTTCATGTCTTCTGCCTATTTTTAATTGGATTATTTGTTTTTTTGGTGTTAAGTTGTATATGTTCTTTATATATTTTGGATACTAACCCTTTATTGGACATGTCATTTACAAATGTCTTCTCCCATTCAGGAGATTGTCTTTTAGTTGTTGATTTTTTTCCTTTGTTCTGCAGAAGCTTTTTATTTTGATGCAGTCTCAATAATTTACTTTTGCTTCCCTTCCCTAAAGAAGTATCTGGAAAAATGTTGCTACAGCTGATTTCAGAGAAATTATTGCCTGTACTCTCTTCTAGGATTTTTACAATTTGAGGTCTCAAATTTAAGTCTTTAATCCATTTTGAAGTTTATTTTTGTGTATGGTGTAAGAAGGTGGTCTAGTTTCATTCTTTTGCATGTAGCTGCCCAGTTTTTTCAACACCATTTGTTGAAGAGACTTTTTCCCATCGCATGGTCTTGCTTCTTTTGTTGAAGATTAATTGACCATGTATTCATGGGTTTATTTCTGGGCCCTTTATTCTGTTCTATTGATCTGTGTCTATTTTTGTGCCAGTACCATACTGTTTTGATTACTACAGCTTTGTAGTATATCTTGAAATCTGGGATTGTGGTACCTCCAGTTTTGTTCTTTTTCAAGAATGCTTTGGCTATTTGGGGTCTCTTGTGGTTCCATAGAAATTTTAGGATTATTTATTCTAGTTCTGTGAAAAATGTTTTTGATTGCTTTGAGTAGTATGGATATTTTAACAATATTTGTTCTTCCAATTCATGAGCATGGAATATCTTTCCATTTGTTCATGTCATCTTCAATTTCTTTCATCAATGTTTTATAGTTTTCAGAGTACAGGTCTTTCACCTCTTTCGTTAAGTTTATTTCTAGGTATTATATTATTTTTGATACAATTGTAAATGAGATTGTTTTCTTAATATCTCTTTTTGCTGTTTCACTATTAGTGTATAGAAGTACAACAGAGTTCTGTATATTGATTTTGTATTCTGTGAACTTACTGAATTCATTTATCAATTCCAGTAGTTTTTTTGTGGTCTTTAGGGTTTTCTATATATAGTATCATGTCTTCTGCAAATAGTGAAAGTTTTACTTCTTCCTTACCAGTTTGGTTGCCTTTTATTTCTCTTTCTTGTCTGATTGCTGTGGCTAGGACTTCCAGTACTATGTTGAATAAAAGTGGTGAGAGTGGACATCCTTGTCTTATTCCTGATCTTAGGGAAAAGCTCTCAGTTTTTCACCATTGAGTATGATGTTAGCTGTGGGTTTTTCAAATATGGCCTTTATTATGTTGAGGTATATTCCCTCTAAACCTATTTTATTGAGGGTTTTTATCATGAATGGGTATTGTACTTTGCCAAATGCTTTCTCGTCATATATTGAATTGATGATATGGTTTTTATTTTTTTCTTATTGATGTGATGTACCACATTGATTTGCAAATATTGAACTATCCTTGCATCACAGGAAGAAATCCCATCTGATTGTGGTGGATGAATTTTTTATTGTTGATTTGGTTTGCTAATATTTTGTCGAAGATATTTGCATCTATGTTCGTTAGAGATATTGGCTTGTAGTTCTCTTTTTCTTATAGCGTCTTTATTTGGTTTTGGTATCAGGGTGATGCTGGCCTCATAGAATAAATTTGGATGCTTTCCTTCCTCTTCTATTTTTGGGATAGTTTGGTAGGAATAGGTTTTAACTCTTCTTTACGTGTTTGGTAGAATTCACCTGTGAACCATCTGGTCCTGGACTTTTGGTTGTTGGGAGTTTTTTGGTTACTGATTCAATTTCATTGCTGGTAATTTGTCTGTTCAAATTTTCTATTTCTTCCTGATTCAGTCTGGGGAGGTTATATGTTTCTAGGAATTTATCCATTTCTTCTAGGTTGTCCAGTTTGTTAGCATATTGTTTTTCATAATATTCTCTTATAATCCTTTGTATTTCTGTAGTGGTGGTTGTTATTTCTCCTCTTTCATTTCTGATTATGTTTATCGTAATTATCTCTCTCTCCCTCTCCCTCCCTTTCTCTTTGTCTCTCTCTTTTTGATGAATCTGGCTAAAGTTTTATCAATTTTGTTGGTTTTTTCAAAGAACCAGCTCCTGGTTTCATTGATCTGTTTTAATACATTTTTTAGTTTCTATTTGGTTTATTTCTGCCCTAGTCTTCATTATTTCCTTCCTTCTACTGGCTTTGAGGTTTTTTTGTTCTTCTTTTTCTAGCCCTTTAGGTGTAAGGTTAGGTTGTTATTTGAGATTTTTCTTGTTTCTTAAGGTAAGCCTGTATTGCTATAAACTTCCTTCTTAGAACAGTTTTTGCTGCATTTCATAGATTCTTGGACCATTGTGTTTTCATTTTCATTTGTCTTCATATATTTTTGACAGTGTAGATATTAATCAACTATATCAATAATCACTTTTAATGCTAGTGTTCTAAGTGCACCAATTAAAAGACAGAGATTATCAAAATGGATCAAAAAACAGGAGCCAACTATATGTTGTCTACCAGAAAACCACTTTAAACTCCCAGAACTCCTAAGTGATTATAGTAAGGTTTCAGGATATGAGGTGAATATACAGGAAGTAATGCTTTTCCTATGTATCAGCAATGAACAAGTAGAATTTGAAAATAAGAACAAAATATTGTTTACATTATCACACAAAAAATGAAATACTCAAATATAAATCTAACAGAATATGTATATGATATATATGAGAAAATCTACAGAACTCCAATGAATAAAATTGAAAAAAGAACCAAATAAATTGAATAATAAATAAGTGGAAAGATACTCCATGCTAATGGGTAGAAAAATCAAAATTATTGAGATGTCAATTTTTCCCAATTTGATCTTCAGATTTAATGCGATACCAATCGATATCTCAGAAAGTTATTTTGTGGATATCTACAAACTGATTCTAAGTTTTATATGGAGAAGCAAAGACCCAGAATAGTCAATACAATATTAAAGAAGAACAAAGTTGGAGAACTGATGCTACCTAGTAAGCTACTTATTGTACCTATTGCTTACTATAAAAGTGACAGTAATCAAGACAATATGGTATTGGAGATGGAATAAACAAATAGATCAATGAACAGAACAGAGAGCCAGAAATATAGTCACATAAATACAGTCAACTAATCCTTGGCAAAGAAACAAATGTAATACAATGAAACACACAGAGTGTCTTCAACAAATGGTGCTGGACAAATTGGACATCTGCATGCAGAAAAATTAATCTGTCCACATACTTTACACCCTTCACAAAATTAACTCAAAATAGATTACAGACATAAGTGTAAAATGCAAAACTCTAAATCTCCTAGAAGATAACATAAGAGAAAACCTAGATGAAATTAGGTATGGTGATGCCTTTTCAGATACAACACCAAAGGCATGATCCATGAAGAAAATCAATAAGCTATGCTTTATTAAATTTAAGAATTTCTGTACTGCAAAAAGTAATGTCAAGAGAACAAGAAGACAAGCCACAGACTGGGAAAAAATATTTACAAAAGACACATCTGATAAAGGATAGTATCCAAAATTTACAAAGATCTCTCAAATCTCAACAATAAAAAAATAAACAAGCCAATAAAAAATGGGCCAAACATCTTAACAGACACCTCACCAAAGGAGATATACAAATGGCAAATAAGAATATAAAAAGATGGGCAACGGGGTGGCCCAGTCAGTTACGCATCTGCCTTCGCTCAGGTCAGGATCCCAGGGTCCTGGGATCCAGCCCCCCATGCTGGTGCTGGGCTTCCTGCTCAGCAGGGAGTCTGCTTCTCCCTCTCCCTCTGCCCCTTCCCCCCAGCTTGTGATCTCTCTCCCTCATTCTCTCTCTCTCAAATAAATAAATAAAATATTTTCAAACGAGAATATAAAAAGATGCTCCACATCATATGTCACCAGGGAAATACAAATTTAAAAAACTATGAGATCCCACCACAAATCTATTAGAATGGCCAAAATCTGGAACAGTGACAACACCTGGCAAAAATGTAGAGCAACATGAACTCTCATTCATTGCTGGTGGATATGCAAAATGGTCCAGCCATTCTTGAAGACTGTGTGGTGGTCTCTTACAAAACGAAACATGGTCTTACTATATGACCCAGCAGTTGTACTTGTTGGCATTTACCAAAAGAAGTTGAAAACTTGTGTCCACATAAAAACCTGCCCACAGATGTTTATAGAAGCTTTATTCATAATTGCAAAGACTAGAAAATAACCAAGATGTGCTACATTGTTGGTGAATGGATAAATAAACTATAGTACATATGGACAATAAACTATTATTCAGTGCTAAACAGAAATTAGTTATCGAGCCATGAGAAGACATGGGGGAAACGTAAATGCATATTATAAAGTGAAAGAAGCCAACTGAAAATGGTGTATACTCTATGGTTCTAGTATATAACATTGTAGAAAAAAACAGAACTACTGAGACAGTAAAAACATCAGGTTGCCAGGGTTTGAGGGGAAAGTGATAAACAGGTAGAGCACAGAGGATTTTTAGGTCAGTGAAAATACTGTGTATGATACTATAATGGTGGATACATGTCATTCTTCATGTGTCCAAACCCAGAGAATGCACATCAAGAGTGAAGTATAACGTAAACTATTGACTTTGGGTAACTATGCTGTATCTACCTAGGGGTCTCAATTATAACAAATGTCCCTCTTCCGGTTGAAGATGTTGATAATAGGGAGGTTATACATGTGTAAGGGAAGGGGCTATGTAGGAATTCTTTGTATCTCCCTCTCAATTTTGCTGTGAACCTTAAACTTCTGCAAAAAAAGTTATCTTAATTTTTTTAAAAACAATCTGGGGGTGAACAGTGGTGATGATGGCACAATAATTCCAATGTACTTAATAATTCTGAACTGTACACCAAAATATAGTTAAGATGGTAAATTTTATGTTATGTTTTTTACAACAATTTTTAAAACTGAAGAAATAATCAATCATATTTCTATATGCTAGCGATGTACAATTGGAAGCCAAAACTTTTAAATCAATGCTAGTTATAATAACTCCAAAACCATAAAATACATAGGTATAAATATAACAAAATATGTACTAGATGTATATGTCACAAACTATAAAACACTGATAAAAAGAAATCATAAAAGACCTAAGTAGAGGCATAAAAGATCTAAGTAGGTGCTTGTTGAATAGATGATTCAACATAGTAAGATGTTAATTCTCGCCACATTGATCCAAGTTTAATGCAATGCCAATCAAAATCCTAGCAGAATTTTTTTTGTAGAGGTAGAAAACTAACTCTAAAACCTGTACCACAAGGACAAAAGAACTAGAATAACTAAAACATCTTTGAAAAAGAAGAATAAAGTTGGAGGATTTTAAGATTCATTTACTATGAAGCTACAATGATCAAGACAGTGTAGTAGTAGCAAAGAGATAACATAAGACCAACATAACAGAATAAAATTTCTCCTATAGGCAATGGGAAAACATTTTTGCCAGAGAAAAATACTAGAGAAAGAAGTATCATTAATATGTACCAGCAACTGCATATAGAAGAGCTTAAACTAGAAACACTTGAGGCAAGGAGGCTGATTTAGATACACATTTATATTAAAGGCAAAAAGGTCTAGTGTCAAAGGGAATACAAAGGAACTGCAAAAGCAATTTTGAAGGGGAAAAAACCTAATTTTTAAAAAAAGCAAATCTTGAAAAGGAAAGAATCAAAGATGATTTCAAATTTTTGAGACTAGGAGACTGGGAGAGTGGTAATAGCATGGTCTAAATCATGATGTTGGAAATAAAAAGACTATATTAGTAGAGAGCAATAAGATTGACAGCTAACATGAATTGTGGTGATTGCTATATTTTCAATGAACGAGACATGGTGCTAAACGCATTTTATTTTGATAGAAAGTTTCTATTTCCACAGTGTTCACTTCTACCCCCTAGCGGTCCCAGAGATAAAACAAAATGCCGTTCTTACATGTAAGTAAGAGGTGAAACCTTCAAAATATGCTCGCTATTCAGAGAAACCACATCATTAGTCAATCTACATTCAAGGTAACTAACTGCCTTTTCCTCTGATAACAGGGAGCTTTTTTTGCTTGAGTCATGTGGCATTATGCTATTAATCCTTTGTTTAATTTTGCCTGTGCTGTTAAGCGCAAATCACTGAAATTTTCCTTTCTTGAGGAAGAGGACATGAGTAATAGTGGGGTCTGGATGGGCATGTATAGTCTATGCTGCCATCTAGTGGCCATATTGTACTATTGCACGGTGATGAAGATCGCTTTGCTTTAAGGTCACCCACTTTTCTCTAAAGCTGAGCAAGATTCTTTAGTCCCCACTCCTTCCTCAGCTCATTCTGTATCTCAGAAATGAAGTGTGAGGGGAACAAAGGGGTAGTGAAAAGGTTAGAAGCTTTACTAGGGCCTTAATTCTGGGAAACGGAAGAGAAAACACCATTTCCGAATGAGAACAAAGATTGGGGGGAGCAAGTGCCCCCTACTGGCTGCTCTTGGCATGGCCAGGTTATATTATATTTCCGAAGAACGAAAGTCAATAAATGAAAAAAACAAATGTAAATGAATTGTGTATAATCTCTCCAATCTTAGTTTCTCCATATATTGAAAAGGGGAGGGAGTAGTCTAAATGACCTTCAAAGATTTTTTTTCCATAACAACATCCTACAACTCCATGATTTTCATCTCAGGATATTCATACAGATACATCAGGAAATTTCTGGAGGCTTGGACTTTATGGATGTTTTTCAGATGTTCTTGATCCAGTCTAAATAAGACTTTCACTTCACTTTCCTCTTCCCTCTCTGGAGGCAAAGTCATAGCTACATGACCCATGATGAATACATTGAGGACACAGCCAGCCTGTCTGAGTTTTCCCTTTGGCTCCCTGTCAAAGGGATAGAAACTGGCTGACATCATCAGGGTGGAAGAAGAATGAACAAGAGGCAATTTATTCAAGGGGGACTTAAACCATTACACAATTCTCCAGTGACCCTGTGATTCATTTTGTTTCCTTGTAGTTGCCACTTTTTAATTTTGACAGATGTGGTTTTCTGCTTTTTTCTTAAGAAGCTTACTGGGCTTTCACAGAAAATACTACAGGGATAAGGTTAAGGAGCCGATTCAGCATCAACAGAGATAGATGTCTTATTGTAATTGAACCGAAACGCTAAGACCTTCCACAGGCCAACTCTTTGTAGCCTAGGCCAGTGCCTTATTTTTTTTTTGATGCAAACTATTTCCCACTTAAAATTCATAGCTGACAAAATATAAATTACTTTTATTCCTCCCCTAATGTTACTATTGATATGGGTAGTTGGTCTAGCAAAATTATTCAGTACAGCGGTCAGAAGGATTTGCAGCATTGATTCATCCCTATGGTGTGGAGAGGGGCACCCTGATCTGATTTAAGTGGTAGTGGAAGGCATATGATCTGCCAGGTGTGTCTGAAAAACATGTGCTGCAAAATAGCTCCACTTCCACTAAAAAAGTAAATAACTTCTGCTTTAGTGCCTTATTCATTCAGGTCAAAATATTGCTTCAAAATCCCCTTTTAATGTCTTGCTTGCTTTTTTATCAGCTACCACTATTATGTTGTGAAATTTAGCAGTCACCAAAAGTAGTCTCAAGATGATAGGACATAGCATTTTGATAGGGAGGATGTGTAAAGCACAGATTTACCTATAAATCAGAATTTCCTAATGGGTGCTCTAGAAGAGCACCTTTTTTGAGGAATATTAGTAAGTAAGTACTGTAGATTTTTTTAAAAAGGAGATCTGAGGCCAACTGAGTTTGGGAAACATAGAATTCAGGAGAACTAAACAAGCTTTTTTACTAAGGCTTTTGATGTGTTGATAATCATTCAACAAATATTTATTAAACACAGACTATTTGCCAAAAATGGTTATGTGTTTGGAATCCTCCAAGGTACAAGACAAACAAAGATTGCTCTCTTGTACGGCTTACATTCTAGCAAGGTTAGATAGAAAATGAACAATTAACATAACAAGTAAACTGTATAAAACATGTTAAGGGCCATACAAGGTTGACTGTAGCACAGATTGTTGGAGGAAAGGGAGCATACTACATTTTTTTGTTTTTTAAGAGTGGTCAGGGTATATTCCATTGAGTAAATGACATTTCAGCAAAGATTTAAGCTGGTTCAAGGAGTTACCTGGATACCTGGAGAAAGAGTGTGTCAGGCAAGGGTAACAACCTGTTTCCACCTCAGTTTCCTGAGGTGGAAACATTCTTGGTAATGTTCAAGGAACAACAGAGGCCAGTGTTTGCAGAACAGCTGGTGGGAATGGAAGGAACAGTAGGAGTCAGAGAAGCGAAGAGGAGGAGGGAGTTGCAGATTATGTGGGGCTTTCCCAGCCATTGTAAAGACTTTGTAAATGAAGAAAAAGAGGAAGCCATTGCAGGGTTTGGAAGAGAGGAGAGACTGTACTTGATCTTTATTTTGAAAGAATCACTGGTTGCTGTGAATTAAAGGAAACAGGGCAAGGGAAGAAGCAAGCAGACCGGTTAGGTCACTGCTGCAAAAATTCAAGCAAGATGGTGACTGAAGACCAGGGAAGTGGCTGAGGTGGTAGTGAAAAGCATTCGGATCCTGGATGTATTTTTAAGATGGATTGGACATGGAGTGTGAGAGAGGAGTCAAGAAAGGACAGTATTGTTATCAGTTGAGATAGACAAAGTTGTAGGTAAATCAGGACAGGAATATTAATTAGCTTACTTTTGGGCATGTTGGACATAAGATACTGATCAGACATCCAAGTAGAAATATTAAGCAGGCAGTTGGATGTGCGTCTCAGTCCATTCAGGCTGCTGTAACACAATACTATCGACGGGGTGACTGATTAACAACAGAAATTTGTTTCTCACAGTTCTGGAAGCTGAAAGTCCAAGATCAGGGTGCCCGTGTGGTCAGATGAGGGCCCCCTTCTGGGTTGCAGATTTTTCATTGTATCCTCATGTGGTGGAAGGGACAAGGGATCTCTCTGGGGTCACTTTAATAAGGACACTAATCCCATTTTTTGTGGGGGCTTCATACTCATGACCTAATTACCTCCCAAAGGACCCACCCACTAAAACTATCACCTTTGGGGGTTAGGATTTTAACATATGAATTTTGGGGGGACACAAACACCGAGACCATAGCAATATGAGATGGAATTTTGGGAGAAAAGCCCAGACCAATGATATAAATTGGCGAGTGTTGGTATGGTTTTTAAAGCTTTGATACTGAATGAGATCCCTAAAGAAGTGAGTGGCTAGGAAAGACCAGTGCTACAGTACCGAGGTACTGGGGGTGGAACCTCTCCAATATTATGCAATCTGATGGAGGAGGGAGAATCAGGTAACAGGACTAAGGAAGAATGACCAGAGAGGAAAACAGGAGAGTACAGAATTACAGAAGGCAGGTGAAGAAAATGTTTCAAATAGGAGGGAGATCAGGTGCGTCGATACTTCTAATAGATCAAACAAGATATGGACTGAGACTAGACCATTGAACAAACATCCTCCAAGTTGTTACAGGACAAGAATACTTCCACTGTACCACGTAATGTGAATTATAAATCCCTGAAAGGGTAGTAAAATATACTTCCCAAACTCACTTAGCACAGGACAATTTTTCACAAACTATCTCCAGTGTAGCCATGAACTACTTTGGGAGATGCTGGTGTAGATAATGGTACTAAGTGAAGAGAATAGACCTCTGTAGCATAGAGTGGTAGGCTCAAGGGGTCAGGTCCTGGATCTCATGAGAGCACTGAGGGGCAGAACAAAATGTGACCACAAGGAAGTCCTCCAGCAGCCAAAGTGACAGCAGTTAAAGACCGATAACTCTTCTGGCATGTCTCCTATTGACTGGCTCTTTGCAGAAGAGGAAAGCTTACTGGCTCAGAAATACATGAGAAAAGTGCTGACTTCTGTGAAAAGGAGTGAAAGGAAACCTCCTTTAGAATGGAATCCCCAGGCCAGCAGGGGGAGCGCTCACGCCCCACCACTCCTCGTCAAGTGCAGACCCAACAGGAAGAGAGACACCCACCGTATCAGAGGATCCTACTTTAATATCCCGGCCTGAGGAAGAAAGACTTACTTGCCTCCCGGCAAATGAGACACTGTCGCAACTCAGGCAATGAGAAGCCACTACACTTCGAACTCCCAGTTTATTCCAGTGGACTGTTTATAACAGCCTCTCCCAACTTTTCCCTTTCCTCCACAAAGGTGAGTTTTTCCTTTTTTCCCTGGACTTGCGGATGCCTTGCCGTAGCTTGCTTGTCCGGGATTGCAATTCTCTCCCCGTTCTTGAATAAACCTGTTTCTGCCAGTAAAGTAACGGACAGTTTTATTTCTAAGGTCGACCCTTCTCTAGCCAGTAGGGAAATTAAAATGAAAACTACAACCGCGGGGTGCCTGGGTGGCTCAGTGGTCAACCCTCTGCCCTCTGCTCAGGTCAGGAATCCCAGGCTCCTGGAATCAAGCCCCGCACGGGGCTCCCTGCTCAGCAGGAAGCCTGCTTCTCCCTCTCCCACTCGCCCTGCTTGTGTTCCTTCTCTCTCTGTGTCTCTCTCTGTCAAATTAAAAAAACAAAACAACAACAACAACAACAAAACAGCAGCCATTGGATTAGGTAATATTTAAAAACCTGATAATACGAAGCTTAAAAAAGATTTTTAAAAATGAGGACTCTCGTTCTTTAGGAGTGGGGGTGTAAATTGGTATACTCACTTTTATGAGAAATATAGTAGTATCCAGTAAATTTGAAGGTGTGAAAATTGTTCAGCCTCCCAGTTTTACTTCTAGGTATGGACCCTAAAAAAACTCGTACACGTGTGCGCAAGGAAATATTTGCAAACATTCACTGCAGAATCGTTTATAATAGATGGTTTATGATAGAAAAATAAGAAATAATGTCCACCAATAAAAGAATAAATAAGTTAAAAGTTATCCACACATTGAAATACCATATAGCAATTAAAAATGATATAACTAGAGCAACATCTATCAACATAATAAATCTCTAAGCATAATGTTAAGAAAAAAAGTAGGTTACAGAAGTAAAAATATAATAGGACACCATTTTTTTAAAGTTTTTTGAAACATACAAAAGGTTTGTATGCTATTTATGAATATGTACATGTAATAGTTTAACTGTATATGAGGATAAACCCTAGAGCTTAAGGGGAGAGATAAGAATTTATTACATCATTCTGTATATTTGTAATATTTTGTATTAAGTGTATATTTTAAAGAGGAAAGACATGGCTAAGAAGCATACAAGGTTTTCTTACATTGGCTAAGAGAAGATGTAACCTAAGTAAAAATAAATTAATGTGCCAAAGCAATAACATAGAATACAAGGTGTCAAGGAGACAAATCAATTCCAGGAAATTTAAGAACTTCCTTCAACTCTATTTCTGAGAAGAAAATAGTATTCTTCCTAAATTCTGGTAAACAGATCAGCTGTTACTATATTGCTCACTTTGTGATATTTCAGTTGGAGAAATTTAATTTCACTGACATGCTCATTCATTGGAACTTTGCATACATAGAGGAAATGTTTCCAGGGAATATTTCTACTCTATGGGTGCAGAGAACTTTTAGGAATGTGTGTGATCATAATTTAACAGTGACAGTGTTCTTTACCCACTGCCCAAGGCTAATTTCTTTTTTATTTATCAGGCTGCTTACCATATTAAATCTTAAATTGAACCATTTCTGCTTTCAATGGAATACACCATCATCTTAAAATATGATTATTCGCCCAACAAAAATAGTAATTTATTTTTTTTGTATGCACTATGGTAATCCGTATGCATTTAGGGAGAGAAAGATTAATTTCTGGTTAAAAGGGAGCCATGAGAAAAAGAAAAGGTATAATTAAAATTAAATTAATCATTTTTGTTCTTTTTAAGTATATTATTTTGCTGGATCATTAAATATGTGCAAATGATATTGTGTTGGATTAAGGGGATTTAATGCCTAACCTCTCTTCTTTGTCTGCCCAGGACTGCAGCTGAGAGTTTATTGAGTAGGGGATCAAGCATGCCACTGAGAACCTTCCCTGGAAAGAGGAACTAAAGGATGAAAACTGAAAATGAAAAGATCTGCTTTGTTTTCCCTAAACTGCTGATGAGCCAGACAGATGTTTGCCTGTAAGTGATGTGAACCTATTTAATCTACTAAAACAAAAGATACTGCATTGAAGGCAATGCCTCTCCCTTTTCCTTGATATATTTACTTCGCCCTCTATTTTCTTTTCCTTTTCCTTGGCACTCTGTTTCCTTTTAAAGAGACGCATGAAGAAGCACTACTGATCACAATATTGGTTGCATCCATCTACATTCCCTTCTTTTGGAAGAGATGATCCTGGCTCCCAGTTGGTCTTCTTCACCAGCATCTGGACCGCACTGATGCCAGATGCTTTTGCTGCTTCTGAAATCAAGAAGTCCCACCCACGGTGCTCCTCTTCAATGAAAAGATCCCGGTAAGATAGCCATCATGTATCCTCTCCGCAGTCATTGCCCTCCTGCACCAGCCGCCTCAGACCTATGGGAAACCTAGAAACAAATCTCTACAGGTATCACATATTTGTGGGTGATTGCCTCTAGGGATAGCATTCACCCATCAAAATAAATCACCTCTGGGTAGCATCAGGAAGAGCAGAATCCTGGGTGTCTCTCTGACAATTGTATGCTTACTTTTGGAGAAAACAGGGCTCGGGCGTAGGGATCTTATTTCAGGGAATGTATTTTTTCAGTGAATAATGCATTTATTACTAGTAATGACATAAGTTGAAAGTTTCCCCAAATTAGTTTGAGTAGAAATTGGTCTAAGCAACAACTTCTAATGTCAAGGACTTCGAGAGTAGATAGTTCCATATATCGATAACATAGTAATGAAAAGCATTAAAGCCATTTGTTGCCTTTCAAGGTGAGTTTCCATACCTTTGAAATATTATCCTGAATGTCAATACATCATCATTATTACCTTATCATGAATAATTGAGAGCCTGCATGCACGTGCTAGCGAAGGCACGCCAGCTAGTAGAGTGTTATCCTGCTTTACCCCGGACTCCGTGGGTGTTAGTACGAGGGGTCCCAGGCAAGCAGGAATGGTTAGTCACCCTCCCACGCAAGTGCCTGTAATAACCAAAAAGTGACCTCTGGCCTTGGGGAAAGTCTCTCCTTTTCACCAAGCACAAGATTTTGAAAAATACCCGGGAGGGAAAATTGAGGAATGAAGGTGAGTTACATCATCCAGCCAACCTTGGCAATGAATGAGGTGACAGCTGTTTCAGCCAGATTGCCCTCACATCTTGAATATTTATGAGGCACTCCCAATAAGATCAGGAAAGTGAACATGAAATTTTAATACATCCTTGTGAAGCCTCAGGTTTGATGACCAGAAACAAAAGCGAAGGGTGGGGGGGGGGCAGAAATTTACTAGACTCCTGATTTCTGCTCTGCTCTTAAAAATCAAGGGCCACCTCTCACACTCTTTTTCCATGCTTCTGTTCCCACACCCAGATCTGAGGTAATATGAAGTTTTGTGCACTTTAGCCACTTTCTGAGTCTTCTTTAAGGCAGTTAGGCAAGCAATATTTGGGAAACGTGAGGTAATACCACCAGCCTGAGGAAAAGGGAGATTGTCATAGGAGCTAACCCATCACACTGGCCCACTATCAGTGGCAGAGTTGCTGCAGAAACATCTACTACGTGTGTTTTTTAGGTGTTATTTAAGGGGCAAGAACAGAACATCAGTTCTTTGTGGTGAGGTGCGAATTTTTTTTTCTTATATTGGAGGTCTCATCGCTAGACCCTATTTAAATGAAGAGGGAACCTCAGGGTATCTGCTACATGGGACCAAGCATGTCTGTTTTCACTTCTCCATATCCTAAGTGAGGTGCCCCTTTCAGCAATAAGCTAGAACATGAGTCATTGAAATTTCTATCAGTGTCATTTGTTCTTCAGAGAAAAATCATCTAGGGCACTAGGGATTGAGTAAACCATCAACCCTGGTTCAACAGTAGCCACTTAGAATGAAAGCCAGTCATTTTTCCTAAGTGAACTGAGTTATCCAGGTGGCCAATTTCTGAGCTGTCACTTGCCAGTCTCTCATGCAAATTTGAAGGCATTTTTGACAAAAACACAGAAGTTACTCTCTTAAGGTAGTTTCTAGAGTAGGGAGCCCAGGATTCTTCAGACCTTAGCATGTGAATAAATACTGTGAAGAACTGTGAGGTTCTTTGCCCCACACCCAATTTGATTATCGGTAACTAAGTAAGTAATGAATTAGTTAATTAATAATCCATTCTTTTATAACACAAGAGAATTAATAGAATGAACATTGAAGAAAGGCGTGATCTTTCTTTAAAAACTGTGAAGTGGATGCATTTACATAACCTGGCATTCATGTGCATTATTTTGAACTGGTTTTCATATGATCAGTCCCTTAAATGCTTTGCTATTAATTATTTTCTTTCAGAATATCATCTTACTCTTTACCCAAAAATTCCCCTTTTTATCCAAATATTGTGAAAATTGTTTACCTAAAGATACCCTTTGTTTCTTAAAAACAAAATAGGAGGAGAAGGGGAATTGGCGGATAAAGTAAATTTTGGCTGGTGAAAAATGTCCCTGTTTTGCCTAGGGAAGAGATTTGGCTCCCTGGTGATACAAAGAGGATTAGGCATATAGACTTATTGAATATTTATTCATTCTTCCAGCAGTTGTATTGAGTGCCCTTTATACGCCAAGTGCCAGGCCAGGGATTAAGGAAGCTAGAGGAACAATGTAGTGTCCCTGGCCTCAAGAATAGTGAGTAGAGTGCAGAGTCTGCCTACATTGGCTTCCAAAAGCCACGTGTTACCATTTCTAAAAAATCTGTTAGCTGGCTGTTGAAAATAAACATCATCAAAAATTAAACTATGTGTATAATTTATAAACATACAATTAAATAATTATTTCTTATAAAGGTAATAAGGAGCACCTGGGTGGCTCAGTTGGTTAAGCATCTGCCTTCAGCTCAGGTCATGATCCCAGGGTCCTGGGATTGAGCCCCACATAGGGCTCTCTGCTCAGCGGGAGCCTGTTTCTCCCTCTCCCTCTGCCTGCTGCTCCCCGTGCTTGTGCTCTTGCTCTCTCTCTCTCTCTCTCTCTGTCAAATAAATAAATAAATAAAATCTTTTTTTAAAAAAAAGGTAATAAATACTTAAAATTCACCATTTCCTTATTCCTTTACTGTATTTTACTATTGTCTCATTCTTCAGGTTATTTACATCTATCCTATCTGTAAGGTAGATATCCTATCTATTATATTAAATCATGTTAAATTACATTATGTTATGTTATATTATGTTATATTTTATGGCACTACACTATGGGCTGTGCACATCTCTGTCATGTCAGTACCTTGAAATCAGCCACATGGAAGTATTTACATTATGGAAATCAGCAAACACTACAAATAGGGCTGTTTTTTTGTTTTGTTTTGTTTTTTTCCTAGAGCACAACTTGCTAAACATTTACCAGTGCATCCGTGAATCTAATATAAAAGCCAGGAGAGTCCTAGGGATGGCAAGTCCAAGTGCTCCTGCAAGTAAGACAGAGGGCAGTGGTAGAAGTTGGGCCAACTACAGACAGGGTGCTCTTCTGAAGGCCATAGCTGGTCAGACCCAGCCTTTTCTTGTTGTAAGAAAACTTGAGCCCAGTGTTGCTAGATTCTTTGATTTTGTAGAAGACTCGGGGAAGTAAGATTTTCATATGAAATTTTCTAATTTAATATAACATATGAGCTATGCAAAAAAAAAAATACCTGCAAACCAGCTCTTAATCTGAATTTCCTTATTTCACAGATGAGGAAACTGAGGTCTTATCACTGAGCTCATGATTAGATAGAGATCCAAGTAAGACATAGAAACTGTCATGTCGGGATGCCTGGGTGGCTCAGTTGGTTAAGCGGCTGCCTTCGGCTCAGGTCATGATCCCAGGGTCCTGGGATCGAGTCCCACATCGGGCTCTTTGCTTGGCAGGGAGCCTGCTTCTCCCTCTGCCTCTGTCTGCCTCTCTGCCTACTTGTGATCTCTCTCTCACTCTCTCTGACAAATAAATAAATAAAATCTTAAAAAAAAAAAAAAGAAACTGTCATGTCTCGAGTGGGGCCTTCTCTCTGGGTGGCTCTTCCATAGAAATGTTCCTCTGTGTTGGGTTTTTTCTTTATAAGAGATGAGATGTTGACTAAAGTCAGGTATGTTTTCCCAGAATTGGGGAGTTCAGGAGCAGTCAGTCAAAGCCACAAGAGTTGCTCTATAAAATGCACCATGTCCTCCCTAAGGAAGAGCAAAAGCCTCAGGGACCTAGATATAAACATCGGATCCAGAAGTATGAAGGTTGTCTTAGTGATCAAAAATTGGATCACCTAATTTTCCTACCTTATTGCATTCTTGGATTTGCATCTTTGTAGCCCAATACGACATTTTTTGCTTCATTTAGTATTATTTAAAAGGAAAATAATAAATCTATGCAAAGTTTTTTAAATGTTGCCTATACATTAATTGAGACTACTGGATTTCTGTGTGTACTGGTTCACAATAGAGCTCCGGTGAGAAAAAAAGTCCACGTTAAGCAGCAGGACATGCTTCTAGAATGACAAGGAGGATGGAATGATAAGGTGGAGAGTCATGCCTGGATCCTTCTTTGGAAAAGAGCCAAGATGGCAAGTTCAACTTGTTCTAGATAATTTATAAAGCATTTATTACGCAAAGTCAATAATAGAATTTTACATGGAAACAATACAAAGAATCTCAACTAGGCTTTCCCTTTTCCAAGTTCTAATCCTTATTCATATAGCTCCATGATTTTTCATGTTTAAAATTGTAGTATAGAAGCTATTTTGTATTTTTTTAACTTAATCACTTTCTTCATTGTTTCACAGACATTATAACGGTTGGTAATTTTAATCACTCCATAATATTACTTTGAATTAAAGGACCAATTATTACTGAACATTTATTTTCAAATTTGCACCATTGTGAATCACAGCAGTAAATATTTTTATGCATGTAATTTCCCCTGTACCAATAAAAATTATAAAATTCCTGAAAGTGAATTATGAGTCAAATCATATAAATTATCGTCATAGCTCTTGAAATGGATTTCTAAAAGGGTTTTGCAAATATTTGCGCTGTCACCTACAAAGTATAAATGTTTCCATTTTGTCATACCCTTTTAACATGGTTGGCTACTGAGATTTTGTGTTTGGGGCTCATTTAATAGGTATAAAATGGTATTGGTCTTAATTGGTATCTTGCTGTTAACTCTCTACATTAAATGTTTTTTATTTTTACTTTTTAAAGGTTTATTTAATAGAGAGAGAGAGTGGGCGCACTCACACACACGCAGGAGGAGGGGCAGGAGGAGAGGGAGAGAGAGAATCCAAGCGGACTTTCCCCGCCCCCCACCCCAGACCAGAGCCTGATACGAGGCTTGATTCCAGGACCCTGAGGTCATGACCTGAACTGAAATCAAAAGTCAGATGCTTAACCAAATGGGTCACCCAGGCACCCCTAGATTAAACATTTTTTTTTAAATATGCTTGTTAATTATATCCTTCCTTGGGTAAATAGTCTATTCATGTCAACTTACTTGTTTTCAACTAGTTTCATCCTAGTAAATTAATCGAATATATAGACCCTTGGGAAAGCAGTTTTGTAAATAACCTGCTGAGTGTTAGAGGCTCAATTAAAATGAGTTTTTGTCATTCCATTTATCTAACCCCAATGCATCAGAATGACTTAGATGTATTTACTTTTCCTCATCTGGTTCTAGTACTTTTTAATTCTTTGCCTAACATATCCTCCTCAAAGACTCCCTTAATCTCCCTGAATCCACTCAAAATCCAATCTTTTCTTCCCCCACTTTCTTAGTCACAAAATTATAGTAGAGTTTCTGATACCAAGAAGAGGGAGAGCATGGAAATAGGTTTCCTTTGTTTCATCCAGGAAGGAAAAGATTCTAACTCAAAGCGAAAAGTGGTAACTATTACCAAGACTTACACCTACTCTTTCTCAATGTTTGTTACACTTTGTGGGCAAAGACAAAGGTTGAAAGTGCTCATGTAAGAGTCGGCCGTGAACTGGGGTTTCTTTGCTCTATCCTATCAGGACTCAGCCTTTTAGAAGACCCTCTCCTCAGACAGAAGTTATCCAAAAGCTTTCTTTCAGTAGCTACTAAAAATGAAGTTACTTTTTCTAGAAGAGGGGTGAGGGCAGAAGACACAAAGTGGTTTAAAATGATATATATATTGAATTAGACCAGAAAGCTCTGAGCTAAACCTGATGCTCCATCATATATTAACCCCCTTATTAAGCATATTTGCTTCTCTTGCTTTCGTTCTATTTTGGTCTTCACTTTATTAACTTTTATGTGTTATCTTTTTATTTTATAAGCCAGGATCTTCAAGCCAGGGCACCTATGCTTCTGAGGGTACCTATACTTCTAAAGGTACATGCAAGCTCTCAGAGGGGCATGTGGGCACGGATAGTTTTAAAACAATCAATTTCTGGGTCTTTGACTTCCTCTGACCTCTTTCTTAGAATTAATCTACCTGAAAACTTGACTGCAATCTCCTTCACGATGGCTCTGTCTCATTTGGCAAAATAAAGGCATACCTCTCCCTCTTCCTGAATATTACTTTATGTATTACCCCAGTGTGTAAAATCCTCCTAGGTACAAAGAGATCATTATAAATATTGTCGTTGAGGGGTAGTGGATGACTCTAGTGTAAATAACACATCGTCTTCCAAACTAGGTGATTTTTTTTTTCTTTGTTTTCAATAAAATCGAAAGAAGAACCTAATTAATTTGTCAGGTTACAAATCACTAGAAATAATTATTGATGATAGATCACAATGTGAGTTTTGGAAAGTAAGTAAGAAAGAATTTAAATAATTAAGTTACATTGCTAAAACAATGCTGAAACAAAATTTCTTCAAATTTCATGTATGTAAAAGTTTTTTAGTATTTTCATGTATAAAAGCAAAGAATAGGAAATGAATTTATACTAGATCTGATTTCATTCTAGCAAGGAGTAATATCCATATATGTGATGTAATTAGGGGAAAAGTACAATCATTTCATCAAGAAATACCTTTCCAATAAATTTTATTTATAATTTTAATAAGTATCAACATTTATATGAGTTATGTTTTGCTTCATTCGTAATAGTCATAGATGCTAAAAGAGTTCGTTTCAAAGTGTATGCATATTTTCTTCCAAAGAAATATGATGAGGTGATAAAATTCTATGAAGAAAATAAAATGGAAATACAAGTCCAAAGAAAACAAAGAATGATATAAAATTTCTTATTTTTAAACAGGAGTTTGTTTCATGCATTTTTTATATTTTTTTTTAAGATTTTATTTATTTATTTGACAGAGAGAGAGAGAGAGATCACAAGTAGGCAGAGAGGCAGGCAGAGAGAGAGGGGGAAGCAGGCTCCCCGCTGAGCAGAGAGCCCGATGCGGGGCTCGATCCCAGGACCCTGAGATCATGTCCTAAGCCGAAGGCAGAGGCTTTAACCCACTGAGCCACCCAGGCACCCCGTGTTTCATGTATTTTTTTAAAAGATTTTATTTATTTGAGAGAGAGAGAGAGAGAGCACAAGTGGAGGAGTGGCAAAGAGAGAGAGGAGAGGGAGCAGCAGACTCCCTGATGAGCCAGGAGCCCAGTGTGGGCTGGCATCAAGACCCGAGTCAAAGGCAGATGCTTAATTAACTGGAACCACCCAGGCACCCCTATTTCATGTATTTTAAAATGTATAATGTGAGTATTTAGAGTCATTGAATACATTTAGAAGAGGAATATGACTTTTCAAATTATCAATATGTAAGTGATTTTAAATTTTATGAGAAAATTATAGATCTTTTTAAATGTGTGAATACATAGGTTTTCAAAATTCTTTTAGAAGGTACATAAGCCACATAATCCTTTGTGCAAAATAGATACGGTATAAATAAAGTCAAAAATAAATAAGTATGGGACATCTCACTGTCATCAGAAGAGCCCTTTAGGTAAGAGCAGGTGTGTGTCCTTTCGGTACCACCAAGAGTGTGCTTCTTAACGGGCTCTGTGTTCAGTGTTCTTGGGATTCCTTTTTTTTTTTTTAATTTTATTTATTTATTTGACAGAGAGAGACAGATCACAAGTAGGCAGAGAGAGAGGGGGAAGCAGGCTCCCCGCCGAGCAGAGAGCTCGATGCGGGGCTCAATCCCAGGACGCTGAGATCATGACCTGAGCTGAAGGCAGAGGCTTTAACCCACTGAGCCACCCAGGCGCCCCTCTTGGGATTCTTAATTAAGACTGATCCTTTCAAATCTCATGATGCTTCTGAAAATGTATACTTCTGAGAAGACACGTGAGTGATGGCCATTTACTTGTATTATATTACCAAAGGAGTTCACAAATTTTCATGAGTTTTCACCAAAGCTACATTTTATTTTTCCTAAGATAATAACAATTAGCTAGCTTTGATTAAATGTCTCCTATTTTCCAGACCAGTGGTTCTCCTAAAAAATTGTTATATATGCAAACTCTGGGCATGGGTCCCAGCAAATCAGAGGATTCAGATGCATGCCAAAGAAGATAATATTTAATATTTACCAAACATCCTGGCATGAGACCTTGAACATAGTAGGCATTTAATAAACATATCAGCTGCTATTACTTTTTCAATAAATAGTTCACTCTTGCTCCTTAAAAGAAATGTGCTAATTAATTTGAGATCCTTGGAAGAAATAGTTCCATGTATTAAATTATTTGTAGGATATAATGACTTCACATGTTTAGAATCAAACTCACTGTCTTCTACCCAAGACAGAGTTCGTCTTCCAACTTCCCCATTTCTCTCAGTGGCAAAAATAAATCTCTGAGGGTCTGTACCAGAAACTTCTCTATTGAAAAACCATTCTGGATGGTGATAGATGCCCATAAGCCTGGACATATTTCTTCATCCAGCTGCTTCAGGATGTGAAATTCTCATCATCTCAGTCACTTTATTGAGCTAAGAAATTGCATCTACAAGTCTTCCATTAAAGTTCACCATGCTTTCTGGAGAAGACATTTATGAATGCAAAAGCATATCAGGAATTCAGAGTAACTAGAATTCACTTAGGAGACCCCTCGGTGTCCGGCTTGTTATTGCTGCAGCTGCTGCTGCTGACAGTGAGGTTGGCAGGCATCTTTCTCAGGAAGGAGCTGAGCAAAGTCGCTAGCACCCGGGACAAGAGCATCGCTCCACTTCCAGAGGAGCTCTGCTTCCACAGTCTTCCTGCCTCCACACTTAGTAAACCACTGCGAAGTACAGATCGCAGTACCGAAAATGAGTCAAGGAGATCCAGCAACTTTCCTGAGTTCCTAGACCCAGGGAGTAACAGGGTAACTCCCAGATCAGACTCTGGGGGAGAACGCCCGAGAGGCCACTCCCCACTTTGCCTTTACCCCGGAGAACTGTAGATGAAAATTGACTTCACCTACTTCACAACTGGACCGGACATCAAGTCCAATCAATTGCCAAATCCATCCATTTTCCCTCTGGATTCCTCTCCATTCCCATTGCCATCCCTCAGGTTCTAGAACCTACTACAGACATTCTGCTCTAATCTCAACTTGCACCCACACTTTCTGCTCATTTTGTCTTTGTAAAACACTATTTTCATCAGTCTACAATTTTGCAGTGTTTTTTGTTTTTATCTTTGTTTTTGTTTTACTGTCTTAGCGCCAAAGTCATTTGACTTCGGTGACCCCAAGAATCACTTAAGTAACATGTTTAATGCAGATTCCTAGGCCCTGTTTCCTCGGGCTCTGGTTTAGGTGATCTGGGTGGGATGTGTGGATCTAAGGTGGTAGTGACAAGGTTTCCCTGGTCTAAAAACCATATTCTGAGAAACATTACCTGCCAGTGCTTTACATCCAGACTTGGTTTATCATCTAAGTTGCTCCAAATTTTGGGTTACCTTACCTGCCCACCATTATATAAATAAAGAGTAAATGTTGGCAGCTCTTTAGCTATGTGTAGTATAAGCTGAGAAAATGAGCTTTAGTGTGTATATTTCAGAGGATACCAAGTTGAATGCAGAAGGCTTACCTAAATCAAATTACACAGAACATGTATATCTCAAAAGTATTTTTCCCCCCTTTGGAGGGATAGCAAACAAGAAGCCAGAATGAGGAAAGATGACAGTACCAAAGCATGGCTCCGGCAGTACAAGCAACTTCTCCATATAGAGGAACATGACTTTGCAATGAGACCTGGATTTGGAGGCGAGTATTATCTTTACAAAACTCTTACATTGCAATCCCTTGCACTGTCAAAATGAAGTAGAAAATTTGAAGCAATTAAGACCAAAACACAAGACCATCAATTAAAAAAAATTTTACAATGATATTCTCTTGAATGAGAACAATTGATAAATTTTAAATTGATCAAAAAAGATAAATATCTCTAGTAAATATCCACCCTATTTACTAATTATAAATAGTGTGGTTCAATAAATAGTGAATGGGTATATCGTGCCTATACAGCAACTTACTCTCCAGCTAAAACCTGTAAATTGGATTCTGTGATGATATTCATAAAATTTTATTGAATAACTTTATAAGCTGGAATGCCTGGCTTTGGTGAAAGGACTAACACACCAAATGCCATGGCTTCCTATGAAAAACTCTGTTCAGGTTTTTCTTTTCTTTTCTTTTAATTTTATTTATTTGTTTGTCAGAGAGAGAAAGGGAAAGGACAAGCATGGGGAGCCACAGGCTCCCCACCTAGCAAGGAGCCAGATGTGGGACTGGATTCCTCCTGGGATCTTGACCCGAGCCAAAGGCAGACACTTAACCGACTGAGCCACCCAGATGTCCCCAGGTTTTTCTTTTTATTACTTCCAGCACCTTCTGGAATGTTGGAGTGCCAGGTACTGGGCTGAGCCTGTTAATGCACCAGCTCATTCCACCCTCCCAGTGCCTCGTAAGTAGGCACTATCATGATCCCTAATACTCCAGTGTAGAAACTGGGGCATAGACAGGTTAGGAGATTTGCTCAAAGCCATGGAAAAAGCAATACGTGGTGCAACCGAGATGCAAGGGCAGGTAAGCAGGACCGAAGGAGGCCATATAAGGACATACTTGGAACAAAGTCTTTCCTGCCCTCAGATTGTTTAATCTGCATCCAGTTGCATCTCTGAGGGTACCAAATTTTCCAGAGATGCACAGGACCTGGTGGAATCAAGCAGGTAATCTGAACTCTCCTCCCTACTGCTAAACCCATCCTGACGCTTCTGTCACTGACCTAAGTCTCCACTCCCACCATTTCTGAGCTAACAACTTTTCAGAATACTAGAGGTGTGGCTATAGCAGAAGGGAACATGAGGCTGAGAAGGCGGAAGCCCTCAGCTGTAGGACAGGTGCAGCTTTTTCATAAACAACTCATACTTTAAGTTTTCAGAGGTGGGGGACACGTGACACTGGCTCTCTTGTGGTTATGACCAAGGGAAGCACAGCAGGCATGTGGGTACCTCAGAGAACTCACTTGTTAGCAGGTAAAATAAAACAGCAGGTCAGGGAGTTGTGAGGTTGAGGGATGTTTGTTGTTTTTTAATTTCCTGGAATCCATTGGGTTGCAATTCTAAGGGTCTGGCTTTGATTTTATTAGGTTCGTGACTAAAACATTAACAAGCATCAGAGTCACCTGGGGGGTTCTTAACAACAAATTGCTGAGCCCCACCCCCACACCCAGGTGGCAATTCCCTATATCTGGGTGGGGCCAACAATGTGGTTTCTAATCAACTCCTGGGTGATGCTGGTACAGCTGGTCTGAGAATCACATTTGATAATTGATGAATTAGATTATCAGCATCATATTAAATCTTGGGGCGTTTCAATTTTCGGTTTTCCAAAGTATTTCTCACACTTATTGAACTTAATTTAAGATTTTAGAAGCCTCACAACTAATCAGGTTTAAAGACGTGTTTGTGTTTTACTTCTGGGACTACTCCTTTATCTTGTTTTCTTCAACATCACTGCTCCTCAGACGTGTCTTCCTTACTGGAATTCTCCCCAAATTGCCTGAGCCCTCAGCTACCATTCCCAACAGACAGTTTCTTTCCCCCAACCAAAGTTTGCCCAGCGTTTGGATAATGTACTCTACAGCCATCACTCAATGGTTCTGTACCTTGGTCTCCATGATTCTATAAAAAGTTTCTGAAGTCTCCCCTACCAACATTTACCTGGAGAAAATGTTACAAAAATAAACTTGCCCTGCCGTGAGCCTTTTAGGCACTAGAGGGCGCCCGTCGCACAGGAATGGCTTGGACCTGGCCTCCCCTGAACAGCAATTAGAAGCTCAAAATGATGTACACTCTTCAACTCCAGTACAAAAAGCTGCCCTAATTCCTGTCACTTTAGGTTCCTCAATTAAATGAATTCCTATCTTAGAAGGAAGGGTTTCTGTGGGTCTATTTTAGACCATCGAAAGCCAGAAAGATTGAGAGAAAAATGGCTGTCCTTGAATTTGGACCTTGAAACAAGCACTCTAGAAAGGCTTTATCAGTCAATGTGGTTCAAGGACCGGCAGTAGAATCACCTGGGAGTTAGTTAAAAATACAGAAGCTCAGGCCCCACGCTCAGGCTTTCTGAATCTAAATCTGCATTTTAATAAGATCCCCTGGTGATTTGAATCCACTTTACAATTTAAGAAACACTGCTGCAGATGACTGAGGGAGGGACCTTCTGCTCTTACCTTAACACTTAAATCTTCTTTCTGCCTCCCCTAGATCATCCCGGTCCCCCAGAAAAACATAAAATTGACCTTAAATTTCCACTTCTTTTAATCTGTTAGAGATACACGTTAAGATTTTATTTTGAGTGGGAATGCTTTATTAAAAAGCAATTATTTTTCCTGAGGCTACATTGTGGGGTTATTAAAAATGCAATTGAAACGTGCTACTTAGCGGCAGGTGGCAAATCATCCTACGATGAAGAAATTTTTCTGACAATCATGGACTGGGGCTAAATGGTGTCCAAATGTCTTATGTGTTCAGTCAGCTCAGGCAGAAAAATCCATAAATTCAGGCAGAAGTGTCAGCCTGGTAGCTCCGTCAAAAACAGTCCTTAACCTTCTCTTGTCTTGGTCAGAACAGCTTCTTCTACCAGTGACCCATTTCCCTATTCTCTTAAGGCTGCCTTCCTGGGGAAATCAGGCTGCGGGATATACAAGCCAGGCTTAATTTATCTTCTCCTTCTTTATACTTGTACATAACATAAACACACGCACATACTTCTTTCCTCTTGAGCTAAATGTAACTTCAGCACTTCTCCTGCCTTAATGTGTTTTCCTAATTAGCTTTAACATTAAAACCAGCTGCTACTGCAGTGTTTTTTACTTTTATAAAGCATTAGAAGATTAATTGACTCATTATGTGGAAACAGGAGGATATAAATTTAGGAGAGCTTTTTGTTTAACTTGGGTTATAAATTGCAGCTCATTTTCTTTGTGTTTCTCCTACCCTTTACATCTCTCATCACCGAGGGCTTTTTGGTTTCATTCTTAGAGATGATGATTTCTTTGTTTCTTTAAAATGAAATTAATCGAGCCTCTAGATCCTGGTTCCCGAGTCAAGACAAAAGCTAACGTTGTGAAAGCCGCCTGTATAATCTATGTTTGCCAAGCACGAGGGCAAGCCTGGGAGCCAGAGGGACCTGGCTGTGTTCCTTCATCAACTAGCCTTGGTTTTCAGGCAAGCCCGCTAACATCTCCAAGTGAATTATGTCATATGTCAGATGGAGCTAACATCGGTTCTACCTACCTACCTAACAAAGGACTATAATGATAATATGAGATAATATATTGTATCGTGTATTTTAAGTGCACTATACACGTAAGATATATGGCTGTTATTTCACGATCCTTGTCCCAGCATATATAAAAATAGACTGATGGTCTATCTTTACATAGATAAAAAAGACTACAAATGTATGTGCTACTACCTACATATCGATCTTGGGAAATTAACACATAATGATAATGGCTAATGTTTATTTATTTTTACTACATTCCAAATGCTTTATATATGGAATTAATGCGAGTATTTGTGAAATTATTATTGTTGGTGTTGTTATATGCGTTACTGATCCAATAGATGCTAGACAGCTTGGTCGGTAAGACGTTTGAACATTTAGTCTCACAGCAAGGCTATTAGGTAAGTACCATAGATTTATTTCCCCTATTTTACAGATAAGCAAACTGAGACTTAGAGGAATTAAGGGATTTATGGAAATTTTGGCTTTAACTCAGGTTTAGCAGCTAGAAATTCCATGATTTTTAATCCATCTGCTTTATTACTACCCTCTCTCTGAGACTGAGCTCCTCATCTATAAAAAGAATGGTATTTGAAACTATATCCAGCTCGAATATTCTGTAATTTTGCATCTCGCCTTTACATGGCCCTCCTCCTCCACACTGTCCTCGAGAATGTATAGATTCCTAGACCTCGGAGTAAGGTACACTAGGGCATGGAGTTCAGAGGAGCCAAAAATGAGGTTAGAGGGCATCTGAGGGCAAACACTTTTCTTCACAACGGAAGAGCTCATTCCCCCAAGAATAGAATTGAATGGAAGAAGAAGGAAATCAGGAATGTTTCCAGGAATCCATTCCTAATGGACAAGCCATGTTTTTACCCCACTCTTTACCCCAGACCAGTCTTCCAACAACCCTGAGGGTCTGGTGCTTTCCAGTCGTGGCATGAATATCTCCTTGTGTGGTGGCTTTATATGACTTCCCCAGCCTTGTAGAAACAGTCATTAGCAACTGGGATCTGCTTACAAGTCACAAGATTCTACATGCAAATTTTTCTCAGGTTTTGTCATAAAATAAGTGCTCTGTGAGAAGCACTGTATCATTTTCTCGTCAGGAGTGGACTGATTATCTAAATGTTTGAGTGCAGGATTGGGAATAGTAGCTTGCATTCCTAGGAGCAGGTTTGCATTTTTGCTGAATTGCAATAGCAATAACGTTTATTTAGTGCCATTTATGGAGCACCAATTACGTTTACTGTGTATTATTTCTAGTCCTCAAATAAGTCTCCACGGTGAGTACTGCAACTAGGATTTTACAGGCGAGGAAACTAAGCTTAGAAATGTTACTTACCCTGGATCATGGATGAGTGGTAGAGCTGGGTTCACACTCTAGTCTGTGACTCTGACGCCAGAATTTTAACCAGGACATTTCTGCTACCTCTCTAAGACCTCGCCAAGCCTTTCAATCCCTTGGACTATTGGAGTTAATGGGAATATTTACTTATCCTGAAGCAATCCTGAAAGGCCATGAATTTTTACTTTGATATCTCTACTAATTAAAGGAAAAAAGTAAACAAAACAAAAGCATCAGAGCTGAACCCAGTATGTAATAGAGTAATCTTGAAGAGTTCCCAAGTTAATGCATAACCATAATTACCATTAAACAATTTTTAAATAGAATTGTCATAATTAATGTATAGAAAGTAATTGATCCAATACTGCAGGAAGTCGCTGGTGGTTAAGATGTAAGCAAAGTGTTTCTGAAGCCCGGAGTGAGAAATGTATTTGAGTGACAAGCCCGGGGCCTCTCCAGCTGGAACCCCTGTAAGTAATGGTATGAGGGTACATCACGGAACATAAAAGGAAATCTGTCTCAGTAAAGTGACGGTAACTTCAGCCCATTAATGAGGGAAGTCCTAGATAGTGGACAGGGACTGGTGAGGCATATCTTATTTTATAATGTGTTGTGCATTTATTTTTTTATCTCTTTCTTAAAAGATTTTATTTATTTATTTGACAGAGAGAGTGAGGACTCACAAGCCAGGGGAGCGGCAGGCAGAGGGAGAAGCAGACTCCCCAGTGAACATGGAGCCAGACTCAGAACTGGATCCCAGGACCTTGGGATCATGATCTGAGCCGAAGTCAGTCACTTAAACAATTGAGCCACCCAGGCATCCCATGTGTTGTGTATTTAAAACACAATCATTAGGCACTTTGTTGAATGATATGCACATGCATGTCACATGTCACAAATCCAGACATTAGTTAGCCTCAAGGAGGAAGTTTTCTAGCCGGACCCTTCTCAATCTCAGAATCTTGACTAAAACAGCCACCTGGCATCCACCGGGGCAAGATTTCTGTTTCTTCAAAAAGAGTTGAAAGCATTTTTTAAAACTCAGGATTCTACAGAGACAATAAAATGTAATTGAGAATTGGTCGCTATGAAAAGAAAACATATGAAGACTACGTGTATAAACATATAAATTATTTTAACATATACATACATCAAATTCCACGGATGGTACTAAAGAAAGAAGTTGTTAACATCGGTTTACCCTCACACAAGAACTGGTGAAACCCTTGGTGAGGTGTAACAAGGAAATATCTTGGTCTCGGTCTGGTCTTTATGGCGTTGTCATCCATGTTCTCGGGACCCATGAACCAGATTCATTGAGACCCAACTGCAAACAAATCTTGGCACTTGTCTGAGTTTTCTCCAATTCTGACTTTCAATACATTCTCATCAAACACATTTCTAAGGATGTTTGCTTCCTCCCAACTGCAGATTAGGTTACTCATGTCTTGCAAAGAGATGACTGTGAATGTGTGGCATCCGTGCATAGCACAGTGCTATCCACCATATGTGTTCTTCTAGCCCACCACGTGACATGTGACATGCCCCAGGGAAAGAAGCTGATTTTCTGGCAAGAGAGAAAAGGCTCCCACATTATTCAGAGTCATGAACTCCACAACTACTCCACTCCCTGACTATAAAATACGATCCCTTCCATCAAGAATACATAATTCTACATACTCTAAGACATGATTTCAAAACATTGTTCCGTTTTAAATCACTACTAGCTAAAACAAAAAACAAAAATTGGACCCACTACTTCTATACTCTAAGTATACTATAAGAAGGAAAATACTGAGTTGTTTCTAGGCAAATGTGCAATAATTATTGAAATAACATTTATTTACACATGTGCCTTTTTATTGTAATTTACTATATCATAATATATCAATAGATAATGGAGAAATTTGTTGTTAAAAATTTTCTAATTAATTCTCTTACAACATTGATCTCTCTCTACTTTGAATGTTACCAAAATAATTTTAATGATTTCTAAGTATATCATTCATCTTTCTGAAGGGTCTCCAGTGCCAGTAGATATAGATGTCCAGATTGAAAGCATTGACAGCATTTCAGAGGTTAACATGGTAAGTTTCTCTATGAGATATTGGTCTTTTCCTAAAAGGATAGAGAACACTGTCAAAATAGCTGCTGTTTTAATAAGCCAATTTAATTATGTATGTTACTATTATGTATTTTTTCATAGAGTTGAAGTTACTTTGCTCTCTATTCACTTCTTTCTGCTTGAAATTTAGATTTTATATGTTACTTTTATCATATGCAAATACCACAATTAAAGATAAAATGTAAAAAAAAAGAAAAAAAGTAGGGAATCTCTTAAGGAAACCGGACCTAGAAAATATAAATCAATTAAATTGGAAGATCAAATAATCTTTTTATATATATGCTTAATATTTTTATTTACAGTGATTCCTCCAACTAGTCATTGCCATCCAAATGCTAACTGAATGAAAAATTATAGAACATATAAAAATTCCAGCAAATTCTAAACAAGATTTTCTATGATTCATTATATTTGTTTCAACCTTCAGTTAATATTCTTCTAGTCCTTATCATTTATCGAATTCAATATTTATTTCAGGTTTCACTGTGAAACTTCCTTCATTTTAACCACCCTACTCCCAAAGGGAATAACACCAATAGTACTCACTACTCAAAAATGCCTTGTTTAGAAAGTTTTGGCTCTTCCCTGACCAAAACCAGCTTCTATCGACATTTTCTTGAGTCTGTTGTACTCCAGGAACAAGTACTCTTTTCCTCTTCCCTGGCGTAATCTCTAAATTATCCCTGAATGACCCAGTCTGCATCTAAAATTCTCATTGTCTCCACCCCAGTGCCCCTAAAATCAGACCTTATCCTTCTCTCCTGAACAAGGTGAGCTATGGCACTCAGTATCAGCTAAAACTGCACTGGGTTCTCCATGCCCAAGGTGAAAATGTTTTCTAATTATCAGCGACCCCCAGTGTTGGCTTCTTTTTCTTCTCATTTCTCATCTTCCTACCCTGAAATCACTTTCAATTCCTTGAAGTTTTATCCCACTCTCCCCTCAACATAGTGTTCAACCTGATTTCTCATGATGGTGCCCACTAGTGGTGGTGTTGATGTGTCAAGGAAATGTACCAATGTCTGTTTTTGACTTGATAAGCTCAGATCAGACGGAGCACCTAATTCTAAATATATGCTTACTAAAGCAATCCATGCAGTAACCCACACAACTCCCTGTAGAGTAGTGTTATGGGAACGAATGAATCATTCTATTTACTTGCTCTCGCCCTATTTCAAAATTACACATGGCTGATGTTCCCAGTTTAACCTAGAGCAGTAATACAATGTACCTCTATTCTGAACCTTAAAAAAACAAAAAATAGCTCATCATTAATTGGTGACTTATCTGTAGTTTACTGAGTTTTGTCTTTCGCTTATGTAATAAATATCAAAGTTCTGTCACATGTGCTAGTTCAAGAATAATTTGAGTATTGTTGGGAAATAAATTGACAGTAAGAAGTAAACAGTTGGGCAAGGTGGAACACATCATCACCATCCACACCCAATGACTTGGATGTAGCTGGGGGAGTTTTTGTTCAAACAAACAAGATGTTAAATGTAGCATCTGAGAGCCAAACAAAGCTCAAAGTATTGACTAACCAATTTTTTTCCTACCAAAATAATGTTAATATAGCCCTGCCCATCCCCCATCTTTATCTCTTCACAATTGGGTTACACACTAACAATTCAGTTCCCTGAGCCATACTGGGTCAGAATCTCAGGGTACTAGCTTCTGCGGAATGTGCTGTTTTAACAAATTCACAGGTAAGTCTTTTGCACACTAGATTTTGAGAACCACCATTTCTTGGTATTCTTTCTCTCTCTCAAGCTGAGGAAAATCATTGTCTCCATCTCAGGATCTCTGACACCAGGCTTTCTATTAACAACTCTAATAAATGCTGTATCCATTTTTGTGGGACTATAGTTCATTCAACTTGAGGTGGGGGCTTCTTTAACAAAAATAATACAAATTTATGGATACAGAAACCATTATAAAAGTGAATGTTTATTTACAATGAAACAATAAGTCAAAATAAAATACTGGGCCATGTAGTTCCAAATCCTTTTCTTTTGAGATCTCTTTAGGTGATTTACTAGTGCTTATGTAGAAATATTTCCTAGTTATAACCTGGCTTCCCTTCCCCAACTTGAATTCTCTCTGGTTCCTAGAAACTCAACATTCACCAGATTCCAGGTGAAGGAGAGGCTCTGTAATTCAAGCTCACTGGCTTCATCCTAAATCTACCTGAAAATACAATATAAGCCATTCACTTTATGGGTCATTAATACCCATGCCAATCAGTCTAGGATTAAGGTATTAATTGGTCATCCTGAACCATAGTCCTACTGGCTTTCACTTGTCTCTTTTTCTCTCTGCCTAGGACTTTACAATGACTTTTTATCTCAGACATTGCTGGAAAGATGAGAGGCTCTCCTTTCCTACCACAACAAACAAAAGCATGACCTTTGATCATAGACTGATCAAAAATATTTGGGTGCCTGACATCTTTTTTGTCCATTCTAAAAGATCCTTCATTCATGATACAACTGTGGAGAACATCATGCTGCGTGTATACCCTGATGGAAATGTCCTCTTCAGTCTCAGGTAAGGTGGGCTGTGTACCTTCTTTGGCTTCCCTCTACCGGGGTTGTCTACACCAAAGCTTAGTGGATCTCACTTCTGACTAAACTCACAATAGTACTGTCTAGTTAGTCATGCTGAAGATTGGGACACAAGCAGAAAATGTGATTTTTCCTTGTTCTAACTTCCAGATTTTAAAGAATGGAGCTGAATTATGGAAATCCCTAAAAGTCTGGCCCACAATTTTATAGGTGCACAAAATTACTTTTCTTTTTTATCAACTGAACATTACCAAGCAGTCTTGGAATCTTGGATTAACTAAATAATTTTCTTAATTATCTCCTTCATTTTTTACAAGAAGGTATAGCCATCATTCAAATTCCTGCGAATTTGTTTACTATCTTTTCATTTTTTTAATTCAAAACATTTTTTTCTGACACTATGCTATAACAGCCCTCCATCTTTAATTCACAATATGTTGTTTTAGCCTAATGAATCCTGTACATACTGAATGGCTTGTCATTGGTAATTCTAAAAATGCTTAGTAAATCCAAGTAATTCAATGTTTTTCATGTCATAGAAATCCCAGAAAGACTCCAGTAAGACTCTGGGGGAAAAAAAAAAAAAAAAAGCTCCCCAAAGGATTCCACATCCTAGTCCTTGGAACGTGTGCAAGTTACTTTATTTGGCCAAAAAAAAAAAAAAAAAAAAGGCTTTGCAGATGTGATTAAGTTAAGGGTGTTGAGATAGGAAAATTATCCTGGATCAATTGGTTGGGACCCAAATGCAATCAATCAATCACAAGTATCTTTGTTGGAGAAAGGCAATGTGACTGTTAAGACAGAGATTGGAGTGATTAAACCACTAACACAGGTCTGCCAGCAGCTGCCAGAAGCTATAAGCGTCATGGAATGGATTTTCCCCCTAGAGCGTGTGGAGGAGCAGAGCCTTTCTGACACCTTCACTTAGGCATAGTGATACTAATTTCAGACTTCTGTCCTCCAGAACTGCGAGAGAATAAATTTCTGTTGTCTTAAGCCACCAAGTTTGTGGTAATTTGTTACAGTGGCAATAGAAAATTAATACAGATTCTTTTTGTTCGCCAAAAATACCATGCTCAAATTAGGACAAAGGTGCTATTGCCATATTGCTGTCAATGTTTTTAAAAATGCAATGAAAGGAAAGTATTACTTTCAGTAGAACTTTTAAGTCAGGAGTAACATGGGACTCAAATAGGTATTGAGTCAGGCCTCCCTAGGAATCAGAAGCAGAATGGCAGCATCTGGCCATGGAATCAACTGTTAAAAACTTTTAACTTTTTAAAATTAATTATTGTGATGAAAAAATTAATTCAGTAGATTGACCTCACCCTGCACATTCCAAAGAATGATTTCCAGCTCAGTCTCCAAGCCCTTGAAATGTCCTGCCTGATAAGAGGATTTTTGTTGACCCTGAGGTCTTGGGCCACAGCAGACAGCCTGTGCTAACAACAGGATTTATGGAGGAGGCTTTGAGTTACCTGGTATCAGCTTGACCTCTGGACGGGCTGGAGACCAAGGTCAGCTAGACCTATGGGACCAACTCTCAGTTAATACTTTGGATGCCAGGGCTCAGGTAGCTTCCCTGATTGGCAGTACCCCATGGTCACACCCAGTTGTGTGACCATGGTACCGTTGGGACAGAAGCGCTGCCCACATGACTCCACTAGAATAGGACAGCTGGAAACTCGCTCCTGGTCTCTACTGGACCCTGTTCTCTGTGCCTTTTTCATTGCTGATTTTTATCTATGTCCTTCTCACTGCAATAAACCATAACTGTGTTAGTGTAACAGCTTTGATGAGTTCTGTGAGTGCTCCTAGCAAATCATGGAGCCTGAGGGTGGTCTCGGCGAATCCCCAAACCCAGAAGGACTCAAAATTGTTGTCCACACAGTTATTCTAGCTGACAGCAGGGCCAGTCCAAGCCCGGAGGCAGGTTATCTGATTCCAGGCATGGTTCTGACACCATCTACTGACAGAGATTCTCTGGCCAAACTCTGCTGGGCTCTTCTGAACTTTGTTCTCATTTAGTCCCTGACTTTTGAGCTTCTGTGTTTGTCTCTGCTAAGTGCATTCAGCCAGAATCCTCCATCCACAATATCTGATTGCCCTCCAAATCTGATTAGATTCCTCATCTTCCACCATCCCAGGCGATGTCTGATCACCCTGGCCTGCCTTTAGCAAGAATCCTGTTAGGTCCTTTTAGCCAGAACCCCCACCCCCACCAACTACCTGTGATGTTTCCTCTGAGTAATGTTTCCATTCACTGCCCCTGGCTAGAACCCTGCTCCTTGGCCATAAATTCCTATTTTTCTTATTGTATTTGGAGCTGAGCCCAATCCTCTCACCCTTGTTAATAAACCAAATTACAGTAGTCCCCCTAAATAAAATCTTCCTTACTGTTCTTGAACAAGTGTCATGAATAGTTTTTTCTTTACCACCACTCATTTAACCTCTTTGGTTGTTAATTTATTCATGTCTACTATGAAAGAGATAGACTCAAAGACTTCAGAGGTCCATTCTGCACATGTCTACTTACATGTGGATTTTTTTGATAAATACAGTGAGTACTATGAATGTATTTTCTCCTATGACTTTCTTAATAACATTTTCTTCTTTCGAGCTTTATGGTAAGAACACAATATAAAATACATATACAAAATAATGTGTTAACCGACTGTGTGGTCAGTAAGGCTTCTGGTCAACAGTAGGCTTTTAGTAGTCAAGTTTTGGAGGAGTCAAAAGTTATCAATGATTTTCAACTGTGCAGAGGTTGGTGCCCCTAACTCCTGCATTATTCAAAGGTCAGAGGTACCAGGAATATATCAAAATGAGTATGTTTTGTGACACAGAGTCACCCAGATACCTCCCTGGCTTTCATTTTGCTGTATGACTATTGATGGTTGTTCAACCCATGGAAGATAAAATGGTTCTACTTCTCTGTTCAGCTTGGGGGCACCGGGGCGCCTGGGTGGCTCAGTTGGTTAAGCGACTGCCTTCAGTCCAGGTCATGAGCCTGGAGTCCCAGGATCAAGTCCAGCATCGGCATCCCTGCTCAGCAAGGGGTCTGCTTCTCCCTCTGACCCTCCCCCCCCTCTCTCTCATTCTCTCTCTCTCATTCTCTCTCTCTCTCAAATAAATAAATAAATAAAATCTTTAAAAAAACAAAACACAACAAACTTGGGGGCACCATAGGTAGGAGCAGCTGTTGCCTTTGTTTTGTGCAGACTTGCTCAGGGGCCTTTTATAAACCTCTGATCTGCTGTTGTGTGTACCAGAGCTTGTACTTTGAGGCAGGATCATAGCATAGCAGCCTCTGCCTAAAGCCAGAAAAACCTAGGAGGATATCAAATTTGAAAATACAATCCTCATCAGTATGCAAGCCTTAATGGCACCTGAATTATGCATTGTGCACATAAATCTATAACTGAAAATGCTCCAGGCTTTCTTCTTCCTCCTGAAAAGAGAATTTTCTCAGGTAAACTTGTTTTGTGAGAGAAACCTTTACCCATAGGTTTTTATTACCACCATCCCGGCCCTTGATGACTGGAAACAAAGTCTGGATCTTCCAAAAAGCAGAAAATATTTAAATCTACTTAAAAGTCATCTCCCTTTGAAGTATGTTTTTCTGAGGACATCAGAGCCAAAAAATACAGAGGGTGCGGACTAGAAGACAGTGATATCAGGAACAATCTTTAGAGCAGGAATTCCTGCGTTAACCCTATGTTTTCGGCAAACCACACGCCTCCCTGGGTTCACCTCCTTAGATATTATTTTGCTAGAGGATGGCAGTGCCTGTTTCTCATTATTCTTGAAAGGGACACAAAACAAACACCACAGTAAGGGAGCTTCAATATTGCATGTTTATCTGGCCATATGGCGACATGATCTGCAGTTTTTGTTTTCTCTCTCCTTTTACAGGGTAACTGTTTCAGCCATGTGCCTTATGGATTTCAGCGGGTTTCCTCTTGACACTCAAAATTGCTGCCTTGAACTGGAAAGCTGTTAAGTCTTACTTCCTGATGGAGTGAGAACTCGTGGTCTGAGCATACCATCACATACCTGCATGTATATAAGCACGTACTTAACAAGCATTTAAAAATCTTGATAGAAGTTAAATATATTGGTTCAAAGTAATTACTTTTTTCTTTAAACCAAAGATGGTGTAGATTGTCTCTCAAAAGAGAACATCCAGGGAAAGGATGTTTTCATAAGTACATATTCTGTCGTTTCCACCTGGTTATAAAGGAACGAGCTCCCTAAGAGGTTATATTCTTGCTAATGTTATTAATATAGACTGACACACCTTCCAAATTTGGAAACTCTGGAATTCGTGTTCCCACATAAGTCATAATCTTCCATTAAATGTGTGTGGGTTCCCCAGAAAAAAGGCAGCTCTAGACATAGACCCTCTAATCGAAGCTGTCGGAGGGCATCTGAGCCGGCTCCTTGTCAATCACTGTTGCTGAGCCCTCAGTGGTTTTTGATACCACATCTTGAAAGCTGACTGCAAGTTTTCATAAGGTGGCCAAAACGCTGGGAATCTCAGTGGATGTTCCTCCCCAGATCCATTAGGAGCTTTCTATATTGCTATTTGATTTCAGAAGAAAATTTGTTTTTGTTTTTCTTCTGGTGAAAGTTCCTTTTTATTTACACATTCAGTTTTTAAAAACTCTCCCTTGGTCTCTCTTCATCCCCCTATCCCTCTCCATGACAATCTCCATTCTTTTTAGATTTCTTGTCAGCTAGCTATTAAGTACCTTAAAGCAAATGAAACTGAGGTTAAATGAGCCTTTCTAAGGGGAATTTTTTTAATCAACATATACTGTATTATTTGTTTCGGGGGAACAGGTCTGTGAATCATCAGCCTCACACAATTCAGAGCGCTCACCATAGCACATACCCTCCCCAATGTCTACCATCCAGCCACCCCATCCCTCTCACCCCCCTCCACTCTAGCAACTGTCAGTTTGTTTCCTGAGATTAAGGGTCTCTTATGGTTTGTCTCCCTCTCTGGTTTCATCTTGTTTCACTTTTCCCCTCCCTTGCCCTATGATCCTCTGTCTTGTTTCTCAAATTCCTCATATCAGAGAGATCATATGATAATTGTCTTTCTCTGATTGACTTATTTTGCTTAGCATAATACCCTCTAGTTCCATCCACATCGTTGCAAATGGCAAGATTTCGTTTTTCTGATGGCTACATAATATCCCATTGTATATATATACCACATCTTCAGAAGAAAATTCTTTATGAGTTCAGCTCATTTTTGAATTTCATCTAAGAGAGCTACAAAACTAGAGGGGCCTGACGACCTGGGGTCAGGCCTCTGACTTGGAGCCTGTGGTGTTGTGTGTGACAGGACCCAGGACGCACAGGGAGGGGAACAGTGATTTGGAGAGTTTTAACTCAACGTGTGGGCACAAGAAAGGCCACCACACTATGCCAGTGATTAGGGCCCAAGTTTTGGAGATTATTCTTTTCTTGTGGTTGGTATGGATATTATTAGTGATCAGCAAACGTTTTTCAGGATCCGATATCTACATGTCACCGGACCAGGCACCTCATGGAGCTCACAAGAACTGATTCTGGTGACAAGAATACTATTATCTTGTTTTAGATGCCTACAATGAGGAGGATCTAATGCTGTACTGGAAACAGGGAAACAGGTCCCTGAATACCGATGAGCGTATTTCCCTGTCTCAGTTTTTCATTGAGGACTTCAGTGCATCCAGTGGATTCGCTTTCTACGGCAGCACAGGTGCCTTATTTTATGTGGACAGTTCATCAGCACTTACTGAACACCTACTGTTTGCAAAGCACCACAACCTGTGAGGAGACCCGAATCCAAACAAATGTCCCGTTTGGCCAGCACCCTCTTTCCTTCTTTACAGGCAGCCTCCTCCACCTTTCCAGTACATGACTTCTCTTCCTCGTTCAGTCCCCTCTAAATAAACGCCTTGCTTCCTCTCCTGGCCTCCACAGTCTACTCTGAATACAGCCGACAGAGCCATCTTTGAAAACGTAAAGACCACAATCCTTTCCTACTTAAAACTTTACAGTGTGTTTCCACCACACTTACAACAAAACTCAAGTTTCTCAAGTGGCCTACAAGGCCCACGTGATCTACCTCTGACCTCACCCACTACATCTGCCCCCTCTGCTTTCTCCACACTGGCCTTCTGGCCCGTCCTCAAACACACACCTATCTCATTCTCCCCACACAGCTTCTGCTTTGATCTTTTCCTCCCTCTGCCTGGAATGATCTTCCCCCAGTTTTCTCATGACCAGCTCCCTCCTTCCATTCAGGGTGTTGTTCAACTACCATCTTACAGAGTGCTTTCTTAACCATCGTGTCTAAACTAGGCCTCCTTCCTCACCATTCCCTGTCCGTATTTGTCTTCACAGCATTTAATTATACCTGAAATATATCTCTAGTTGACTGCTTTCTTGTCTGAGGGCCTGACTAGAAAGAGTGCAAGAAATCTGTCTGCCTTGTTCACCATTTCTTCCCCAGCACCTGGAACGGGCACGGCACATGATAGATACTCAATAAATACCACTGTGCTTGCTTCGGCAGCACATATACTCAATAAGTGTGGCTGGGTGAGTCAGACAGAAAAACAGAAAGTCCATTCAATATTAGGCCTATATTGTATACTCTTTACTGTGACAGATATGTTTTTCATTTGACAACATATATCCATGGCACTTTTTAAATTATACTGGATCCCTATTGATTAAAGTTAGAAGTAGCTTCCTCTTCCCTGGTTATTAGCATTCTGGGTCTTTTCAGGAAGAATCCATATAAAATGCCGTTTTAGATTTTGGAAGCCATGCTTGGGCTTGTATGCTGCCCCTGAGTTTCAGAGCCGCCCTGCCTAGAATCCTTTTACCTACTTACTGACTTTTCAGTAAGTAACTTTTTCAGTAACTTTGCTCTATTCTGCCCTTAGACTCTGGAGAGCATTATCAGATTGTTATCTAAAAACCTTTATCATTAAGAGAGAAATCATTAAGAGAGAAATCAAAATTTACATCACAGGGAAGGTAAAGGACTTTCTAGAACCAACAGCTCTGTAGCCATTTAGATCCAGAACAAATGCTGTTTCATTTATTTGTCTACAGTGCTTGGGATTCAGCAGGTTATGCTATTAACTATAATAATGCTTATAGCCTTGTCTGATTATATAAGTAACACGCATATTATTTGTTTTAATCATTTGTATACCCCTGGCTCATAGTAGATGCTCCATAGGTAACTGTTGAATGAACGAATGAGAGGTAGATAATTTGAAAAAAAATTCAGAGACATTTAAAGAAAAAGCCTTTGTAATCCCACTTCCTAGAGATAAACTGTTATTATTTTTATATAGTTCCTTCTCCTTTTTGTTTTCTCTCTTTGTCTTTCTCTATATAGATAAATACAGTTGACCCTCGAACAACACAAGTTTGAACTGCATGGTCCCCTTATATATGAATTTTTTTGATAAATACGGAATGGTACTACACATGTATTTTCTCTCCCTTATGGTTTTTTAATATTTTTTTCTCTAGCTTACTTTATTGTAAAAATACAGTGCATAGTACATATAATGTACAAAATATGTCTTACTCAACTGTTATGTTTAGTGAGGCTTCTAGGCAGCAGTAGACTGTTAGTAGTTATGTTTGGGGAAACTAGAAAGTTCTATGCAGATTTTCAACTACACCAGGGCCAGCACTCCTAACACCTACATTATTCAAGGGTCAGCTGTGTGAGTATGTTTTTATCAGGATTTTTAATGCTCTGAGTCCTAAATTTAATTAATATTTAAACAAAGGAATGTGTGCAATGACCAATGATACATGTCAAAGTATAATTTATAGCTATTTTCATTTTGCTGTTGTTATGATGAAATGACTTTGGCACATGATAGATTGTGACTAAGTCTCATCAGTGTTCAAAGCTATTACAATGTCATGTATATGAAGCATAGAAATTTAAGAGTATTGTTTCCTGAACAGAATATATACTGCATATATAATAATGGCAATGACGTCTCTTCAGATTTTGAAACACAAGTATCCAAAATATGTACCCAACCATCCTCTTAAAAAGCAAAGGTTAATTTTATTTCCAAATTCTTATTTCACCAATATGCCATTCCATTGGCCTTGCTGTCTTTTTATTTGTCCTTGTCAGGCTTTGTAAGCCCTACCAGGCAGGTCCAATGCTAGTTGATTTTTTTCTTCTCCTGGTCATGTTTTAGAGTGTGCCTGAAGCCACACAAAATACTTACATTGAAAAACTTCTTGCTCAGAAAGATGCTTTTAAGTGTTTTAAAATCCACTAAAAATTCTTAACATTCCAGTGTGGTTACAATTTTAAGAAAAAACATTTTGATTTCTAAGAAAAATTAAAAAAAGAAAAGAATTAGTTTTAAATATACATGGTTTGTGTAGCATGATAGAAAATTATCCATGATAAATTTAAAAAATTTTAAATCATGTTATAGAAGAATATATATATGATCCCATATTTGTTATTTTAAAAAGGACTTACTTATAGAGGGGCACCTGGGTGTCTCAGTCAGTTAAACATCTGCCTTTAGCTCAGGTCATGATCCCAGGGCCCTGGGATTGAGCCCTACATCATGTTCCCTGCTCAGTGGGGGCCTGTGTCTCCCTCTCCTTCCGCTGCTCCCTCTGTTTGTGTTCTCTCACTCTCTTTCTGTCAAATAAATAAATAAAATCTTTTTTTAAAGGATTTATATATATGGTTTTAAATGTCCAGAAGGATTAACAATTGATACTTCTGAGAGTTGAGTATAGATTGGGGATATTTTCAATTTTATTTCAACATTTCTGTATTTTTAAATTGTTATAATGTATACATTTTTAATAAGAAAGGTTAAAATGGATTTTAAGACTATAAAAAATATAAGAGTAAAGGATTTTGGAAGTTGTAGTCAAATATCAAGTTTTTTAAGATTTTACTTATTTATTTGAGAGAGAGAGAGAAAGAGTGGGAGTGGGAAGGGCAGAGGGAGAGGGAGAGAGTCTTAAGCAGACTCCTCACTGAGTGTGGAACCCCACACAGGGCTTGATCTCATGACCCTGAGATCATGACCTGAGCTGAAACCAAGAATGAGACACTTAACCAACTGCACCACCCAGGCACCTCCAAATATGAAGTTATTAATCATATATGGGTTTATTCAATGATCCTTAGGTTTCAGAAAGATTAGCATTTACAAATTTATTTTAGCTCACAAGTATATAATAGTTTGCCTCACATTATCCATGAATTATTATATATGGTCTCCTGAGACCTAAATCCAAATGTTTTTCTTAGATTAGTATCCTGTTTAAACATATGAGCTTCATCAAAAATAATCTGTTTATATTTCGTCTTTATTCCTAGCATTATAACGACCCCGTAACCTCTGTATAGCCAAATCAGCTATACAGAAATAACTGCACTTCTGGATCTGGCTAGAAGAGCCAGAAGCAACCCGAGTTATAATTATACAACTTTAGTTTCCATTTGACAGCTGAACCATCACGCTCCCACTTTTTCCTTGGCATCATCTCTACCAGCCCCTGACAATGTTTACAAGCAGGTGAGGGCTTCTGCCCTCTCATGCCTTTCAATGTCCCTCACAATCATGCACCATGAATTTACAAAGGAAAAAAAAAATGACTCCTGCCCCTAAAGAATGCATTGATAATTATTCTTTATTGCAGCATAATGTAGTGGCTAAAAATTCAAGTTTTGGAGATGGACTGCATGAGTTCAAATCCTGGCCCTGCCACTTACTAGAAATGTAGGCAAGTTGTTTAGTCTCCCTAAGCCTCAATGTCTTCATCTTCAAATTGGTTTTATAACACTCTCTACCTCATAGAGTTGTGAGGATACATGATTTAATACATTTAAATAATTTAGCATACTACCTGCCATAAATAACTTCAAATACTCTCTGCCATATGGTAAATGCTCAGGAAATATTAGCTAGTAGCTATCATCGTCACTGTTTTCATCAACAACATCATCTGGATCTTTTCAACACAGAGTGAGGCCTTTAGTGTCACAGGCCATTGAAGGTGACAGTTTCCACGTATAAAAACCTTCTTGAATATTGTCTTGGGACTTACTCCTCAGTCACTTCCCCTCTCTTGCATTTCTCTGTCTGCGAACTCTCCAGCCCTCTTCTCCCTTTCATAAACTCCTCTTCTTTCTACTGTGCAGAAACCTGATGGAGTCTGATAGGCCCTTCCACCCAAAATGTGGTTCAGATGTCAAAATTGATGATGCCACACACATAGCAAAAGGGTAAAAGAGATTTATTACACACATAATGAGGTTTTCAAGAGAGAGCAGGGTAGGCTCCCAAGTAGGTCTGAAAATGGCTTGAGAAAATGGGGGTGCTGGTGACTGTTTTGGGGTTTTATGGTGGTTAGAGGGTGGGGCTAGGTAATGGCCCCCTTGCATGTTTGAACTTCCCATGGGTGCCAAAAGAGGGAGCATCCAGCTTTCTTATTGGTTTGCCCAGATGTGGGACAGAATGGAGAGGGAAATTAGGGCTTGGGAGATAGGAGAAGTCAAATATCAAAAGTGGAGTCAGACTCTTTATCATACTATCCAAAATGAGGGTGCCACATCTTTTCAAGGCAGCACCACCTTTCCTGGTGGTGGAGAGAGCTCTTCTTGGCCTATAGCTTCAACCACAATACTATCCCTCGTCTCCCCCGCCCTGAAGAACCACACAACGGGACAGCCTTTCTCCTGCTTGGTTGCCAAAAACAAAGTTATTATTTGGAAAATTATGAATAAAGAAAGGACCCTGTTACTGAAATTTAGTTCATAGTTAAAACCATATATATTAACAGTCTTTCTTTATGAAATTCTTCCACAACTTTCCCTTATCTCCTTTAATTTCACAATAATTGTATGAAGGTGCAACATCAGAGAGGCTGTTACTCCACTCTACAGCTATAATCAAAATTCTCAACTGCACACAATAATGAAGTGGGACTGTAACATGGGTAATACAAGACAATGAGTAGTTCAAAAAATAACATATATTCTGACTTTACAATGCACTATGTCATGTGTCTTTTATTTCCCTTGGGAATGAGATTGTTTGCTATTCCTGAAACATATATCAACCGATGGCGAGGGAGAACGTCAGAACAGATAGGGACAAGAAGGATCATCAGCATGTAACTGAGAATAGAATACCAAGAGGAGAGTCTGCCAGTTGAGGGTGGGTTTGCTAGATTTATGTTTTGGGCTGAATGCCTAAATAGTGACCTGATCCGTCTAATAAGCGTGCCATCTTGAGTTTCCTAAGAAATTAACTACTGAGACTAGTAGAAGTGTTCTCTAAACCGTTTTTGCAATGCTTATGATTTTGCTTAATAATTTTTAACCTATAGTCCTTTGTTTTTTTGGCTTTAAACTTCCTTTCAGCCAATGTTAAAAAGGAAACCTGAACAAAATTGTGCGGATGTGACTGCAATTGTTGCTTCTGATCAGCATGAATCAATCAATATTACCAACATGAGTTTATATAATTCCAACCAGAAGCAAAGAAACATCATCATTTTATTACTTTTTTTTCAGATTTATTATAGATAAATTAATGGTACCCACCAGACTTTGAAATAATACAGTTTATGGATATTCCTTTCACCCACTCCCTTTATGAACCCCTCGCTATCTGGATTCCAACTTGGAATCCAATGACTCAGTAGCTACTCTGAATCTTTTCCTCAGATAAAATGTTCCCTTTCATTCGTTAAAGCTAATAAATGGTTTATTGGCTATTGCCCCATTCATTAGTCATGTATTGAAGACTTGCCCACTTGCAGAAGCAATGTAAACACAATATATTTTGGAGAAAGGTCTTTAAAGGCCATTCCACAAAATATAATTAGCAGTCATTCCTGAATAGCAGCTATGAAATTTAAGGGGAATCTTTGAATCACATAACTAAACAGACTACAGGTCAGTTCAACAAACATTGATGGAGTGACAGGCTCAGGCCCTGTCCTACTGCTGGGTAAACAAGGGTGACTGTGTTCAGTTCCATGTTCCCTTAGAGCTTAGCGTTTAAAGAAGCAGGTGATTTCACTTAGTGTGATGTTTACACGAGGAAACCTGTTCTAAGGATAACTCTGGCTTTTTCTCATAGGTTGGTACAATAGGCTTTTCATCAACTTTGTGCTAAGGAGGCATATTTTCTTCTTCGTGCTGCAAACCTATTTCCCAG
>CM052898.1:152426198-152462147 GCA_028534135.1 Potos flavus
CTACCTGATTCTCCAGAAGGTCCCTCTGACTATCTATCCCATTTGCCTTTTCTCAGTTGTTTCCCCTTCATTGCACTCTGAAGTATTTAACACTATTAAGCATCCTCTCCAAATTCAGAACCAAGGGTAGTGGTCAAAAGCCCAGCCTCCTCTTACTCATCTGCAAAATGAGATGATTAATACAGCCTTCTCAAGTCACCGTATGAAATGAATGGGAGCATTCGTGTCAACGGCCTGGCCCATAGTGTTTGATAAAACTAAACAAACGAACAATAAATTCGTTTGCAGTACTCTGCACTAGCCTTCGTTTTCTCCTCTTTTAGACTTTTCTTTCACTTGTCTTCCTAGTTTGTCTTCCTCGTACTCCTTGAGTCTGGGATAACTCCCTCCCAAGGTTTTGCTGTCTTTTAATTCTCTCATTAAATGGAGCAAGCCTCTAGCCTCTGACTACTGTCTATGAGAAAAAAATCCCAAATGGAAGTCTTTATCTCAGATCCTTCCCTCTGGAACCTGAGGAGCTGGACTTCATCCCCAGGTACTGCAGCCACTCCACATGTCCAAAACCCAGCAGATTATTATTCCCGCCTCCGCCATCCCTGCCCTAAGTCCGCTTTTTCTCTTGGGCTTTCTTGTTCTTTTAAGGGCCCCCGACGTGTTGAATCTTCCGTCTTCAGATCCTCAATTTCCTTCTTAGTCTTTGGCAGTCATTCTTAGGTATTATCAGGAACCTGAGAGCTTTTGTTTTTTGGGTTATATATAATCAACTCATTACAAGTTAACACATTCAATGAAAAATAACTTTTTTCTAAAACAAAGAAATTAGTGAGAAGAGTGGTATTGTTGTACATTTTTGCAAATCTTTAATATCTGGCCTTCTGGAGAGCAGCTGGATTCTCATCTCTGCTTCTTCATTCGATCTGTTGTAGTAAGTTTTAGTTGAAATACTGGAAAAAAAATTGGCCTTGCTCAGATATCTGGTTGGTGAAAAAAACTATTTCATGGTGTTTTCTGATAATTGTGCATAGTCTTCGTTGACATTGCACCACAACTCAGCAAGTGACAGTTTCCTAAAGGTTAGTTAAAATGTGGAATCTGAAACCATATCCATGAATTTTTTTCTATTCTATTAGATTAAAATGTATTGATCTATCTTGCATTTTGACTGGATCTTTTTACCAAGCATCAGTCATTTGAAAACTACTAGTGCACTGAACTATATCTTCCCAACGCTCACGTAATTCACCATACAATGTCAAAAAAATCACATTTGGGACACCTGGATGGCTCGGTCGGCTAAGCGTCTGACTCCTTATTTTGGCTCGGATTGTGATCTCAGAGTTGTGGAATCGAGCCCTGTGTTGGGCTCCGTGCTCACTGCGGAGTCTGCTTGAGATTCTCTCTCTCCCTCTCCCTTTGCCCCTCCCACTGCTCACACTAAATAAACAAACAAACAAATAAATAAATAAATAAAATCTTTTAAAAAGCCACATTCATTAATGTCACCATTAATCTTATCAAAAAGTGTTTGAGTAGTGGGAAGCTCTCAAGATTATGTGATGGATCTGTATTTAACATCATTCGAGTTTTGAGTGGAAAGCTCAAATTTTATTATTAGATAACAAATATCATGAGTTGTTTTACTTCAAGTGAGAAGCTTACGTTACTCCGTTTTGAGAAATGTCTGCCAGATACCCAAATCTGAACAACCATAGTTTGTCTGTGAGTTGTTCTTTTTTAAGTGAAAGTGGTGTTCCATTTTTCAAAATGTCTGGTGTTCACTGTGTAACTCAATTGCCTGAGTGCTTTTCCTCCCGATAGCCATTGCTCTTCGGTATGCAGAAGTGCTTTCTCTATACCTCTCATTTCATCAACCAGAATATTAAGAAGGCATATACACAGGGTTATAATTTAATAAAATTAACAACTTTTCCTGATTTTTTTATTGTGATGCTAAAAGCTGAAGAACACAGTGACTGTTAGATTAGTTGGGTGCTTCTGCCTTAATTCATGCTAAGGCAACCAAAGCTTTTCCCACCAGTGCTTCACACCACTGCAAATATCAATATAATGAAAAAGGTAAATAATGTCTTAGTATTGTAAAACTCATCCTCACTACACAGGCCCTCTGAAAATGTCTTGGAGAGCCCAAAGGGCCCACTGACCACACTTTGAGAACTATGGCTATAAGGTATATAAATCTTCAGAGTCAGCCTTCTTTATAATATGGTTATGCTTTCTTTTCCATTCCTCTTGCCTTGACCAGACCTGGGACCCTTGCTAATTTCCCTGGATTGCTCTAACCCCTACCTGCCCAGGGTCATCTTGCAAGGCTGTGAAATCTGACCCAGATGGGAGTAGGGAGCAGAAGTCCAGCCCAAGCTCCATGGGGCATGGTTTGGGGTGACATCCTCCAGAACAAGGGGGTGACACCCTCCAGAAAAATTTATTAATTTGCATAAAGCTGTAGTATGGGCTTGTACAGGTCTTATAATTGCTTATTTCACTTCCTACTCTTACTCCAATTCAACCCTACTACCAGAGTAGTATCTCAGAACTCAGCTGTGATCACAATAGTCTCATCTCAAATGCCATTGAAATAAATATTCTCAGTTTGGAATCCAAGGTGTCACTTGAAGCTCGCCAAATGAAATAGAGGACACTTGGTTGAATTTGAGTTTTAGACAAGCACCAAATAATGTTTTATATAAGTATATCCTAAATGTTGCATGGGATATACTTAAACTAAAACATTACTTGTTGTTTATCTGAAATTCAGATATGACTAAGTGTCTGGTATTTTTATTTGCTAAATCTTCAACCATATTCCTGCCCCAGTACAGTTGCCCTAAGCTTCAACCAATTTGAATATTTAGTGTTCTCAAACGGCCACCCATGCCTAACTGCTTTTCTTCTCTACAGTACTTCTGTACCTTTGTTCTTGTCTTACTCTACCTAGGATGCTCTCTCTACCTATGTTTCTCTGTCAAAGTCTTGCCATTTCTCAATGGCCCCAAGCTTTTACTAATGGCTCCAGGCAGACATGGTGTCTCCCATATTTGAACCACATGGTGCGTCATATCTCTCCTAAGGTATCTCTTCTATCTTACTTCTATTTTGTATGTAGCCATGGGGTGCCTGTCTCCTCTATTAGAAGATGAGTTCCTTAAGGACAAGGATCATTATGACCACCTTTTTTGTTCCTGTAGTGACTAGCACAATACCCTGCACATATTTTGTGCTCAACACATAGTTGTTAAATTGCCAATCTTTATCCCACCATGTTTTTAGTAACTATATTTTAGTTACTAACTGAAAACAATGATGATTCATTGCTGGCCAAGACTTTTCCGCATTTGGATTCATTTGTGAATTAAGGATGAACCATTTGCTGGTTAAGATCCTTTCACATTTGTCATGTTTCAAATGAAAAACGATTGAGGCTGAACAGCATGGAAGTATCACTTGTGACTTAGGAGATATTAGCTACCATAACTTGGAATGTGGGATGGGTTAAAATACTAATCTTTCTATTCGATTTGGTGTGGAGAGGAAGCGAGACTATTATAAAGCTGTTCAAGGGTGTCCTAACCCTCATGGAAGGATGAGTAGTATTGTACTTTCATCTCTTCCTTCTCTGTCCTTCCTTTCCTTGCCTCCATCTTTCTTATTTGGCCCCTCTGCATGGGGTATGCCATCCATGTACAGCATATTAAGTCGTGGGGTCATTTACCAGGAAACAGGCAACTAAAGTGTTCAAGCATGTCATCACTGATAAAGAAAAATGTCTCCTAACAGGGAATATGACATATAACTGAAAAAGTAAGTACTTGGGAGCAATTTGGTTAACCGTCATAGAGGTTACCAGAACTTCCAGGACTCTGGCACCACTTTTGTGGGATAATGGTTGTTGGTTTCTGGCCATAGAGTAGTGGTGTTAAGATATCCAGTCTACCTTCCTTTCCCTCACATCACTTAATATTTTCTTTCTGCTTAGGCCTACAGGGAAAATGTTTTTACTCATTTAAGGCGAATGTAGATACCTATCCCTTCAAAAGAGCTGCCCACAACACAGCTACTGAAGGGATGAACTGACTCAGTAGTTCTGTAAGTGATGCCTATGTGCCCTACTACCATCACACCAGTCAATGAACCTGTCTTTCATATATGGCCAAAAATGGCCAATGAAACACAAAGAGGAGTAATTCTTGCCAGACCTAAGGGTTTTGTAGGGCCCTAGACATGTCCTTAAGAGTTAATATAGTGAAACACTGTGGGCTCAGGGGAGCTGGGTCCCATGTACCAGATTAAATATTGTGTCCTAACACTTTCTTGACCATGCACAGCAATATTGCTGGGTGAGAAAATAATTTTCTAATCCCAGCATAGAACCTTTATTTGACTAAATGGTCACTTCATATATTTAAAATGCCTTTACTGGGATGTTAATTTTAATGGATTTGGAAGGAATACAGTTTGTCAAGATTAATGTATTTCTAAGGAGTGGCTCAAGACATAAGTGTGTTTAATTAGTAGCTGTAATACTCCTGACTCAAGTTCTTTTGCATTAAGAATTTATATATCAGCTTTCCCATCCTTTACTTGCAAACTCAAACAATCCCTCCTCCCTACTCTCTATTTTTTTTTATTGCTCATTTTAAACAAGGAAAACCTAAAATACTGGTTTCAAAAGAAATAATAAAGCTATGGTAAACTAGCTGCACTAAGTACCCTTTGAAGGAAAATGACTGATAGTTATCGCTCTCTGGCAAAAAAAAAAAAAAAAAAAAATAGATAATGCGGTTTCCTTTCCTGGCCCCATAGTCATGCATTTAAAATGCATGACAAGACCTGCCTGGCATATATACTCATGTGTTTGTTCTAAATCCTTATTTTGTCCATTAAGCCCCATGTTACTGTCCATTGAAAAAAATCAAGTTCTATCTTAGAAGACCAGTAAGAAAAGACATTAAAAATTTTTTGAACTAATAAGGAAAGCTACTAAATATGAATGTTAATGTAGGATTCATTCAGTTTTACCACTGAAGTCTTGAAAAGAGTGAGACTTTTAGCTTTTTGAAAAACACAAAGTACCTTCATGCTTCCTGACATAATTCTACCCTTTTTTTTTTAAAGATTTTATTTATTTATTTTGAGAGAAAGAGAGAGAGAGAGCATGAGCAGGGGTGGGGCGCAGAGGGAGAAGGAGAGAATCTCAAGCAGACTCCACAATGAGTGCAAAACCCAATGCGGGGTTTGATCTCATGATCTTGAGATCACGACTTAAGCCAAAAGCAAGAGTTGGACGCTTAACTGACTGAGCCACCCAGACGCCCCTCTACCCTCAGGTTTGTAGTGTCTTCTCTCAGAGATGCTTCATGTAAAGAGATTGGTTTATAACCTTTTTTTAAAAAAAGGTTTTTATTTCTTTATCTTTGAGAAAGAGAGAATGAAAGTGAGTGGGGAGAGGGGCAGAGGGAAAAGGAGAGAATCTCAAGCAGACTCTGTGCTGAGGGCAGAGTCTGAGATGGGGCTCGATCCCACAACCCTGAGATCATCACCCCAGTGGGCATAAAGAGTGGGATGCTCAACCAACAGCTGAGCCACCCAGGTGCCCTGAGATTGGTTTATAATCCTTAAAACAAAAAGAGATTCCCTTTATAGATATAGAATGAGAGGCAGCAGGTTTGTCTGTAGAAAGTATGGGTTCTACATTCAAACAGAAAAGTTCTGATCCTGCTCCTGACAAAACTCAGGCCAGTTACTTACCTATTCTCAGCTCATATTTTTTTTTCTGCAACGTGTGGCTAATAATATTTACCTAAGTGGTGGGTAAACATTCAATAAAGGCAAGCAAGCTTTATTTAATAATCATGGCTTCGGCTACATGTACACCTGTAATGGAAATAAAAAATTCGCGTCTCCACGCTTATGTAGCAAGGGCTGCAAACAGCATCCACTGATACACGGACTATTGATATTACAGTTGTTGGGGAAGCCCAGGACTCAGTGAGACCGTGGCCTGCATTCAATCATAAGAGCTAGAATAGCACTCAGGTGTCTTCTCCTGGAGTTCAAATCAGTGTGAAGGGGAGATCCCAGGGCCTTCCTGGGTGACTGCCAAATTGCCAAGTTGTGTTTTGTCTAGATCATACAAACAGAAAAACTTAATTTGAAATCGAATAGCTCTGTAGATTTCTCATTGTCTTTGATATGGGCTCCCTCAGATGAGAACCTCGAAGAATTATTGTACAAAGGGTAGAAATGTGTTGGTGAAAGCTGTCCACATGCTGTGTCTGTACATTTAGGAGTAAATCACGGTGCTCTTCCTGCTGTTTGGGACTCTGTCTATTGATATTAAAATGTCCTCACAACTTATAAAAATCATTAAGGACTCCATTTGCGCCTCCCTGGTGGGAAGTTAGGAAATAAAGCCATGCCAGCTAGTGTACATTTCAAATATTTACAATACTGTACTTTCTCTCCAGGCAGCACTCTCGCAGCATCTCTCTGAGAAATTAGTGCAGACACAGACTAGCCCTCCCCTAGGCCAGCATTTTATTAAGGAAATCTCAGAGTCAGTCTTTCTCCATTGTCCCCCAGAACCCTGATCTCATCACCTCTGAAGCTTATGCCAGAGAATAAAGAAAGGAAAGGAAGGGAGGAAGGGAGGGGGAAGGGGAGAAGAGGGGGAAAGGAAGGGGAGAGTAACTGGCATTTCACAGGGGCATAGTAAATATTTACACTGAACTGAGTCTCCACCAGCACACGTCCATTCTAAATCTCCTTGAACTACAGTTTCAGTAGCAAAGGACAACATAATAGCAATACCGATGGCTCATAAGTATTTCTACACAAAAGAAAAATATGGAACATGACAAGATCACTCCCTGATGAATGAAAGATAAAAGACTGACTCAAAGACAATTTCTTTAACAGGAAAAGTGTAAAATGATGGGTTTTAGAATTTGTTTCCCAGGATATTTTTAAAATATCCTGAACACATTTTTTGAACACATTTTTTGAATATTTGAACACATTTTTACCTTTCTGGGATGGTTTAAAGGGGCCCACTGGAGACAAAGGGACGCATCCTTAGAGATTTGTAGGGGTCTGTGAAGTCTTTCCATGGAGTGAAGGAAGCACTATGGACAGTTGGGATAAGGGCAAGAAAAAGATGGAAAGACAAATCCAAGGAGAGCTTCTTGCTTAGGCTCATGGTGTGTACAAGGGTAACGTGCAGGGATTCCTCCCCCACTCCCAACCTTGCTCACCAGATACTGTAACAAATACATCCGCTGGTGCGATCGAGCACCGGATCCCAGAACAGAATGGTTATGTCTCTGAGCTTGTCGCTACTCTCCAATGGCAGGAATCACCACAGTGCTGACCATGTCCACCATCATCTCTGGCATGAGCGCCTCCATGCCCCAGGTGTCCTACATCAAGGCCGTGGACGTGTACCTGTGGGTCAGCTCCCTGTTTGTGTTCCTGTCAGTCATTGAGTATGCAGCTGTGAACTACCTCACCACCGTGGAAGAGCGGAAACATTCCAACAAGACAGGGAAGGTACTGCCTGGCTTTTAATTAGCAGATCCCTTTTGGAATGTGAAAAAGACTCTGTACCTATAATCCTCTCCTGACAGTGTCGGAAGGCCTTGTATTAAGTCTCTATGCCTTGGCGAGATGCAAGTTTACAGGATTTTATATTGAACCTTATTCTGTCTGTGCTGGCTGCTTTCCTCAGCATCCTTACTCGCCTTTGCTAGGAGTTTTTTTTGTGTGAGGAATTTCTCTCAGTGTGCCCTCTTGACTGACTCTATCCTTTGAAAAGGAAGGGTTGATGTGCAAACGATATCCTTTCAAGTAGGTGGTGACGATGGTGACAATAATGAGAATAGCTAACATGTAATGTGTGTTTATTATGTATTGGTATTATACTAACCACCTACCATACAGTATGTCATTTAATTCTGAGTAACCCCAAGAGGTCTGTTTCTATATCACCTTCATTTTACAGAAGTAAAATAGGAGCAGCTAGGGAATAACTTGGCCAAGGTCATACAGCCCAAGAGGAATCAGGATTTGTTTCTGGCTCTCTCTGACTCCAATCACTGTGCTCTCAATCCCTAAATGATATATTTCTCTCCACTAGAGCTAGGATTTATGTTTCTCTTCTTGTCACTTGGGGGAGTGGTAGAACATAAAGAGAGGTTCTCCTCTCCACAGTATACTGGAAATAAAAGGTGCCTTTTGGGTTCTAAATGTCATCACATGTTTCTTGTGCCATTGTTTAATAAATATGGATAGATTGACATTTACCTGCCTCATTTTATAAAAGACTGGGACACCAGTTCGCTGTTATTATGAGAACTGATATAAGATATTGTACTTCAGAAACCTGATTGATCATATCAATTTGTTTGTAGCCTACACTTAAGACTATATGTGTGTGTGTGTGCATACACACACAGATATGCACATAATTTTAATGTAATATTTTCACATTGGTTTAAAAAATTATTATATGCACAATTATACATGCCCAAAACATTGTTTAATATTTGTTACCCTTGTAGTGAGAGCATTTCTTACTTTTCAGAGTGTTTTATATCCTCTTTTCAAATTAAACCTTCATATCAGCTCCAAGAGGTAGGCCTTACTGAGATTAGTATCTCTATTTTTAAAATGAAGCAGCAGTTTTAGCGAAGGAAAGCGATTTGCCAAAAGATTCACAGCCCAGAGAGATGCAATTGCAGTTCAGATCTCCTGTAATGCTAGTTCATTCTTCTATTCTATATCCTTTGAGTCGAAGCTGTAATAGGAGCTGATTTTGCTTTATTGATGATGCTTCCGTTTCTTTTGTTAACAACGCGTATGTGTCCCTGCCATATACATACCCACGGTGATGGCTCGGCAGGTGTAAGGAAACCAGGAACTTTCAGACAAGTATGCAGTAATGGGTGTACACATCACCTGGGATTTGTTCAGATTTTTGTTGAGTAGATCTGGAGTGTGGGATCAGTGAGTCTGCATTTCTAACAAGCCCCAGCTGCTGTTGGTCCATTATCCACACTGCGAATAGTGGTGATTTAGGTAATCCGTGAAGTGAAAGGTGACAGAGAAAAAAATGTGTGATGAGGAAAAGAATTTTGTTGTTGTTCTGTTTTGTTTTTATGTGGGAAGTGGTTAACCCAAGAAAGAGGCGTTGTAGTAATCCAGACCCACCTCGATCTATAGTCTTTTGACTCCAAACTTGTCTACATCTCCCCACCCCCACTGGCCACACAACACATGTGTTCACACTACTGAATTTCCTTTTTCACTAGATGGGGTTGTACAAACTCTTCTTGTGTACTAAGGAGAGAATCTTTTGAGTTAATAAGGAGAGAATCTTTTGAGTTAATAAACATCATATGTTTTGGAAGATTTTTTTTATTGGGGAAAAATCCGTATAACGTAGAACTTACTATCTTAACTGTTTATAAGTGTACAGCTCAGTAGTGTTAAGAATATCCACCTGGTTGTGCAAGCAATCTCCAGAACTTCTTCATCTTACAAAACTGAAACACTGTGGCCATTACACAACTCCCCATTTTCCACTTTCCCCAGCCTCTGAAAACTAACTCCTTCAAAGGCACAATTATCTCAAAGAAATGTCCTACCTGCCATTCCTGTATTTGTGGGGGAAAATGAAAGAGCACAAGATTTGGAGTCCAAAGAAGTGATGCCAAACCTAACTCCACTACTTCCTCACTCTACATTTTGGGTTGTCTCCTAAATGTCATTCTTAATTTTCAGAATGTTGGCATTTCTCTCCTATTTATCTCACAGGGAGGTTGTAAATGGTATAATAAATGGGTCTGAAACATTTGCAAACTATAAAATGCTACACAGATGTTAAGTTCTTATTGTGATTAGTACCCAGAGCAGAGGCTCTGAAAGAATAGCAGTTTTAACAAGGATAGTGGGGCAGGCTCTCTGAGATGAGAAATGGTTAAAGGGGTGGGATGCCCTGGTGAGGCGCGGGGTAGAAAGACATGTCTATAGTGTTGGGGGATAACCAGTGATACTTCTCTCCTCTATACCTGAGTTTTAGAGAGAGAAAGGTACAGGGACCAGACATAGATCGGATGGGACCAGATAGGATGATGTCACCTTTGTTGTTGATAAAGCAGTTGGGAGGAAGTGCCTTAGATACGTGAGCAGAAGGTCTCACTAATACTTCATCACTGTACTAAACATACTTACCCTTTTGCTCCCTGGTGAAGCTAGACGATTCAGGACTCTCCCTGTGAAGACAGTCTCCTTTTACTTCCAAGAGAACAAACTTGGATACCAATGGAGATCCCAAAGCGAGGACTCAAAAGGAACTGAGCCACACACACTAGTTCCTTCTCCCAAATCTCTAGAGTGGAGTAATGGAGGGATAGTGAGAAAGACCAGGAATGTTAGGGTATGGATTTCCTCCCTATGAAATCATGACGTTAAGCAAAGTTCGTTACCTACCACCGTCACCATTACACCCCTGTCCCAACCTCCCCCAGATGCCAAGAGCTGGAAGAACATCAAGGGCCATGGAAAAATCATCCCTAGTGTTGATGTTTTCCCAGAAAGGAGAAAGGAAGTCATTTTCTTTCTTATACCTTCATCCAAATGTATTCCTGCTTCCAGGACTTAGAACTTAATATAAAACTGTCAAATCTCTACTTTAGGTATAATATGCCTTGGGTATGTGCTTATTTGTAGACTAGTGTGAAAAATTAAAGACCCATTCTAAAACTGTTTTCTACTAGAACAACCAACTTATACATTTGTGGAAATTAGCACCCTACTGGTAAATTTACTGCAATTTTACTACAATTTTATTACTACAAATTACTACTACAAATTTATTACTACAAATTACTACTGCAAATTTACTACAATACTGGTAAATTTACTGCAAGATTTAATCAATTAGGGGCACCTGGGTGGCTCAGTGGGTTAAGCCTCTGCCTTCGGCTCAGGTCGTGATCTCAGGGTCCTGGGATTGAGCCCCGCATCGGGTTCTCTGCTCAGCGGGGAGCCTGCTTCCTCCTCTCTCTCTCTGCCTACCTCTCTGCCTACTTGTGATCTCTCTCTCTATATATATCAAATAAATAAATAAATAAATAAATAAATAAATAAATAAATCTTTAAAAATTTAAAAAAAAAGATTTAATCAATTATATAAAGGTTCTAAATTATCATAATGTCCAGTAGGATAAGTCAGCAGTGTTCTGGGTGACTATAGTAAACCCACTGAAGAGACTGCATTAGTTAGTCTATCCTCAGATCCAGAGTTGAATAAATTATTAATGTTATTTTTGGCTACCCGAGTTTAGTTTTTGAGTCTTGATCTATTTCATGTTTATGTGATCCATTTTTATTTTATGAAAAGTTTCTATGGCTAAAACAAAAAAGGACAATATAACTTTAGTATGGGTCTTTGGTTAGTTTACTGACTACACAAAATATTCTCTGTCTCTTGAATTCAGTAGAATATTAGGTTTTTAATTGCTATGAACCAAATACGTGTTTTGGCAGAATTTACTCCGTAGCCTCCAATTTGAATTCTGAATAATTTCATCCAGTGGTAGCCTGTTCATATTTGTTTGTTTTTTGACTTTGCTATAGATCAAGAAGTGATTTTCTTTTCTCAGAAGGAAATTAGTAATAGCTGCTTTGTAGACACTGTTCTGTATCAGCAAGAACCACTATCTCCTTCAATGTAAAACCTTAAAGAAAAATGGTAGTTCAGATTCAATCAGGCCAGAAAGCACTAATAACTCTCTCCTTCTGAAAAATAAGCCAATTTCAGGTTGTTTAATTGGGCTATGTTCATATCATTTATAGGTACTTCTCAGCAAAAATGGGAAGACTTGGCCAATTTGCATTTAAAAAGAGCAGCTAAATCATTTCCTACCCCTACTCCAAATTTAAGCATAAATGGATCACCAGATGATATTGTTCTGGTTTTGGACCAAAAAAACAAACAAACAAAAAAAAAAACCCTTCAGTGACTGGATGTATTGCTATGTTTTCTCTAAAGAGGAAAATATGTTGAAAAGCAAATCCAGCTGGCTTATATTGCTCTTCTGATAAATAATGTTCAATTTCAACTCAAACTTATGGCAAATAATTCATACTACTCAGAAACAAAGGGGAAACCTGAAACAGTATTCCTTTCTGGGGAAACATACATTTGAGTGTTCCAGTCTATAAGGCCAGAACTAAATAAGAAGACATTGACATTATAATTGCGAAACATTTATTTGTATAATGTCCAAATATCTCTATGGAGATAATAATAAGCCTTGCTAAATCCTTATTAAAAACGAATCTCTATGATGATGTTTTCCATTTATTATTAAAATAACTTTTAGTCAGATACCAAAAACAAAACCAGAATTCTATTCTTTAAAATAAGCAAAACATTCTTAGCATTTCTTGAAATTGTCTATTTTAAAAATCTGATTGTTTAGACTTTTCTTGTAATTCCTACATACAGAACCATATTCATGACTTACTAACAAAAGTCTTTTTGTCAGCTTTCTGAAACGTATAATACTGATGCAGTTCAAGCCATGGCCTTCGATGGTTGTTACCATAACAGCAAGACTGAAATGGACCAGACTTCTTTTTCTCTGCACTCAGAAGAGGACTCCATACGAGAAAGATCCACAGGCAGTCCCAGCACAAATTCATCTCAGATAAAGAGAAGGCAATCCTTAGGAGAGCATGTTGGTAGAATTATTCTGGAGAATAACCATGTCACTGACACCTATTCAAGGATTTTTTTTCCCATTGTGTATATTATATTTAATTTGTTTTACTGGGCTATATATGCGTGAGGAGAAATTCCCAATATATACTACTCGTTTGGGAATCAGATTATGTTAAAAACAACAACAGCAACAAGTAACTCTTGACTATCAATTGGACAGTACTAGACTAAACTGGGAGTCAGCCAGTCAAGTCTCCTGGATTACAGAAGATTTGAAAGTTGGCTGATTTACATCTAGGAAAGAGTTTAAGGTCCCAGAAGAATTTGACTCCATACATAAGAGTCACAGGCATGCATATGACAGAAAAACAATTTCCATAAGGAAGGACTTTGTAACTACGTCTCTTAGATCTTCCTTGCTTTATAAATATAAACTTTGTATTTACCTAAGGAATAAAGCTATGACAATAATTTAGAAACATTTATTCCTTAGTGCTAGTCAAGTACCAGATTACCTAACAGAGTTGAGCCCTTGTAAGGAAGAACATCAGCATCAAGGTGGTACCCTGGATACTCACACAGCTGAGATGTACATGAAGAGCCTTCCTCCCTGTCCATCTCCAACCAAGTCTTTTATCTTATTTCACTATTATGTTTCATATATTATTGACTCCAAGAGTAGAAAATCCAAACTTCGCTCCTATCCTAATATTAAATTAATACATCAATCTTCAATAATAGAATCTTATATTTTGTAGTTGAGTTATAGTTTTATATCTTTGGGGAGGCATTTAATTAATTAGTCACTCTAATATATATATATTATATACAAATATATAATATATATATATTCACCAAATATATATTGACCTCCTACATGTGCCAGGCACTTTTTTAAGTGTTATGTAGTGAAAAAAAAATACAAAATGACATTCCTGCTGTCAGTGAGTACACAGCCTACCAGGTATAGTGAACTGGTAGCTATAATGAATAATAAATGCAATAGCTGTAAAAAATAGAGGTTTATACATTGTACTATCTGAGTTCTGAAAAGGGGATACCAAAGAATGAAAAGAACATCCATGAAGGGTTGGACTCTCAATTTAAAAGCAACTAAAGATGCTTCCAGACATGGCATTGAGTGAGAAATTGAATGAAATTTATGTATCCCATAGTAATCCCATAGTAACTTTGGTTGAACCAAGTAAATCAGGTCTAGTGGGTATTAAATAAATGTTTGTTAAGTAGAAAAACCTCCAACAATCAGCATTCATTTTGTAGACTGGGAGTGTGCATGCTTTTGTGTTAAGTATTTTGTGAAAAAGATTCCATTTAGAGATCAGCCCTCAGTAGGAAGTATGAAATATTCTCCTTCCTATTTTGGTTTCTGGCATTGAATTAAGGGAAATAAATTAAATGGTGTGTTACTTGCAGTGTATTGCCATTTATTTCACCATAAAGTGAACCAAAATCCTTTGAGTTATTTCGTGCCAGGTGAAGAGATAAGTGAATTCCTGTTTATTTGCTAGTAACATTGATTTTGCTTCTCTGCTGTGAATGACATAGGGTTCTAGAAACTTATTTTCCTTTTTGGTGCAAAAGATTTAAAGGCAAATTCCATCTTTATCATAACATCTCTCATAGGCAGGCTAAATATCTGGATACTTCATTCTATTTTCTTCTTTTTTATTTTTTTAAAAGATTTTACTTATTTATTTGTCAGAGAGAGAGCACAAGCGTGGGGGGGGGGAGGGCGGCAGGCAGAGGGAGAAGCAGGCTCTCTGTGGAGTAAGGAGCCCGATGCGGGGCTTGATTCCAGGACCCTGTAATCACAACCTGAGCCAAAGGCAAACACTAAACCAACTGAGCCACCCAGGGCGTCCCTTTGTTCTATTTTCTTAACACAACTTCGGCAATTCTTTAAAAAGTTTTCAAAGATTATATTTTTCTAAGAAACTGCCTAACATTGAGTTAATATAATTTATTAAAACCTTTTCCCATATAATTGTAGATAGACCATAAATACATTTGAAAACTATTTAATAGTTTTTAAGTTTGACTTAAAAGGAATAGTTAATTTTGTAGGATTATATTTTCAAAATACAGAACAGGTTAATATCCTGGGTGGTTCTTTGAGAATTTGCAGCTATTATTTGAACAGAGCACTGCAATTGGGTTAATACTTCTGATTCTGACATAGTCTGTATATAACTGATGTTAAAAAAAAAATAGACAAATCTACAAATGAACAGAACAAATCTACACCCTTCCCTTCTTCTAACTCTCTGGTTCTTCAGATAGGACTGTTTTTCTCCTACTTTGAACTATGCCATTCAAGATGTCTAAAGCTTCCCCTGGGAATATTCACTTCACAATTTCTTTTTTTTCCCCCAAAGATTTTATTTATTTGACAGAGAGAGGCAGAGAGGCAGGCAGGGCGGGGGGGAGGCGGGGGAGCAGGCTCCCCGCCGAGCAGAGAGTCCGATGCAGGGCTCAATCCCAGGACCCTGAGACCATGACCCGAGCCAAAGGCAGAGGCTTTAACCCACTGAGCCACCCAGGTGCCCCACACTTCACAATTTCAAATCAAATGGATCCCTGAATACATTTGGTAGTCTAAGCTAGAAGAATGGGTCTCCACCACACTTCCCATACACTCGTCATTCTTTCTGAGGAGCATTAATGCACAATTGTTGGCCAGTCAAACGTAACTTTTGTTAATGTCTAGAAATGGTCTTTGCATTCTTCAGTAATATCTAAAGTATGTTTGCTTCTCAAGAGAATTATTAGAGCATTCAAAATGAGCCCCTGGGATTTTGGCCAGTTTTCATCTCCTCAAATCGGTGGCTTGTGAAGACTATGATCACGGACAGAACTGTTACTGTGAGGTTGATTTCTACCAGGGAGCACCAAGGCTTCTGGTTCGGTTATTTCAAAAAGAATGAAATCACAGCTACCTGAGAAATGTATGAGTGACAGCATATAATAGTTACCTCATTTTGATTTTTGCTTCATTTACTGATCAGAACAGATTGCGTGTGATTGTTCTGTGAGGGATAAGCTTGGATAAAATGTGAGGATTTCAGAAAATAAGCTGCTTTCCAAGGTTTAAGAAAAAGCCGGCCAGCTCTGGAAACTGCCTAAATATAGAAGCAGGATATTTTATAGGGACTGCTCTGGAAAATCTATGAAGATATATTTTTATTGTTTTCTTATTATAAAAGAAATATAATTTCATTATAAAAATTAAAAATACCAAATGGCAAAAAAAATCCACTCAGAATTAAATAGTTAACATTTTAATGCATATTCTTTGAGTTTTTCTATGATAACATATATTTTTCTAATGGAATCATTTTGTATACACTTGCGGGTATTAATTTAAACCCTTATATCATACCAAACATTGTGTTGGGGATACAGTAAAGATGGACACTCCCTAACTTATTGAACTTACATTCTAATTGGGAATGTGTCTAACTTATGTAATTTGTAGCCAGATTTTCTTCTCTGAGTCATAAGCAACATTTCTTTTAAGTTATTAAAATTTTTTTCATAAACAAATTTTTATGCCATTTATTTCCTGCAAAATAATTTTTATATGCTGCAGACCAGGCCACTGAATGAGTATACTGTAGTTTATTTAACCCATCTCCTCTTGTGCAACATTTGCTTTATTTCCTATTGCCTGTGATTATAATGGGCTACAATTAGCAACATAAAGAATATTTAGAAGTAGGGACGCTTGGGTGGCTCAGTCAGTGGGTTAAATGGTTAAGCATCTGCCTTCGGCTCAGGTCATGATTTCAGCCCTGCGTTGGGCTCCTTGGTCAGTGAGGAGTCTGCTCTTCCCTTTCCCCCTACCACTCCCCATCCTTTGTGCACACTCTCTTTCTCTGTCTGTCTGAAATAAAATCTTTAAAAAAAGAATATTTCGAAGTAAAATTTTTTTAGAAACAAATACAATTTTTAGCCATATCCAAATCTCAGCATTTATTTCCTTTATAAGAATTCCTGTTTGTCACTAGAATCTGTCATATCAGACTCACTTAAATGGGTATATATCTGTTTAAATGGGTATATATCCACTGGCATTCCCTTTGTAAAAGAAGTTTAGACATTGTATAAAATACCTATATTAAAGCAGTCCTATTTATTGAAATTCTGCTTTCTTCCATGACTGCGATTTCCATCACAAGCCCTTTTTGTAAGTAGGAGAGTAACTGAGATTGCAAATATTTGTGTATGAGTTGCTACATAATCACAATTTATAGTTACATTGTCTTAATCCTTGCAGGCGGATTAGTTTTCATGAATCGGGTCTGTCATTTTGTCTTGTGCCACTCATAAGCCTGTTCCAATCACTCACACCCACACATGCAATTTTTTAACATGGAGATTAATGAGGAAAGGAATTATACCTAATTCTATACTCATTATTAAGGTCAAAATTCCAGTGAGATTAACAACACCCTTGAAGAAGTAAGAGAAAAAGGTGGTAAGGAAATTGCTATTTCAACCACAATTCTATACCTGGTGCTGCTGTAATTTCCTGGCAGCGTCTCAGGCAACACAGTCAATGTCACATCCCGTCTACCTCATTTGTGGAATGGAACCACCTAATCGTTCCTTGTAAAACACTGCTTTAAAACAGCCAACCTGTAACGTCCTGGTCATTTTAAAATCATATCACTCTCCAGCTGCAGTTTGACTTCCCTGAACTTGACAAAGAACTTGAACATTTTGTTTTCTCTTGTGAAGAAACTATGAAAGGCAAAATGCACTGGGAGGATATTCGTTGATGAGCAATATCTCAAAATAAGGGAAGGGGGCCCAGAAATCCAAAAAGATGGAAAAATAAGGGAGTCTTATTCAGAGGTGGAGGTGGAGGTGGTAGAGGCGGCTCTTGTCTTAGAATATATGACAGCAGCATGGTCATTTCTCAGCAGACAAATGGTGGTGGGGGAGGGGCAATTTTTTGACTCTTGCTACCTTCCAGGAACACAGGGGCTTCAGATAAAGCTCAACATTGTCACTTGTTTTTCCAATTCTACTCCTGAATCACAATGTTTTTTGATCAATAATGGGGCCAAGTGCGGAAAAGAGATTTCAGTCGCTGAAAAAAATTACCATAGTTTTCTTTTCAGTATATTGATACTTAAGGTGATGTAGGAAACATTGAACTACATTTTATTATCAGTTAGGTCACTTGATGGATGAGCTATTACTTTTGATCCCAGGATCGATACAGTTCATTATAGAAACTTATTTTCTACAAGAGTGCTCCAAAGGCTTTCTACAAAATTATGCTGCTAGTTGCTCACTCTTTGCCTTAGGCAATCAAAAGGAGATGAAGTTATAATATCATTAGCAGATATTCTTAAACCTATTGGGAAGTAATAACACTTTCTGAAGTTTGATAGATAAGCCTGAGTCCTTTAAAAGTGACAGATAGGTTTCAATATTTCCTAGAAGACTAGCTACTGAACCAGGCCCCCTAAGAAACAAAGTGGTTACACACATTCATTTCTTCTCTTCTTCAGAGAAAATTAATGCAGGTGTTTCAAATGGTTTACACCTTAAAGAAGTGTTACGAACACAAACCCGCACATCAAATAAATTTTTAGAGCAACCATACCACCCCAGAATAACTTAAAATAGGTTTTGTTAATTAGGTTGTAGCTTGGATGAAGTCATATTTAAATCAAATGCCGAATCATTGTGAAAGAAGCCTCAGGACCTGTTAAAGAGCTTTTAAATGAATATGCAGTTAGGGTACGCAGTGAAGAAAGAAATGGTTTTGTGAAAATGAGCTCTAATAATTTAATGTGACTTATAAAGATAATGTGAATTTGAAGGAGGAGAGAAAAAAAAAACAAAAGAAAGAGAACGGTAGGAGCTAAAAATGTGGTTGATTCATAAAGTGAACTCACAGTTCCATAGTGTGTGTCTTAAGGGAAGATTTGGATTTGAAGGTACATTTAATTATATTTGATTATTTTGGATAATATCCTGGTCTAGATTAATGTAATCAGATGATTATTGCTTATTTGTACAAAAGATGGTGTGTCTTTTGGCAATCAAAGTAATTAATTGCATGTTGGTCCCCAAGTAATCAATGTAATATGCCATCCTGACCGAAATAATCAAATTATTCACGTTATTAGGATTACTTGATTCTCTCTTGACATTATCTCTTACCCCTTTTATGCAGTAAATTTAGTGGTGGAATTTCTACTTGATTCATGTGGATTAACCATTTATTGTATAGCTGAACTCTATTCTATATGAAATAATCTGAACTTGTTGTGGGTACAGATAGAATATGACTTTATTTTTAATATGCTTTATTGGCTATTACTTCTCTGCCCCTTGCTGGCATCTCAGATAGATCCCACAGCTTTTCGGATACTTTGAGTTATTGATTAGCCAGCCAATCAATCAGCAACCACATATAGACACACACACATACATACATACATACAAAACACTCACTTTGATGATGGAGATTCATTTTCAAGTATAAAGCATAAACTGATTTAAGTGTGTTTTCACTTTTCCCACCTCAAGCTTAAACTCTGAACTGTGGAAATTGTCCTAGGAAGAAGGTAAAATCCGCTTTAGTACATGCCTCTCTCCTACCCTCCTCCATTCCACCAGGTTCAGGGACAAGGGATGGATGGGGAGGATCAGGGAAAGAACTGGCAAAAGTCTTTTAACTTCAGTGATATCTGTTTTAGTTCTTTTGGTTGGTTGATGTCCTCTGGGTGGCAGGTAGGCCTGATTTCATGGGCATAAAACCAGTATCTTCACACAAGGCCTCACCCATGGGGGTTAATGCTCCGCAGTTGCCATCTTGAATTTCTTAATAATGTAATCTTTTAATGCATTTTGTAAGTGAAGTCTGTTGGAACAATGGCTCACGTACCAAGGCCCAGCGCCCACAGTTCTGCTTCCGGCCCTATGGGATGGGTTCTGGACCTCGCTTTCCTGCTTCCCCCTTCCAGCCCCACCAGCACCCCACGCTGCCCCCTGTCCTTGGTGGGGCCCTATATAATCCACACGTCCCACAGCATTTCCCCACCCTTGCCTGGCCGTGCCAGGCTGTGTTTGAAGAGGGCCTGGACTGGAGCAAGGCTGTCACCCACCCTCTATGCAGAGAAGGTGGTGACAATCTCCTGAGTCTGGCCAATCTGCTTTGACCAGTGCGTCAGGAAGATTGATTTCCCCACCCCTGGCCTGAGCTCATCAGTGTTGGTCCAGTGGTTAGCAGGAGGGGTACTCAGTAGCCTGTGAGCCACGTGCTTCTGTGCGAATGTGGATGCTGAGTGCCGCTGCAGGACCCTCCCATGCCTATGAAGGTACGCACTCACCTTTCAAGTAGTCCTGTGTTTGCTAGAACATGACATTGAATAGAAAATAAAAAAAACACCACCATTATAGTGAAGAGGGAATCTGCAAAGGAAAGAAATCATTCTATATTTCAGTACCTTTAATAGCACCTCCCCCTACCTTTAGAACAAGGCGTTTATATTTTCATTTTGCACTCCACCCCGCCAATGATGCAGCCATCCCTAGTGCCAGGTGTTCAAACATTGAAGCTTTCAAGGGATACCCGTGAAGGGTCTTTAGAGGTCTACACACTGTGGTTCATTGAAGTTAACCCTGAGATCTCTGACCTCATGTGATTTCATACTCCTTTTCCATCCATGCCAAAGTTTATGCATCTATTTTTATAGATAACGGGAGTCTATAATTCTCTTTTTTTAAAAAAAGAGTTATTTTCCTCTTTTATATTCAGAAGAAGTTTATGTAAGGTATATTTTTCTCCTTCTTGAAAGTTTAAAAAGATTCATTAGTATATCTGTCAGTTCCCAACTACTCCCATCTTAGAGATCAAGTGATTGGTGATTATTAGGTCATTATAAAAATTTTAAAGGAAGATAAGTTAATGAATGTGCCATCACAATGTGAGCTTCTCTCACCCATCTCCACATGCTGTGCTAGTCTCCCAGGAAGCATTTTCAGTAGGAGCCTGTTTACTTTTTAACAAAACAATTCAAGAAGTATGAACATAAAGCACCTGTGTAGGAATGTATCTTATTTTTATAAGAATCATGGACAAGTTTGTTTCAGGATTTATGGGTAACATATTAAGCAACAAAACTCTCTGAGGAAAACAGTCACTGGCCAAAACCCAGGGTGTATTTTGTTTATTTATTTATTTTTTATACTTTTTTTTTTAAAGATTTTATTGATATGAGAGAGAGAGAGCAGAAGAAGGGGGAGGAGCAAAGGGAGAGGGAGAAGCAGACTCCCCACTGAGCAGGAAGCCCAATGCAGGGACTAGATGCAGATGCGGGGGCTAGATCCCAGGACCCCAGGATCATGACCTGAGCCGAAGGCAGACGCTTAACGACTGAGCCACCCAGGCACCTGGCTGTTTAACCTTTTAGATTAAATGATAGTCCAGACCTCCCTTCTTCAATAGTCAAGCACTTGCAGATTAAAATATACCCTTGGGGGGACACCTGGTGGCTCAGTTGATTAAGCTTCTGCCTTTGGCTCAAGTCATGATCTTGAGTCCTGGGATCCGCATCAGGTTCCCTGTTTGGCAGGAAGCCTGCTTCTCCCTCTCCCACTCCCCCTGCTTGTGTTCCTTCTCTTGCTCTCTCTCTCTCTCTGTCAAATAAATAAATAAAATCTTTAAAAAAAAAAAGTTAAACAGCCTATCACTGACTTTCCTATAGATGTAGGCTGTAAAAGAAATTAGACTGTAAGCAAGACAAGAAAATGGGAATACTAACCCAACCCAAATTTGTAAGCATTGAGTAACAACTACACTGTGCAAAGCTCTGTCCTAGTTTTCAGAATGCAATTTCCTGGCTCCAAAGAGTTTATTTATTTATTTATTTTTAGAGAGGGAGAGGGAGAGAATCTTCATCAGACTCCCTGATGAGCATGGAGTCCAATGGGAAGCTTGATCTCAGGACCCTGAGATTATGACCTGAGCCAAAACCAAGAGTTGGACGCTCAACGGACTAAGCCACCCAAGTGCCCCGTAGCTCCATGGAGTTTAAAATATAGTTATAGAAATATGTAAAATATAAATTCCAAACGGTAATTGTATACTTTTTGCAAGTCAATTAGATTTCAATGAGATGTATCACAACCATAACTTTGGAATACTTCGGCCTGGGTCATTAACAAAAAAATAGGGTGCTTCCGAAGTTACCATAAGTCCAACCAAGATTATTCCATGGCAATGTGGCTATGTCGGTTAGAAGGTGACTTGTTGGATGAGTGTAGTCAGTGAAGTGAAGCATATATGTGTAAAAGGCTCAGTTGCATTTAATTCATTCTGTGAATCATGTTCAAGATGTTGTAATGGATTTAACAATAATGCCTCTCAGGAGAATAGCATTTTAAAGTTTTAACACTCTTCTGCATACTTTATCTCACCCGAGACTCACAGCAACTTTGTGAGTTGGACAAATTAAGCAAAATTAACCATTTTTACAGATGCAGAAAATGAGGTCCAAAAAGAGGATTAGTCGATAGGCAGCATGGGATTTTGATTTAAGTCTCAGATCTGGTCTCCAATGGTTGTATAACTTTCAGCAAGTTATTTAACCTGTTATGCTTCGGTTTCCTTATATTATACAAATTGTTTGCAAAAGTTAGGATGATAGTAATAATGGCATAGATATTTAATAAAATCATATATAAGAAAGAAATTACTTAGATCTTTTCTGGACCAAAGTGAATACAAATACATAGGGGGCACTATTCACACAGTTTAAAATAAGGTCCGTGCTTCCTGGAATTCTGCAATGTGATAGTCCTATAAAATAAAAGGAAGTTTGGAAACAAAAATTCCTAATACAAATATTAGTCACCTTACAAGCTCCTGAATGTATATAGATTGAATGAATGATTCCAATCAGACTGATTTTTCTCCTAATACCCTGTGGAAATTGGTGCGCAGACCCTTACGCTTACAGAATTTGAGAGCCAATAGGGATAAAACAGAATTATTTGGTTCAATCTCACTTTATAAGTGAGGAAATTGAGCATTAGCAAAAAGAGAAAGCTAAGTTCATATACTGGGCATCTCCTCCCCTGAGTTAGATCCAGTAACCTTAAAAAGGACACTCGCACACTATTATTCTAAGATTCTTTGTGCCCAGCATTATTCTGAGTGGAGGTGGAGGAAGGACAGAGTGGCTGGTACAGCCTGAACCCCAGGCAGGGCCTGCCCAGTGGGGAGCCACCGTGAATTGGCTGAAACCTAAGTTCCTTAGGAGGAACAGTCTAGGAGATCACAGGAGAGGATGACAAACTTGGCTTTGAAAGGAGTCTTTGGATGAAGCAACACAAAGGGCATAAACACAAAGCACCCCTGCAGGACTGCAGTTTATTTTTGTAAGAACCCTACACAAGTCTATTCAGGGGTTCTGTCTAAGACAAGATAACGATGGAATCCTCTGCCCTCTCCTATCGTCTTGGCATCTTGCTCCCAGGCTTTACAGGAGGATCACTGGTCTATTGATTCAGATATCTGGGGGCTTCTGCAGGCTTTTCTGGGCAGGGCTGGGTCCCTGAGCCATCCATGACTCGGCTATCTATGACATTGTTTTCATGAGGAAATGGATTATAGAAACAAAATAACCGACTTCTTAATGACTCTGGAATAAATAAGTTGGAGACTGCACAGTAGTCTGCTGCTTGTCCTCTGGAAGAACTTTAAACTCAATGGACTAAAAGCAAAAGATGAACAAAGAAATTACTCCAACAGTAGGTTAGGAATGCCATTGATGCTGGAAGCTCTTCTCTCCCCTCCCCTCCTTTTCCTCACTTTCTCTCCCTCCTCCTTTTCTTTATAGGCATGCCAGCCACTGTGTTTAGGTCTAAAGGAATGAGCATGACTTTCGTTTTTTGTTTTGTTTTGCTTGCCATGTTAAGAAATCTGGATTATAATGAAAATATCAGAGAGAACACATTGAAAGACACAGTTTGCACCAGGGGAACTCCTATACAAGATGTATGATTTTCCCTAGCAGAGCTGACTTCAATATGTGCTTTTGTTCAGTTAGACATCCTAGGGGCTATTCTATATTCCGGGAAATGGTTTTTTGTGTTGACATTGAGACTTTTCTTTATGACAAACACAAAGTACTGCTTTTCCCTGTAATGGACATGGGTAAGAATTTACCATTTTCTGAATCCTTGTAACATCAATACTGTTCTTACATTATCTTGAGTGGATGTTTTATAGTCAAAAGAAAAAGCAAAGGACATTACTAACTGGTTTAGAGGGATTTTTTTTTTTTTAAAGATTTATTTATTCATTTGACAGAGAGAAAGAGATCACAAGTAGGCATAGAGGCAGAGAGAGAGAGGAGGAAGCAGGCTCCCTGCTGAGCAGAGAGCCCAATGCGGGGCTGGATCCCAGGACCCTGAGATCATGACCTGAGCCGAAGGCAGAGGTTTAACCCACTGAGCCACCCAGGAGCCCCTAGAGGGTTTTTTTGTAGTCTTTTCTAAAGACAGATCTTTCTGAGAAAGTCTTTCCTGAAAGACAGATCTTCCAGATCTAAACGTGATCGCGTGCAAGTTAACCTCTCCAGATTCAGTTTCCTCAACTGTAAATGGAGGTAAGCACAAGATTGTGGTGGGACAAACTGAGAAGTACTTGAAACACTTGCCATGGCCCCTGCCAGCAAAAACTCAATTCAAGTTTTGCTATTACTGTTAGTTTTGGACAAGTGTTAGACAAGGATATACTTTGTTTCCATTTGCTGACGTGTCACCGGATAATCAGAAATAGGCATTGGTCTCAATCATCTTTACAGAATGAAATAATTTCCTTTGGGTCTTCTTTGGCAAAGGCCAGAGGCCAGAGCAGAGATGTACCCTTGAACCCGGTTCCCAGTTGGTCCCGCCTCACCACCCAAACGTTTCCAATAATGAGTTAGAAGTACAAAGCCTTAGGCCGAAATTAAATAATTGCTGAATTTCCAGCATCCTTTTAAACCAAGATTAATTCTGACTGTGGGAGCAACGCGATATAAATTACGGTTGACAATACAAAACAGCACATCATAGCACAGAAAGCCCAAAAGAAAGCGATGGGAACACCTGGACCTCTAGCTCCCTAAACTTGGGCAGCTCGCCTCGCCTCTCTGGGCCTCAGTTTCCCCATTCATAAAAAGAGCCCGGTTGTACTAGAACTGTTGTCCCAAATCCAGAGGCTCATCTAGCCCCCAACTCAAAACAAAACAAAACAAAACAAAAAAAACACAAGAACCATGTACGTCCTTTAACACTTAAGGGAAAAACATGCGGGCGTGAACACCGAACCAGGGCGGGTACGGGTGGTGGGGTGGTGATGTGGGGGGATGGAGGGATGCGGCGGTGCCGGGAGCACGCACTACCCGACCCTCCGGGAGCGGCGGGGAGGCTGCAGCGCGAGCAGAAGTCAGAGCGGGCCTCCCCCCAGCGTGCGCACGCCGCCCCGCCCCTCCCCCAAGCGCCGCCCCGCCCCCGCCCCGCCCCGCCCCGCCCCGCCCCTAGCCACTGCCCCGCCCGCTCGCGGCCGCGCTCAACAGGCCGAGGCAGGTGAGTGCAGCGGTCTCCGCCTGCTGTCTGCGCCGCCCCTGGCGGGGTCGTGAGCGCCTTCCCGGCGCCCGAGCTCGGGTGCGGGTGGGGCCTGGGGGAGACCTGAGAGCGGAGCCCCGGGGAGCCTCGGGGGCCCGGGCTGGCGGGCGCTGGTGCTTTCGGGACCGGGGGCGCGCTCTGACGCGCTCCGTGATTCCGGGGACCCGGGCAGGGAGGACACGCTGGGTCTGGTGCTACCCGGATGGAGGGGTAGGGTCACGAGTGACTGGGCACCGAGAGTGGCCCCCATGGGCCGCCGGTGGTCTGGAGACTGGGACGAGCGCTCGGAAAGTTTGGAGGCTCGGTAGGGAGGGTGACGCCCTGGCCCCGGCGGCAGGCTGGCTGGGAGCGCGGCCTCCACGTGGGCTGTGCTGCTGGCGTCCGGTCGGGCCTAGGAGACAGGCTTCACAGCTGGGGAACCTGCAGCCCGGGCTGCGGGGCGGGCAGCCGCGGCCCCCTTGACCCGCCCTAACTTGAAAATTCCAGCCCCCATGTGCAGTTCACTCAGCAGGTGTGACTAGCCTGGCAGCCCCACAGTGGGTTGTCCAACAGGTTAGCAAGGCCAGGTTGTTGACTGTGTTTTCAGGAAGCAAGGGCCTGGGAGTCACGGGATGTGATTAGTTCACTAATTCATTGTAAATTCGGTGCCAAGCCATTGATTTCACCGGACTCATGTGTAAGTGGAGGAGCCTGATTTTCCCAGCTTCTGCCGCAGTCTCTTGGGTGGATGGTTTTGCCTCTCCCGCCTCATCCTTTGTAACGTCGTGGGTCACCAAAATATATAAATGCGGTATAATCCATTTTCTCTTTAAAATACAACTAAGAAGATAACTGCCAATTACAGCTTTAGGTCAACAGGAGAACCAGTTTTCCCTCTGGATACATTTCTGTTGAGCGAAAAAATGTTTTAGGTCAGCCTAGGCGAGCTCCTTACAGGTAGTATTTTGTTCTGTGTGTGCGGTTAATTGAGCAGAATTTGACTATCATCGACTGTGTGAATGGATCTAAGATTCCTGTGGAGAATTTACTAGGTTAATGCGGATTCCTAGGCCCCAGCTCCCAGAAGTGCTAATCCAATAGGCTTGATATGGGGCCCAGAAATGTGCATGCGAACAAGTGTTCCTGGTGAATAAGCTGTAGAACACTGCTCTGGAGATTATAAAGACACACCTCCCGCCCCTGGGTGGTGATAACCACTGAGGGCTAACATGCCGTTCAGCTCTGGCAGTGCAGTTGAAAAGCCAAGCTGCAACTGCCCTCAGAATAATCCCCACTGAATAAACTGTTTTCCCCCAACCCTGTTTTGTGTAAGGGTTTTGAGGACTTTTCTCTAAAATTATATATAAAAGATGAAAAAGGAAAATTCCATCAACATTTCTTGGGGACCCAGGTGCCACATTCTGTGCTAGGCTCTGGGAACGTGCAAGAAGCTGTGTTGACTTGTCAGTGAATATTACCACAGAAAAGAAGGTTAGGACACTTAAAAATATAAAGGCCCTGTTTATATCTATCAGCTGTGGAATGGTTATCAGTATTTATTTTATTTGAAGTTGGTTAGATTAGGTTTTTTTTTGAATCTATGGACAACTAGTAAAATATGAACTGAGTTTTGTTTTAATCTTTTTACACTTTAATGTTTATAGTCAACTCAGATTGGAAACATTTGTTTTTACTTTAAAAATTGAAATAGAATTGATATATAACATTACTTTCAGGTATATAACATGATTTGCTATTTGTATACATTAAGTGATACAATTGCTTTTTTTTTTAGATTTTATTTATTTATTGAGAGAGAGAGTGAGGAAGAGAGGAGAGAGCACAAACAAGGGGCAGAGAGAGGAGCAGACTCCCCACTGACCAGGGAGCCTGTTGTGGGACTATATCCCAGGACCCTGGGATTATGACCTGAGCTGAAGGCAGCCACTTAACAGACTGCACCACCCAGGCCTCCCCCATTACTTTTTTTAAAGCTTTTTTTTTTTTTCTGTAGCTTTATAAAAATATTTAACTTCTGTTTGGGTGGTCTGTGAGGTTTATGGTCTGGCTTGTGTTGGCTTTACTTTTCTAGACAAAGGTTTTTCTTGTTTAATTAGATTTTTTAGATTCTAAGATAGGCTTTTTTACTTTTCCTGAAATTGTGATGCATCTTAAGATTTTTACATGTTTAATGAGGTAGGGTATGCCATCTCTTCTCCCCTTCACCCCCAAAAGCTGTTAAAAAGAATGGTTGTCTTACCATATGGGTAGTGTGAGAATCAGAGAAAAAGTATATTTTCCCAGTAACCTCTAAGCCAGTTTCCAATTAACTGAGCCTCAAATCATTTCAGTATGAACATAGAGAAACAAGAAATGATGTAACTTTTGGCAGTATAAGTAGTGAAATTTATATTCTAACAAAAGCATTTGTTATGCAGTGCTGGGTTTATTTTATTGGTGATTGTAGATGGGAAAAATGCTTTAAGTGATTTTATTTTCGGCTTAAGTATTTTGCGCACTTTGTTTAACCACACTTCCTGGAGAATGTGCTTATACTGTATTCATAAATTGTGCTTAAAGAAAAGCCTTTCATTGTCATCTTCCTGCTGTTCACATCCTTTAAATAAATTTTAAACTGACCAATTGTGAGAGAGAAAGGATGTATGGCTGACTATGAAATTATTTTTTCATTATAAGATACCTTAATGATACAAACCTTCTGAACCAATTTAACACTTTAAAAATTGGGAGCAATGTGTTGGAACCTAAGACCATCCCTAGGTTCAGCGATGTGCTGGGACTTATAGCTGATTTATTAAAGCAACAGACTAGGTGCTTAATTGGCCCAGCAACTAGTTGTGACAATACGTGTGAAATATTGCCAACCAGGGAAGCTCATCAGACACTTCAGAACTCAGGGTTTTTATTGGGAGCTGACCACGTAGACATCCTCTACCTGGCACCAAGCCCTAACCAAAATTCCAGACGCCCAGAAGGAAAACAGGTGTTCATTATAAACCACAGTGCACAAACAATTTAGGCACAGTGAGTTAACTTTTATTAGTTAAAGGTGGTGGGAATACTCTTGAAATCTAATTTCTCAGACAATAGCCATACACGGGGCTTTTCGAAGGATAGGCAGTAACTCTTCTGCACTAGCCGTACTCTTTCCTGAATCTGTCTTCAGAGCTCCTTGTTTCTATACCACATCTGGGTTCCAAGTACTAGCAATACTTTGTCTCACTGAAGCCTTGATTCTTTAGTTGAGAAATCAAACTGGTCTGGGAAATTTAAGAGGAATAGGGAACATTTTCCGAAAATGTGATTTTTGGATGACATATCCTAAAACACTGAAATTTGGTTTTTTCCCCCTAAGCTTAAGCCCTTATTCCTCCAATGCAAGCTTTTAGTGTCGATTTGTATTCGTTTTCCACCTCAGTTCTGTGTTTTCCTATCAAAAGCACTTGATTTGAGCTGTTTATGGGTACAAAGTTTAGAAGCTAAAATGAGGCCACTAGAGTTGTATATTTTGATGTTTCCACTTCCTAAATTGTTTGGGATTTGGGTTGCATTCATTTATAAATTAGTTGTTACAGTGTGTAACACGTATTTCCAGGGTACTTTCTTGCCAGGCCAGACCATTAATTCTACTTAGTTCACTGTGTAGCTGAAATACACCTTAGTTATAATAACAAAAGAGCAGAAAACAGTGTTCTTATAATTCTGCTAGCCCTACAGAACAGAAAACTATAACATCTATAAGTTACTGGACTCTGGGAAAAATTGTTTTTTTGTAAGCATAATGGTTCTTAGCCTTTTTTGGGGGGCCAGAGATTCCTTTAAGAATCGGATGAGAGAAATGTGCCTACCCCCCAAATATATAGATATACATACACTTTGAAATAGAATCTTGCAGTTTCTGGAAATTCATGTAATTTGAAATACCATCCTTGAACCCCAGGTGAAGGACAGCTGCATTTTAAGTGTGACAGTAGTTGCGGTTCAGGGGCAGTTCTGAGAGAGGCTCAGTGAAGCTGAGGGTGTCGCTACTCATACGTGGGCCTTGGACCAGCAGCAGCATTGTTACCTGGGAGCTTGTTGGAAATGCAGAATCTTAGCCCTGCCTCAGATCTGGATGCCCAGGTGATGGGCCTGCGTGCTAAAGTTTGGGGGGAGCACTGTGTCTGAGGTTACCGATGTTGGTATTTTATTGTGTCTTATTTTAGTTTAAAAGTTAAAGCTTTTTAAAGATGGGGTATAACTATCTTTAGCTTTTACTTTGCAGCCTCTAACTCGTTTATTTGTTTTATGGGGGCGGGGTTTCCCATAATGTAGCAGTTTTCAGGAATTAGTTGTGAATCAAAAGTGAGGAGGTTTATGTGGCGAGGGAAAGACTTGGGAGCAGGCAGCTTCTCGCTCCAGCCACCAGGTGACGCCACTGGCCCAGGGCACGTTGGCCGCCTTCCTGAGAGGCAGTTGGGGGGAGGAGCACTTGGCAGTGGGCCGCTCTTGGTGGTTCTCCAGGCAAGTGTTTGTAACTCAAGAGTATATCTAACTAGGGTTGGGACCTAGTGCTGACAGAAGCCAAATTCAGGATTTTTGACTGCTGTGTCAATGGCCGCCCGCTGAAAATGACCAGGAACTGCCAAGATAGCAGAACCATTCATTTTGGGATCATTATACCTCCTAATAAACACACAATGAATTTCACGACTTAGTGCTTATGTACAAGAAAAACATGCTTTCGTTTACATGAATATGTAATCGGAGTGGTAGTTGAGGCCGAATCCTATCGTGGGACTTGGGGTGTTGGCTGGAGGCTCTGTCACATCCTGGAGGAGATGGCATTGACTTCCAAGTTCTCATGAGGGCATGGTGCTCACACAAGCTGTGTGTGCATGATCTGCTCACATGGACACTGGCACTCCCAGTAAGCCTAACCACGCGTGTGCTTTGTTCCTGGGTAGGTCCATTTCCTCACTGCTCTGTCTTGAGGACGGAACAATGCCAAAGAAAGCAAAGCCCACAGGGAAGGAGAAGGAAGAGGGATGTGTTCCCTGTAAGCAGTTGAAGATAGAGGCAGCTGGCGGACCCTGCTCCACTTTGAACTTTGAAAGTCCCAGTGATCTCTTTGAAAGTTTAATCTCGCCCATCAAGACCGAGACTTTTTTCAGGGAATTCTGGGAGAAGAAGCCTCTTCTCATTCAGAGAGATGACCTTGCAGTGGCCACATATTACCAGTCCTTGTTCAGGCTATCAGATCTGAAGAGCCTCTGCAGCCGGGGTATATACTATGGAAGAGACGTGAACGTTTGCCGCTGTGTCAACGGGAAGAAGAAGGTTTTAAATAAAGATGGCAAAGTGCACTTTCTTCAGCTGAGAACAGATTTTGACCAGAAAAGGGCAACAATTCAGTTTCACCAACCTCAGAGATTTAAGGTAACGGGTTCTCCCCATCACAGAATCATTTTATGTGTTAAAGTGCTAACATTTGGCCCCAGGTCAGCTCAGGGATGAATCTGGGATGATTAGCATCCTGCCAGTTTGAATGCTCTTTAAATGCATTCCAAATTAGGAGATCCTGTGTTATCTTTGGCTAAACTGTTAGAATCGCCCAACAACTCAGGGAGACATGATGCAGTGTCATCACACTGCAAAAACTGTATTGCAAGTTTATAAATTAACATTAAACCTCCGGGAGCATGTTCTGTGGGGTGGTTTATGTTTTGGCGTATGGTAGACATTTCTATTCGGTTTGTCTCGTCATTATAATTTAAGGCATGATAGCGTCAAGGTGATCATTTTCTTCTTGAAGTTGCTTGCCTTTACTGCTTACATCGAGCTAAGTAGAGGCTTCAGAGCTGTGACCAGATCAAGTACCAGATGCATGTTTAAGAAAGAGACTCTACCCTTATTAATAGCCGCCAGGTAGCTTGGGGGCTGTGGGTCCTGGAACTACTCCCAGGGAGGCCATCATAGGTGGAAGGTAGCTTTGATTTGCAATTCTGGGAGACTGGCTCACTTTTTATTTATCCTATATCAGTGCTTAACATTCAAGAGATAATTGACTTCCTCTCTGTTCGGTTTCTGCTTCATAAAATAGAATCTTAGCTAATCTGCTTTTGTAGATGTTTGAGATCTTTACATGACAGGTGGCCCAGAACAAATGAAGGCCTGTTTTCAGTTCAGAAATCCCCTTTCTTGACCCATGGCTGAGGCAAATGGCAGCATGGGAGGAGGACTAGAGCGGTCTGTGAAGTTCCATGGTGAGGATTCTGGCTGTGTGATGGCTTCTGGGACTTCATCATCAGTTATCAGTAGTGTTTCCTATGACTGCATTTAGTTGCTTTGTGAGAGCTCATTGGCCAAATCTAGTGGAATGCCTTTTCCTCTCTTATCCAGAGGATCTTGAACCTATTTGCGCTCTGGATAAAGTGTAAGTATTCTTAGATGTTTCAGTGCAAGTCCTGATTTCAGATAGTCCATCTCATGCAGTCATAAGAAGTTGAAAAGTCCCTGGAATGCCAACCTTTTGGCCCAAACACCCAAAAAGAATTTATAAATAACTTGCCAGACCACGTCATGATTTGAATTCAGGAAATATGGACACCCCGGTTCTTCTCTCTGAGTTAATCCCTGACTCTTTTCTTGGCTAGAAGCAGCACTTTTTTAAAAAGTGGGTTTTAGACACCTAGTAACTATGAACATAAAAGGTCAACAAAGTTGATTGCATGTAATTTGGGCACAAACTAGTAAAAAGTTATTATTTGCCATATGTGTGGTGTCCTTAGTGGCTGTCATTTCTGTACTTTAGAATGATCTTGGTCCTTTCCCTGCTCATCTCTTAAGTCCTACACGTTTCTCCTCTCTGATTCCAGGTGGCCGAGAATGTATTTCCTTTGCCCTGTTAACTCAGCGCTTTGGCCAGGTTTACAAAAGTGGGAAGGATGAGCTTTCTCGGTCTAAACTCAGCCCCCTGGCTAGACTGGGATGCACCCTGCTTTTTCTCTTTCCACCACTTGAGAGACCTATAGGAGCTCACCCTCTTACAGTGGAATGCTGGGTTCTAAATAGTTTATTGTGAAGAGCTTTAGTGTGTGTGTGTTTAGGAATGTGCATATTAATATCAGGATAGAAAAAGTCTAGAGGCAGTTCATCACTGGCTAGGTTGAGAGACTGATAGAGTAGACAGTGTCTTGTTTATTGAGTTTCAGAATGTGCACAAGTTCTTATATTAGTTGGTCTGGAAGTGAATAAGGAGGTACTCAGAGAATCCTAAGTTGTTCCCCACCTTCTTTGGGTAATCCATATGTCAGAGGTCTGGGTGCATTTACCAAATACACATGTGTTCACTTTCGAATTGTCTTTTTTTATATTATTTATTTATTTATTTGAGAGAGAGAGCATGAACAAGGGGAAGGGTTTAGGAAGAGGGAGAAGCAGACTCTTCCCCCCGGTGTGCAGAGCCCGATCCCAGGAGCCCAAGATCATGACCCGAGCTGAAGTCAGACACATAATCTACTGAGCCACGCAGGTGCCCCACTTTGGAACCTTCTAACAGGCATTTGAAATAGGGCATTCGCTGTGGTCTCTATTTTATATGTGAAAACACTGGAGTTCAGAGCTGTGGACCTTTTCCATAGCTAAGTAAGGACTTCTGACTCCAAATCTGAGGCATTTTCCTGCCATACTTTTAAAGATGTTAATTGATATGTAGCAGGGCTTTGGCATGTTTGTTTTTGCCTTTCTTTAGGTGTACCCATGGGCTTCTGGTTCCACAAGCAGTTACATTCAGTTTTGATTTTTATGAGTAGGTCAGTGGGTCAGTAGGTCAGTAGGTCACCCAGCTAAGGGAGAAGCTTCCGCCTTCCCTTTTCACTGCCGTGGGGTCCTCATTGGCATCTCCAGACATAGTTGGGAATCCTGACTTAAAGAAGACAGGTTTTGATTGCCTGGGTGGCTCAGTCAGTTAGGTGTGTACCTTCAGCTCAGGTCATGATCCCGGGGTCCCGGGATCGAGTCCCGCATTGGGCTCCCTGCTCCGCGGGGAGCCTGCTTTTCCCTCTGCCTCTGTCTCTCTGTGTCTCTCATGAATAAATAAATTTTTTAAAATATCTTAAAAAAAAAAAGTGTTTTGTTTTAAGATTTTATTCATTTATTTGACAGAGAAAAGAGCACAAGCAGGAGGAGCAGGAGAGGGGAAAGAGACTCCCCGCTCAGCAGGGAGCCAGACATGGGGCTTGATCCCAGTACCCCAAAGGACAGGTCTTAAGAGCCTTGTTTGTGCCTAAGTCATTGTTGGTGAAGCAATAACACTTGTATACTGCCTTGCAATTAAGTTGTTTTATCAGTCTTACTGGGGGAGTCCTCATTTTACAATAAAGATGCTAAAGTCATTTAGTTTGTAACTACACCTTGGATTGAGGTGGTTTGACTTCATATCTCTTTCTACTAGGCTGTACTTGGCAGATTCAGCCAAGGACCTTTAGCTAAAGGTCCAGGAGAAATGGAAAAATTGTGCAAGTGATAGACCCAGATGCTTGAGCTGGGAGCCATAAAGTCACCCGCCTGGTCCTGAGATGCTTCTCAGGCCATCAGAAGGAGAAGCCCTGGTTTTCTAATGGTTCCAGTTACACTATAGATGTCATTACAGGGCCAGGTCCTGCTGGCCCCTCCCTGGTATAAATTAGGCTCTTTGGGAGCTCTCTTAAGTCTTTGGAGCCATTCAGAAGCCATTAAATTATTCTTCCTCTGTTAAGTAGAACCTTTGATCTATAAATAGATCAGTAGCCCAGTAGTTTTTATAAAGATGCCTCCCAAAGTGTTTTTCCTACTGACCTAATTCTTTTCCACTTGATACTTTTAATACTGTAGATCCTTTTTCAGTCAAATCGTAGGATTGACTCTCAAGCCGTGGTCATTGGCCGACTCACCAAATTTTTAAAAATACATTTTAGTGTCTTGTGTGTGCCAAGGACTGTACATTCATATACTTGAGACTGAATGTCTTTAACATCTGTTAGGGTCCTCGTAGTGACTTGTGTTTCCTTTAAGATGATTCCTAAAGACGCAGTATGGGGCCAGGGCTAAAGGGCTCAAGCCAGACTGCCCGGATTTCAGTCCTGCCTCTGTCACGGGTCAGCCGTGTGTTCTTAAGCTTCAGTTTCCTCATCTGTGAACTGGACATGATGACATTACTCCCCGTACGAGACAGGGTTGTTGGGAAGGTTATATAACCAGTATACGTAAAGCACTTAGAAACAGGGCCTGGCAGAGAAGAAGTGCTAATATCTGCCTGGCCTAATTGCTACCCTCCTCTCCTCATCTGCTTGGGAAAATCAGCATTCATCTTCTCTCTCTCTCAGGAAGTACTGTAGAACCCTCCCTGCACACCCCTGCACTGCTCCCCACCTGCAAAAAAATCTTGTTCCTTAACAAGTCTTTCCCATTTCAGTAAGGTGAACCAGGCACTAATTAATTGCCCGGCCAAAGCCAGGAGGGTTTTAATTCCCTACCCCTTCCCCTGCCAACACGCCGTCGTACTTCGTCCCTCACAGCCCCTGCTGCTTGTAGGGTGCATCTCCACCTCTCCTCCCCCACCACTCTGCTCATCTCCTGCCTGGGCTGCTGGCTGAGTAGCTTCCCGACTGATGTCTCTTGCTTTTCTCCAGGCCACTCTCCACACAGTAGCCAGAGTGAGCTTTCAGAAATGTACATTAGATTGTGTCATTGCCCTGCTTTAAATCCTGCATGACTCCCGATTCCCTGCCTTGCCAATTTCTCGGTTTTCTGTAGTGTTCTGCACTAGGATGGAAGCTTCTTCTTTTTTTTTAAATTAACATATAATGTATTTTTTGCCCCAGGGGTACAGGTCTGTGAATCATCAGTCTTACACAATTCACGGTGCTCACTGTAGCACATACCCTCCCCAATGTCCATCACCCATCCACCCCATCCTTCCTCACCCCCCCAGCAGCCCTCAGTTTGTTTCCTGAGATTAAGAGTCTCTTATGGTTTGTCTCCCTCCCCAGTCCCATCTTGTTTCATTTTTCCCTCCCTTCCCCCCACAAACCCCCGCCCTACCTCTCAAATTCCTCATATCAGAGAGATCATCTGATAAATGTCTTTCTCTGACTGACTTATTTTGCTTAGCATAATACCCTCTAATTCCATCCATGTCTTCGCAAATGGGAAGATTTCGGGTTTTTTGATGGCTGCGTATTATTCCATTGTGTGTGTGTGTGTGTGTATACCACATCTTCCTAATCTATGTGTCTGTTTTTGTGCCAGTACCACACTGTCTTGATGATTACAGCTTCGTAATAGAGCCTGAAGTCTGGAATTGTGATGCTGCCAACTTTGGTTTTCTTTTTCAACATTCCTCTGGCTATTTGGGGTCTTTTCTGGTTCCATATAAATTTTAGGATTATTTGTTCCATTTCTTTGAAAAAAAGTTGATGGTATTTTGATAGAGATTGCATTAAACATGTAGATTGCTCTTGGTACCATAGACATTTTCACAATATTTGTTCTTTCAATCCATGAGCATAGAACATTTTTCCATT
>CM052898.1:152462647-152505422 GCA_028534135.1 Potos flavus
TTTAAAGAAAGAAAAACACATATATACAAAAATAAGGGTAAACACGATGAAGGGATGGAATATGATTGTAAAGATGAATATTAAAAAAGATTCTAAAAAAGGAATTGATAAGAAGTTGGTTGAAAAAAGAAAAAGGAAAAAAAAAGTAGAGAATGTGATCAGGCTTGAGACTAGAACAAAGCCATGCGCTAGATTTAGGGTATATTTTGATCTGTTAGAGGGAACTGTATCCCAAAATTTTCAAGAAAGAAAAACATATGTATACAAAAAATAAGGTTAAATACAATGAAGGGATAGAATATGACGATAATTGAAAATTTAAAAAAATTTTTTAAAAGGTATTGATAAGATAATATAGTTTAAAAAGGTTAAAATTGGAAAGAGGAAAAATTTTTAAAAATAAAATAAGAAAAAAATTTTTTAAAAATTTAACTTTGAGGGGCGCCTGGGTGGCTCAGTGGGTTAAAGCCTCTACCTTCGGCTCAGGTCATGATCTCAGGGTCCTGGGATCGAGCCCCACATCGAGCTCTCTGCTCAGCGGGGAGCCTGCTTCCCCCCCTCTTTCTGCCTGCCTCTCTGCCTACTTGTGATCTCTCTCTCTCTGTCAAATAAATAAATAAAATCTTAAAAAAAAAAAAAATTTAACTTTGAAAGACTAATGAGTCATGGGAAAAAAGCCATGAATTCTATGTGTTGCTTTCCCCTAGCTCTGGAGTTCCGCAGTTCTCATTGATTGGTGAACTCAGTCTTTACTGGATGTTCTTGCTGATCTTCTGGGGGAGGGGCCTGTTGCAGTGATTCTCAGATGCCTTTGCCCAAGGCGAAACTGCACCGCCCTTGCCAGGAGCCAGGCTAAGTAATCTGGGTTTGCCTCTGTAGCTTTTGTTCCCTGAACGCTTTCCATCTACTTTGGAGGAGGAGAATGAAGATGGTGGCCTTCCAGTCTCCGACCTGGAGGAGCCAAGAGCTCAAGGTCCCACTCCTTAGGGCACCTCAGAGAAAAGCATTCAATCTCTCCCGTCTCCCTGGTCTCTGGCCACACTCCGTGCTCACCCGGCCTGTGACCGAGTGTTTCTGTCTCTGGTGCACGGCCCCATTTGGAGTCTCCAAACCTAGCAGATTCCTGCAGTGCGCTCCTGTGCCACTCCTCCCAGAGGAGGAAGAAGGGGGTCTCCCCAGATCTGCCACTTGTGGGGTCCCTGCTCAGATTGCAGTGGCCCAACTGTGCCTCGGATCACGGTTTATGGCAGCTTCGAGCTGAGAGCCCACTCCTCGGCTCCATCTCTGCAGCCAGCTTCCCCACTCCGATACCTGAGGGCTCTGCCACACTCAGGCACCCCTGGTCTTTCTGTGACCCCAAGGGTCCTGAGATCGCACTGTCCCAGCGAGGGCTCCACCCTCCACTTAGTCTCTGGACTACAGCCCTCAGTGGAGCAGATTTCTAAAAGTTCCAATTTTGTGCTCACTGCTCTACTGCTTGCCAGGAGCTGGCCCCTTCCGCTGTGGTCTGTCTTCCTGAATGTTGCCTCAGATTCACTTCTCCACATGTCCTACCTTCCAGAAAGTGGTCGCTTTTCTGTTCCTAGAATTGCTGCTATTCTTCTCTTTGATCTCTGTTGAGTTTGTAGGTGTTCGGAATGGTTTGATAACTAGCTGAATTCCTAGGACCCGATGAAATTTAGGTCTCCTACTCCTCTGTCATCTTCAGGATGGAGCTTCTTGAGGGCAGAGGTGTTGGCTCTTTCACTGCTGAATTCTCTGGTATCTGGAACATGATAGCTGTGCAGTAAAGACTTGCTAAGTGAATAAGAACATGTTCTTCCTCTTGTTTCTAACATATTTTTCACCTCTTCTCCCACCTTCCTTCCTTCCTTTCTTTTTAAGGATGAGCTTTGGAGGATCCAGGAGAAGCTAGAATGCTACTTTGGCTCCTTGGTTGGCTCGAATGTGTACATAACCCCTGCAGGATCCCAGGGCCTCCCACCCCATTATGATGATGTGGAGGTAAGAGGAAGAAAATTGTTCTGCTCGGGGAAGGAGCACTGCGAGCCTGGGTTAGATGTCAAGGTTCAGTTCAGCTCCCTGTCCTTGCTGTGTGGTCCCGGAGATCTTGACCTCACCTAGATGTTGGGTCAGATGAATGCCACCAAACTGGTTTCCTGCTCCTTCTCAAAGGAGAAAGATGGATTCTAACTTTACTAATATAAAGAGCTACACGTTCCTATGAAACAGGTATTTATTGAATTTGTTCTACAGAAAAGCGCAACTGGCTTTTTCTCCCCATTTCACAACATAAGGGTTTTAGTAAAGTGAGGTCACAAGTAACCCTTACATCTGCTTTCATTTTGTCCTTTTTCCGGAGCTGCCAAAAATAGATAGTTTTTTCCATTTGTGAAAATCTTGGGGCAGCCTGAACGAAGGTCATGGTTTCACTTAAGTCCACTGGTCCCTTGACAAGTGTTGGTTCACTGTCATGTGGCTGCCAGACAAGTTAACTCTTGGCCTGGAGAGTCTGTTGCTTTCTTTTATGCTAAGACAGGTTACAAGCACAGAGTTACCAGTAAAAAAGCCCCTTTTTGCCCCTTTGAAAGCACTTTCTACCAATAAATTTCCCAAAAGTTTTTGGTTTTGTTGTTAATTTTTCAAGCAGAGCTTTGAGATATCTTTGGCTGAATGAAAAATAAACTTGAAGTTTTTCTGTCTGCCAAGGATGATATTCAGGATTTTAGACCCTGAGGAATATCTGAAACTTGGCTTTTCCATCAGAGATTATGGGCTTTCAGCTGTCTGATAGAAGATTTAAAGGCAGGAGATGGGGGGATATAAAGAACCCAGTGAGGCTTTATTACAGTGAAGAGAATGAATATCCTTCCAGTATCGGGGCTCATGATTACCTGTTTTTAAAAGTGAAAACCAGCAGTGGCAACTTTTAAGTGTAGAGTGAAATGCCTCACTAATCTCTCATTTTTATTTTTTATCTGAAACTTGTAATCCATCTAATCCTTTGGAGGGCTAATCCTCTAGCACCACACAGCCTCGTGAGTTGTCAGGAAGCTCGCTGACACTCCTGGGCCCTGTGGCTCTCTGTAGGTCTTCATCCTGCAGCTGGAAGGAGAGAAACACTGGCGTCTCTACAACCCCACTGTGCCCCTGGCCCGGGAGTACAGCGTTGAGTCTGAGGACAGGATTGGGAGGCCGGCCCACGAGTTCATGTTGAAGGTACGGGACTTCCTTCCTGGCTGCTGCTCCTGACACAGGTTCCAGTTTGGGGTTTAGTGTGTGTGCGGTGGTCCCCATGGGGATATATGCAAGCGCGTGGGGTCGGGCTGGCTTTCGCTCGTTAGCACGTGCAGCTTCTAAAGGAGACTTGGTATTTGTACCTGTAGAACTGACTGAGGAAACGTTAAGTTCATTTTCCAAACAACCTGTCTCCAAATATAACCCGAGTTCAACAGGAATGCATTGTGAATTCGCTGACCACCGACTTCTCTAGAATAGAAGCAGGAGGTTTGGCCTTGGGCGGCTTCACCAAATCCAAGCCAGCCATCAGGACCTGGCTGTAGCTTGCTTAGGCAGAGCACAGCCAGGGACCCCTTCGTTTTTTTGTTGGTGAAATTCGAGCATGACCCACTTTCCTCCTGGTTGTACAGTAGACTCTCTCTGAACTCCCTTGCCTTCTCCCTGTGTATAGTCACCAAAAGAAGAGTAGTAATCTTTTGTATATAGTAATTAAGGAATCTTCCTCCAGGAAGCCAGGTGGCTTGATCATGGTGACTGGCTCACTGGCCTCTTGCTATAGAGAGTCTGTCTTTGAGCAGTTAGCCTGGCTGGGATCACAGCCAATCCCTCGCAGGTGACATTTCTGAGAAAAAAATCATAGAGGGATAAGAATAGGTCCATAATTCAACTTTATATGTTGAATTAAGATATAACAGCTCAAATCATTCCAAAAATTCTACCAACCTGATATACTTGCATATAGTTATTATTTTTGAATTTCTTGTGTCTTGAACTTGCAATTAGTTATAATTACTCAATGCCTCATGCCCCTTTCTTGATTTTAAAAACTTGTCCTGCTTGCCTGTGACTGGGAGAAACAATCTCCTTTTGTAGGATATGTGTTTATATTACAGGAGATTTGAATAAATACAATAAAGGTACCCTTCATTTTTTTTTTTTTAAGTTCTTGGTCAGTAGTCAGCAAACTATGGCATGAGCCAAAAATATGCCTGTTTTTTGCTGATCAAGTTTACTGAAACACAGCCACATCCATTCCTTATTTGCTGTCTAGGGCTGCTTTCACATCACACCTGCAGAGTTGGCTGGTTGCCACGGAGACCATGTGGCCTGCGAACCACAACTATTTACTATGGAGCCCTTCACGGAAAGAGTTCACCAACCCTCGCTCTTGGTGAAGCATGTTTAATAGGGTCTTGGTCGATTATTTTTTGGCCACAGACTAAGGTATCCATGGTGTCTGAGGCCAGGGCTGAGTTACCTAGCCTGATGACTGGCTACTTGCCCAAGAAGGTTGGTCTTCCTAGCAGTCTTCAGGTGTAGTGGTCGGGTTCTGGGAGGCGGTGCTGGGAGACTGGGAGGAGATGGCGTGATGCCCATTAATCACACCCATCCTATCTCAGTTCATTAAGAGCAGCCCCGACTCTCCTGGGAGGAGAAAGACAAGCATTGTGTACCATGGCTTTTTTCCCAAGTTGCATGTCTGTGTACATGTGGGTTTTAAATCAGTGAAGTTCTTCAAATGAAATCTTGTGTAAATGCATGTATGAAACAGAAAAGCTGAGTCACTCTGGGTGACTCAGAAGGCTACAGAGAAGGCCTTCTCAGAAGGCCACTCAGAAGGCATGAAGGCCACAGTGAGGGTCACCAAACCCAGGGTCTCTGGATGAAGACCCCCTCCTACAATGGAAACACCACTCTGGTTTGGGGATCTGACACACCTAGGTTTGAATTCAGCTGCTGTCACTTAAGAGCTGTGCATTCTTGGGCAAGTTATTTATCTCAGTCTCAGTTTCTCCTTTTTTGAAAAGGAGATCATAATATTTACCTTGTAGGTTGTAAGAATTAAAAAAATATGTTTTGATGTCTCCTTTGCAGTGAAACCCCTTGGAAGAGATGGCTCAATGTCAATATATTTATTGCTGCTTATCAAATTCCCACAAATTCTCACAAAGTCAGTGGCTTAAAACAACAGATTTATTAACTTATAGTTGTGCAGTTCAGCAGTAAAAAAGGGATTTGGTTTCACTTGGCTGAAATCATATGTTGGCAGGACTGAGTTCCTTCCAGGGGCTCTAGCGGAAAATCCATTTCCATGCCTTTTCCAGCTTCCAGAGGCCACCTGCATTCCTTGGCTCATGACCCCTTCATCTGCAAAGCCAGCAACGTAGAGTAGAGCCTCGCCTTTCTCCCACTGCCATCTCTGTGGTTCTCTCTTGCCGCCCTCTTCCACTTTTAAGGATCCTTGTGATTACATTGTACCTGCCTGGATAATCTGGAATAATTTCCCTGCCAGCAGCCTTCACTGGCCTTGTCCTTGTGCCCCAAATATTCATAGGTGCCCGGGGTTAGGACATAGACATGCAGAGACCCTGTCACCGTATCTGGTCTTCTCTTCCACTCTCTGGCAGTCCTCCCAGCAGGCTTTCCTCCCCATCATTCCTCCAGAAACATTCTCCCCAAGGTTACCTCCACGTTGTCAAGACAAGTACAGTGCTTACCTCCACGTCCACATCTTAGCAGCCCCCTGTCAGCGTCATTGGACACAGTGGGTCACTCCTGCCTTCTTCACGGGGCTTCCGAGATGCCACCCTCTCTTCTCTTGCCCACCTATTGGCTGTTCTTCTTTCTCGTTTGCTCTTTTGTCCTCAGTCTTTGCGTCTCTGAAAGTTAGAGTGCCAGGGCTTATTTCCTGGACCTCTTTCCTCAATCTACACCCACTCCCATGGTTTAAATTCCCTCTAGACTGACATATTTTCTGTGCTGTGTTCTGTCTCTAGCCCACATCTCTGAACTCTAGACTTATATCCAGCTGCCTACTTAATATCTCCACTAAAAAGGTAAAAGGTATTGCCAATTTAATATTCTGCAAAGCAAACTCCCATTTCCCACCCTGTCCCCAGCCTCCTTCCCTGTAAATGCCTCTCTATTTTCCTGCTTGTTCAGAACAAAACCCTTGGATGTGGATCTATACAAAAGCCTCCTATTTGGTATCCCTCTTGCAGACTTTTCTGACATAGCAACCATAATGATCCTTTTGAGATCCACTGAACCCTTTGCCCAGACCTCCTTTTGAGATCGATTGAACCCTTTGCCCTTTCTTTTAGGGCAGAATAAAAGCTGAAGTCCTTAAAACAGCCCAGAAGGCCCTGTAATCTGGCCCCTCTGCTGCCTTCTCACTTCACCTCCCATCATTTCCACCCTCACTACTCTCCTGCCACATTGACCAATGCTTGTCAAAGGTGCCAAGCACATTTTCAACCTCAGGACCTTTGTGCTGCTCTTCCCTCTGCCTGGAATCTTTTCTGCCCAGGTAGTCCCATGCTGGCTTGCTCATTTCCTAAAGTCTCAATTGAAATGTCTTTGTAGCAGAGTGAGGTTTCAGTGCCAATCCTGGATAAAAATGGCACCTGTTACCCCAGGGACACCCTGCCCTCCACACCCCCATATGCTTCATTCCTCTCCTGCTTCTTTTGTTTTCACTGCATTTACCACCACTTGACCTTATTTACTGCTTTATCTGCCTTGCTCCACTAGAATGTTTTTACGATATCCGTCGATTCTTCTTTCTTCTCAAATGTTTGCTCTTTGTCTCAAATGAGCAACAAAAGGGCAAACCCGGTTTTGTTGAACGCTCTATCCCCAGTGCCTAGCATGGTGCCCGGTGTAGGAGGAGGATGGAGATTGGCTAATCAAATGTTTGTGGTATGAATAAATGCATGAATGAAGGTCTCATTCAGAGGGGTGGTGCAGAGACACTCAGCGAGTGATAGCTGTAATCGTGAGTGAAGCACTTGCTTGAAGTAGTAATTCCCCTGTCAGTTTGGTGTTATTTAGGGTGCACGAGCCACTGAGATAGCTCTCACAAATATGTTTAATTGTATATCGTTTCTTGCTTTAAGGAAAATCATAACATTAAGAAGTTTTGTTTTGTTTTGTTATTAAATCTGCTGTTTCTTGAGCTGCCTCGGTAGGGCCCGTGCTCTTAACCAGTGAGGCAGACTGCTTCCTGTGGTGGCAGTTTTTGGGGTTTTTCCTTTGGGTGGGATTAGGGAGGGTGGAGCTTCAGGAGTGATTTAGGAAGAATACTTCTGTCCCCTGGCTTGGGCGAGACCCGGGACGGGGGAGAGGAGGTTCACCTGCCCGAGAGAGTGACTGATCTTTTGTTCCATCTAGTTTTTAGGTTCAAGTGAAGCGTTAAATGGTTTTTCATCTGTTCATCCAAGCATCCACTGAGCCCCTGATGTACACTTGGTGCTTTGGTAGTTTAGGCTCTGGGGAATGCATGAGGGACCTCGACCCCGACTGGAGAACTCACCAACTTGCTGGTGGAGGAGGGGGGACTGGCAGGGAGAAGAGTAATTACAGTACAACCTCCTGCTATCACGGCTCTGGAGACGGCATCCCCTTTAATCCTGAAAATAAGTCTGTGAATGTTGGGCCAGTGCCTCTGTTTTACAGGTGGAGGAGCTGAGGCTTCGGGGGTTCAGTAATTTCCTGGGGTCACTAGGCTGTAAGTGGCAATGGCTGTTTGACTCTAAGGCTCCTACTGTTCACCACCGCACCATTAGAAGGGTGGAGAGGGGAGGGTTCGGGCTTCCCAGGGTGTCACCTGCTTGCTCCCCGGGTTGGGGCGGCACAGTTTCAGGTGTGCGCGTTCTCAGCTTTTGAGTAAAGACAGTGACTTCAGGTACTGAAACCCTCTCCAGGATTGGGGTTCACAGTGACAGGCTCACAGGCACGGTGAAGCTAGACTAATGGGACCCCAGGAGCCCAGCATACGGACTACCTCAGGAATCACGAAGTGGGTTCCTGGAATGGAAAACTAAAACCCAGAGCCTATTTTTGTCTCTTTAAGACATTGAGGATTGAGAAGACATCCTCCTTACTGACTCCCTTCTCCCATTTCTTTTTCTTCCTTCAGCCGGGTGATTTCCTGTACTTTCCCAGAGGGACAATTCATCAAGCGGACACTCCTCCAGGGCTGGCCCACTCCACTCACGTGACCATCAGCACCTACCAGAACAAGTAAACACTCTCCTCCCAGCCGTGCATCCCAGGGAAGCTCTAGTTGTGGCCCACGGCTGCCGCATGCAGAAGGGAATGGGGGAGTTGGCCACTGCCGTCCTGCTTATCCAACCTCAGGGGTTTCATGCAGGCCCCCTTGCTAACTTCTGATTCCTTTATAGAGTCCTGTCCATGCCATGGGCCCATCTGGGGCTCCTCCTGGGAACGTCCTGAGCCTGACTGTATAGAACACTGGGAGCTGCCCCGTGAGGCTCCCAGAGTTCGGGAAGAAAACTGCAGCTGGGGCACTGTGTTAGTGAAGCCAGGCTGGGCTCGGAGCCCTCTCTCTTTAACATTTTCTTATTTCAGTAAAATATTTATAACATAGAATATGCCACTTTAACCATTTTTAACTGTATAATTGGGTGACATCAATTATATTCACACTATTGTGCAGCCATCACCACTGTTTCCAAAACATTTTCATCACCCCACACAGAAACTCTGTATCCGTTGAAACCTCTAGATCTCTTTTAAGGGTTCCCCTTTTTATACAAGTTCATGAAATTGAGTAGGAAAGGAAGTCTGGAACAGTGAGACCTAAAAGCACATGTGCTGAAAACGGTTCTAATTAAAACCGTGTTCCATTTTGGTGAGGGCCGCCTCACAGGACCTGGGCGGCCGCGGCCTCTCTGTGAGCGGTTTTCTGCCAGCAGCAGCCTTCCTAGCGCCGTTCTCGTTCTAGCTGCCAGTCGTCGCCGCCCCGCAGCATGCAGGCACCAGACCCTGTGCAGTTGCTGGGCATGCGGGCCTGGGCCTGAAGGCGCTTCGAGAGAATTCGCACTCCGGCAGTGGTGGAGGGAGGGGAGACGGGCCGGGAAATAGTTAGCGGTGGGAGAACTTTCATCATGGGTGTGCAGAGGAGACTCCTGAGCACAGAGGAATGCGCTGAGCCAAGCTGGGGTGTCAGGGAAGCCTTCAGAAATGACACCCAGGCTGAGTGAGTCTTAAAGGATGAGTAAGCAGAGGTGGGTCAGACGGTCAGGGTAGGAGAGGCATTCCAGTCCCAGTCGAGAGCAGGTCCCCTCCTACCTTCAGAGCCGTAACTTGCAAAACAAGCATGACTTCTGCTTCCTCATCTGGCTTTTCTGGGTGAAATGAACCCTTGTGTTTAAGAGGCTGACCAAAGGAACTAGCTGGAGCCTGGCCTATAGTTAGCGCAGTCCTTACCCACAAGTAGGCCAAAGCTTGTGTTATGCTTCCTTTATGGAAAACGCTCTTCTCACTGTGGCTAGGCAGATTCCTGGCATAGCTGGGAACAGAAAGTCACCAAGGCTGGCTCAAGAAGAGCAGGTCATAAGAACTGGAGAAGGGCCAGCCACGGGGAGGCTGGAACCAGAAGTTCACAGTGGGTGCCGAGCAGCTCTGGGCCTGGCAGCCAGTTTGGGCCCGTGGGTGTCCATGTAGCTTCTGGTATCCCGCCATTAATATTACTCAGCTACTCCGCCTTCCTGGGATTCTCTGTCTTTTGCATTCACTTAATGCCCCCAACTGGTTTTCTAGTAAGTGGTTTTTCATGCACTTGTTTTCCTTCCTCATCTTCTATTTACTAATGACATTGACTCATCCATAAGCCATCTTCAGTTCCTTGTCTGACCTCCCTTTATCTCACTGGATCTAATAGCTTCTACTTCTGCTAAACTATTTCCCAATCCCGAGAGTGAAGATCTGGTGGGCTGCCCCTGGGTCCCACCCGTGCCTTCTGTGGTCAGCAGGGGAGGTGGATGAGCACCATGATTGAGGAGTCTCAGGTCAGATGCTGACCTGTGCCTTTATCAATGGTGCTGGGGCTAGAATGGGACAAATTGGAACTCAGGAACCATTGCTCTCCAGAGACGTCCCTGTGCCCTGGGCCTGGTACTCCTGATGGCACTGGCACCATGAGGATTGGGGCCTTTTCCTAAAGCCTCTCAAGGGTCTGTCATTGGGAGCGTCTGGAATCTGGGTGTGGTGCAGCAGCAGGTTGATTTGGCTGTTTACCAAAGTGAACCCTTCAAGAGATATTAATCTCAAATTTTGGCCCAAGATCCATTCTGACTGTTAAGAGCACAGAGCTCAGTTTAACTGCAATGACCTCTCTCCATGAGTGACTGCTGCACAATTTCACCTATGACCCTGCAAAAGAAGAGCTTATTTTTGTGCTGGTAAAAGATCTCTAGGAGGAGGTTCATTCAATCAGATGTGAGGATGGGTGTAACATTAAGTTGCAAAGTGTGAGGACACCAAATGGTAGACGTCTTAGGGAAAGCGTCGCTGATGTAACTTCTGTCTTCCGACACTTTTTCGGAAGGGAAGCATAAAAGTGTTAATTTTGCTTACTGAGTAAGAAGCAAAAGTCATACTGTGAATTCCCATTTTTGCACACAGCCAGCAATTTGAAATCTGGTGATACTGAGGGAAAATTTTAAACAGCTAGAAATATTTATTTATTTATTTTTTTATTATTATTATTTTTTAAAGATTTTATTTATTTATTTGACAGAGAGAGATCACAAGTAGGCGGAGAGGCAGGCAGAGAGAGAGGAGGAAGCAGGCTCCCCGCTGGGCAGAGAGCTCAGATGTGGGGCTCGATCCCAGGACCCTGAGATCATGACCTGAGCCGAAGGCAGAGGCTTTAACCCACTGAGCCACCCAGGCGCCCCAAAACAGCTAGAAATATTTAAATAGGGCAACCTCACACAGTGTTTCTACAGTGGCACACATTTAGGAGCGAGCCAATTGTAAATGCCCCAAAGTACAGGTAATTGAACACTGTTGCTCATCCCTAGATGTTATTTTTGGCCACTGGATTCTACCCTTCTAGTCCTGCTAGAGTTTAACAAGTTGCAAATCGACTGTTTTGAAATTGTTGATGTTGGATATTTCACTGAGGAAGAGTGCCCCTCTTTTATAAGGGAAAAAGGAAAATGTAATGTGTAACAGTTCAGATAATTACACAGTCCAGGGGTTTTGCTGTTACCCTAAATGCTTTTGGAGCTTGTGAACATAAGCTATTTTTTAGGTCCTATGATTGTTAAAAATTTCCTACAGAGCTCCTCTCATAGACGTTTGTGTTACAATTGAAAACATTAAAAATAAATTGGGCTCTAGAACTTCCTACCTTACACCTGTCTAGGATTGTGTAGTATCTTTTAAGAGAAGTCCTGAATTAAAGCCTAGCTTCTCACCTTTTAACTTTCCACATGAGTGTCTGGGAAAGCCGAGGGGGAGAAGCAGTGTGATTGATGAAGGCCTTCAAGTTTTGTTTTGTTTTTTTTTTTTTTTGTGCTGAGTAATATCAAATTAATGGAACTCATAGTGCCTGGGGAGTTGGAATGTAGTTTGTAGCTTCGGGATTTACTAGTAATCAGTGTTTTATGTAGATTCTGTGAGTGTTCACGGTTTTCTTTCTTGGTGCATGTTGCAGTTCGTGGGGAGATTTCCTTTTGGACACCATTTCGGGGCTTGTATTTGACACTGCCAAGGAAGATCTGGAGTTCCGGGCTGGCATACCCCGGCAGCTGCTCCTGGTAAGAAGTAAAGGCTTGGGGGACTCGGTGGGGGGGGGGGGGGGGACAGTGGCAGCCCGGGTCAGCAGAGGCTGTGGCCTGCCTTCTCGGGACCCCAGGATCCTTCTTCCCACTGGAGTCAAGCTCGTCTCCTCCTGGGCTGCTTTCCGCGCTGCGTGGTTTGCAGGGAACGTGGCGCTGCTCAGGAGACCAGCACCTGCGCGGGAAGTCCTGCTGGAGTTCGGGCCAGGACTCACTTCTGTTTCCAGCAGGTGGACGCCACGGCTGTTGCGACGAGGTTAAGTGGCTTTCTGAGGACCCTTGCCGACCGGCTGGAGGGCACCAAAGAGCTGCTCTCAGCTGACATGAAGAAGGATTTTGTTATGAACAGACTCCCCCCTTACTATACGGGAGACCCAGCAGAGCTTTTGACACCAGGTGGGGTATTTCGAGGCTTTCCTGGATGGGCTCCTTTTTGGGCAGTGGAAAGTAAGAAGCATTTTAGAATTAAGGTGGACCTAGGTCTATCTATAGCATGTTATGTTTGGATGAGACGTGCTGTAGCTTTAGGGATCCTGTGTCTCACAAGTCTTCTCAAAGAACTTCCTTACCAGCATGATGGGGATAAAGAGCCCTGCGATTGTGGGTGAGAAATATGTGTATGTATGGGCACTCTGGTGTTCACCATCTTCAGGAAGTTTTAAGAACTTGGACACTAAAATAATTCCAACAAGATTAACTCATGGATGGGTAAAATGTTGTGATCAGGTGAAATGTAAGAATGCCCAAGGTTGTCGCTAACCTTCCCCGAGTCCCAAGTGACTATTTTGTGACCAGTTTGGGCTGCACATGACCTAACACTTCTGGATAGATGGTGATAGCAGGCCATCAGTACAACACTCCTGCAGTGGGACATATGAATTTAGGACTTGTTACAACAGGGAAGACCACACGCTGCTGGGAGTTGTGGGGCATCTCAGTAAAAAACCGTTGGATTTATATTTATAGCTTGAGTTAGGTGATTTTTCAGGAGGGTGAAGAAAGCAGGGCTTTGTTCTGGGATGGACGCTGTCCGAAAATGAGGAGTCTGTTTGGGTCTCCTGTAGGCAGGAGGAGTGAAATGAAGCTGAGGTTGCAATTAGTAAGGCAGGGGATCAGCAGGACAGGGGCATTGGGTCATTTTTGAGGTTTGGACTGTTCTTGCTTTTGCCTGAGTTCTGACAGGGTGTTGGACTGGTCTTGCTTTTGCCTCGCCTTTTCACAGAGTGGCCTTGTTGAATGTTGGTGTTCTGTGGAACGGTCTGTGTTCAGCAGGGGAACACCGAGACAGGGCTGGGAGGGCCAGGCCAGCTCTCCGGCTGCTTTTCTCCTTCTCTGTACAGTTGAGACGATTATTTTTACTAACGTTTATAAAAGCCTCCTTTCTCATGGTTGAGACCCACTAAAATAAGGCAATCTATAAGGTCGCCTTTAACATTGATTCCACTTTATAATTTTGGTATCATCTTCGGGGGAAGTTTAGAATGTTTTTGCACCTATTCAAAATAGAATTTTACCAGCATGTATATTTTAATCTGTAGTAAAATAGTTTTCTGAGTATCAGCTTATGGCATGGAGTATCTTATCGGAACTCTTCCTTGCCTTAGCCCTTAAGAGTCCGTAACGCTATGTTCCCTCAGGACTCTTTTCAACCAGATGACCCTGTAAGGCTAGTCTGTTTTTAGTGGCTAACTTTTGTACGAAGTTAAATCCAACTTGGAAAAGACTGTTTTTTTTCTGTGAGCTTTATTAAGTGGCTTTCATGACAAGGCTTGACCTCCATGGATGGGGTAAGTTGCCAGGATCACACAACTCGTCCTCGGTGAGGTGGTGCCATTTGAACTCAGGTCGTCGTCCTTCCGGGCTCGACACGAAGAGCAAGCGGCAGACGAGGCTGGAACCCGGGGAAGCGAGTGTTGTGTGCGGAAGGCATGGCTACTCTGGTTCCGTGGCCTGGTCTGGTTTAGATCTGTAAGAATGATCTCCGTAAGGCTGTAAACGATACTTCAGTATCATTATAAATATGGGGTAAGCCGATACTAGAGCTGGAGGGCACCCCACATTTGGATTCACTGCACACAATTTTGAGCCTGGCTTTCTCCCTGTGGGTCTTCTAGGTGGACGGTTACCGAGGTTGGACAGCACAGTGAGACTGCAGTTTAAAGACCACACCGTCCTCACAGTAGGGCCGGATCAGGATCATTCTGTGAGTATCCAGAGGGGAGGAGGTCTCTTCTCCTCCCAGGAGATTTCTATCACAGGCCTCAGGTTATCAAACTAACAAACAGCAGACGGCCTATACCTTTTCAAACGCTTTGGGCAGCCATCTGTCCTCCTAATGGAGGGCCCTGACTTTACATCAGAGGGTGCCCAGAGCTCACTATGCCAAGGATGCCTGCCTATTGGGCATTTGAGGCGGGCCTGCATCCCCACTGATCCCTCCTTCATTTCCCTCATGTGGTGATGGGACACCTGGTCTCTGCCTCCTGGTTCAGGCTATACTGTGCTTGCTCAGACAACTGCAGACCCTTCCTTGTTCACGCACCTCCCTCACGCACTCTCCCATCCTGTACCTAGCCCACTCTGTCATTATGTACGGTTTTGTTGATGTTCTATCTTCTAGACATGGAGAAGAAAATTTATATCCCATAACCTTGCCACCTAGCCCCATGGTTCCTAAAACTGGCTTTCTGATCCTAGACTCAACCAGAAAACTTTTAGAAATGATAAATTCCTGGGCTTCATTTGGTCTGGGTTAGAGGTTCTGTATTTATTAGTTACTAAAGCTCCCTGTACAATCCTAAGGACCTTGGGAACTATTTCATGCCCTATGGCTTTACCTCCTTCCTCCTGGCCAGCTATCTTGGGAGGTACTCCATGAATGACTGGAGGGGCTGAGAGTTGGGGCAGCTAGATGTGTCCATAACCAGACTGGACTGTCACAGCCATCAGGGCCAGACCTGGACAGGACTGGTTTATAATATATATAGAAAACCTCAAAAGTATGCACTCTCTTGTATTCCTCTCTTAAAAATCCTAGTAACGCATATCTAAGAGGTGACAAGGAGTGAAGTTCTGGTCACTATGTAAGATGGATGGACAGGGAAGTAGACTATGTAGGAGGCTACAGTAATTGAAAGTTTTTATAGATCCCACAGCTGGTATTTCTCAAGAGGTAATATTCACTCTGTGGTGTTCATAAATTGCCAGCTTATAACTGGGAATATCATATGGATATAAAAGAACAGTGCTGGCTGGATTAAATGAACCTTGAATGTTTCATTGAGAAGTTGATATGTAAGTAGTTGCTTTTTCGTTAAGCCGCGTTTCTGATGATGCTCTAGAAGCTACACTATTTTATCTTTAAAAAGAGACCAGTGCCTATTTGCTATATACAAATAGCAATCTGGGGAATACAGTTTGTGTGTGTGTGTGTGTATATATACATATCCTAACTTTGTGCCAAAAAGATTCTTGGTATTGAATTTTGTTATTGGAGAACCCTCCTTATGTTGACCTCCTCAATATCGTGTTGTTGACAACTCTTACCTTTTTTTTAAGGATGAAACTCAGGAAAAGATGGTTTACATCTATCATTCCTTGAAGAATAGGAGAGAGATACACATGATGGGAAATGAGGAAACAGAGGTCTGTTCCAACCTAAAATGTCTTTCCTGTGATTTGGTGATGACTGGGAAGAATGTGAAACCTTTGATTTATGGGTGATGTGCTTAACGTTTCACACAATTGACAGAGCCCTTGCACGGGGATGATTAAGTCAGTCTGTGATATACGTACACATACACCAGCTTTAAAAGATACGAGCTGGGACCCTGTAGCCTTGTAGGAAGTGTGTAATATGATAAATATGAAGCATTTCAAATGACTAATTTCTTAGGATATAAACTAGGAGACCTTTTGTGAAGTCTGAGTTTTTATGTGGGAATTGGCAAATTCTGTATGTTATCTAGTTGTAAGGCTATCAAAAATACTGAGAACTGTACAAGTTTTTATGAAAATACCAGTTTAATATTTTTTATCTGACTGGTTTGTCCTTTTTCAGTCCCATGGACTTCGCTTTCCTTTATCACATATGGATGCGCTGAAGCAAATTTGGGACCACTCAGCTATTTCTGTCAAGGACCTGAAACTTACCACAGATGAGGAAAAGGAAAACTTGGTGTTATCCCTCTGGACAGAATGCTTAATCCAGGTAGTCTAGTGCCTTTCCGGAATCAAGGGTGCACCGTCTCACAGACACACACATGTGCAAAGAAGACCAATGATTTATGGGGTGCTTTGAGTCAGTCGACTGGGAATGATCTTACAACAGCTTTCCTCACCTGTGTTTCTAATAACATGAGCCGTACCTGTTTCAGGGAGTTAGGCACACGGAAGAAAGGTGTCTCAGAAAGTAACAAAACCGTACTTTTGACAAACTCATTTAATCCAGTGTGGTAGAAAAGGCACAACTCCAATAAACATATCATTGAAATTTAAAGGTCGTTACCTGGCTTTGTCTTTGTTCTTTGGAAGAAACAACTTCTTTAAAGAGCCTCATTGGCTCTACAAAAATCTTTTAAACAATTAACTAACACAAAGAAAAAAAAATTTTTAAATTGGTTTTTTACAATGAAAATATACATACCTTTGTGTACACACAATCCCCTCCCCCCATTAAAGGTACCCCGATAACATAAGTTTCATTAAATACTGCCACACTAATGAGAGGGCTCACATCTATGGGCATATGTGAGTTTTACAGATGCTGCTTCAAAGATGACAAAGAGCCTGAGATTGAAGGAAAAAAATTCAGTATTTACATGGAAAGACCAAGTCTCTATAAAAAATGCTCAAAATAGTGGGTCTTTGTGTTTAAACAATTCACTGTTATTTTACATTCTAAAGTGCTTATAGATATTTAAAAATATCACTGGAGTATTTAATCTTTCTATATAAAAATAGAGCAGTTTTCTGCTTTCTAGTAAAAGTTTAGGACAAAGGGAACAGTTGTCTCAACTTAAGTTTAAAACCAACTCAGGAGGGAAAAATACTTAAGAACTGTGTAATTTTTAAAGGTGGTAATGATTACTTGATACCTACCTGATTTTGCTTAAAAATGGAAATGAAAAACTTGAGTTTTCAGCCATTTCATTAAGTAAAATGGTAGAGTCAAGGCCCAAATACTGCTTGGTTTTAATTTAACATTTGAAATTTCCCTTTCCTACTTCAGGCAGACAAAGAAAAATTTGACTAAACAACTCCTTGAGGGCAGGATCGGTCAAAACCTAGGATGAGGTCTCAGCACCAGGACAGGTGACCACTGGTTAGAGTCTTTGTCACCCAGAAGGGCGTCTGTTACTAAAGAGACCAAGGATGGTCACAAGTTATTTGTGCTTTTTTTAGTTTGGCCACAGAAAATACACCCATATTCGAGCCTTTTTCTAAACAATGCCGAGGTTCTTCCCTGGGGTCAGTTACACAAGTATGAATACTTACGGTGCTTCAGTTATAAAAGCCTCAGTAGAGAAGAACCTTTAAGGCTTATCTAATACAGCAGCTTAATAGGAAGGTTTATTAAATATGTTTTCAGGCATTGCTACAAAAAATACTCATCATCTTGCAAAAGGATGACTTGACCTAAAGGAATTTGTTTCCCTGTGCTTAGCACTCACACACCCGGCTCCTAGGATATTAATAGCTAATACAGGCCGACAGTCACCAGTGTCCTACAATGACAATCAGGAGTAGGACTCGTGTCTGGTGGATAGGAAAGAAAACACACACTTGAGGGAACTTGCTCACCAAAAAACTGGAGACCAAGCAGGACTAGAACCTTTTGCAGAAATCAGAACGTGCTTTTCATAGGAACACTAAACAGCTGGCAAGAATACTTGAGTGTTTCCATGGTTAAGAGCAATGGTCTTGGAAGCTGGGAGAAAACATCATTCTGCTCAGTGATGCAGGACCGTGAGGATAAGTAGCTTCCTTTCCAAGGGAAGTGAGGTTCCTTCTTTGCTCTTTCTAGAGATGCTGCAGATTCTCTCACAATATTTCAATGTCCCATTTCTGTGTTTCTTCTCCCTCCAGGGGTTGATTTACAATTACATGAGTCTTGTCATAATAATTTCCTCCTGAAATAGGAATTTGAAAAGAAAAGATTATTTGTTCACACAGACGCTTACCAGTGTTCAGCCCACTGTGTGGCGGATCAAGACTTCATTTCCAAAGCAGCCTGAAGTGGGAAGCTGAGTTTACATAAGCTTAGCTATGATTAATCTCAAATCAGACCTTAGTATGACTCAAACTGAAACACTAACAGGTAGAACAGTTGACTGCAAAAGCCGTGTGCCCAACAATGCGATTCTGAAGAACAAAGTGCTTGGAGGGAGCCCGGCCTGCATGTCAGGCACTGCTTCTGTTTCCACACGGACAGTGGCTGTCACTAAGCCAATTAAAGCAATAGCCCAGACCTTGCCCAATTCCAAAACAAGTTTAAATGATACCTGCCATCAATTTTAAGTGAGGGCTTTTAAGGACTACAGCAGTTCATGGCAAAAAGAGGTTTCTTTCTGAGAAACAGGGCATTTTATGGCTGATGAAGCTTTAAATTTAGAAATGTTCCCAAAGATCATGTAGCAAATGAGAATTTTACAACTGTCCTAATGAACAAAACCTCAGACTTTGTCCTTAGGCTTTTCCTGCTTGATCCAAGTCGCTGATTGTTTTGTTTGTTAAAACAGCGTATCTTTTTTCAAGAGTAAGTAGAAATGAATTAATATTTTTGTGCATCAGAATTTCTTTTACCCAAGAGGAGGAGGAGGTTTGGAATTTAAAATTCTATCCAGGGACACAAAACATTGGGTTTCTTCAAAGGCCCACCTTTAACATCTAGGACAAGTTGATCGCTGAGATAAGAGCTGATGGTTCCATTTCTGTTCAGCCTCCACTTCTGCCGGAACTGTCCATGTTCGGTCCACAGAGCCACTTTAGCCCCGGGGGTGTCCCGGCCTCCAATCACATCAAGGCACGTGTCACTGGCCTAAAGATTATTAGGAAGCAGATTGGCAGTACTGTGTTAGCTCCAATTAAGTGAACTGATCCCCTTTACGTGACTCTGATCTAAAAGAGAAGACTGCCCAGCATAGTTATAATTTCATCAACTGCTTAAGTTGTCTTTAGGGCTGCAGGGAGGGGATGGTACAGACACAGACCACAGAAGTAGAGGTGCGTCTGACAACAGATGGTCAATGAAGGTTTGCTCAATTACAATTAAATATTAAGTCTCTGTTAGCATAAATGTATCAGGTAGATCTTGGTTTCTTTTCTTTTTTTTTTTTTTTTTAAGCGGGCTCCACACCCAATGGGCCTTGAACTCACGACCCTGAGATCAAGACTTGAGCCAAAATCAAGAGGCAGATAGATGCTTAACAGACTGAGCCAGCCAGGCGTCCCTGAGCTTGGTTTTCTTATAAAAGCATCGGTTGATGTGCCAGATAGCCATATAATAATTACTTTTAAGTGCTTTTCATTTGTGTTGATGAGAAAAAAGGAGAGAATCCATTGGTGACATAATAAAACTGGTGTTCTATTCCCCAGAACATCAAATGTAATGGAGGGGTCACAAAGAAATGTAAACTTTATTTTCTAAGCTTTCTCCACTAACAACTTCTATACTACTACTTCATTGTGTAGTGTGAGAGTGAAAGTTTCAAGATGTTTAGAATCACAAAGGCAGCTGATTTTATCTGGGCCACAGAGTAAGGAATGTATCATAAGAGCACAATGCATCTAAAGCATCATTTAGGCACAGCCACAGTGTGTGAGAACCTTAGTTTTTACCTTTTTTTTTTTAAGGTTTTATTTATTTATTTGACAGAGAGAGTGAGATCACAAGTAGGCAGAGAGGCAGGCAGAGAGAGAGGGGGAAGCAGGCTCCTGCTGAGCAGAGCCCGATGTGGGGCTCGATCCCAGGACGCTGAGATCATGACCTGAGCCGAAGGCAGACACTTAAAAACAGAGCCACCCAGGCGCCCCTCCTTGGCAGTATTGATATAATCATGCAACAAACTGTTTCTAGGAAGTTGCATTATTTTATAATGCCATTTGATTAGGCAAGATTCTGGCTTCCAAAGAAAAGAAAAAAATCAAAGGCCAAAAGGTGGGGCACGGAGTCCGTGGGGTGTCTGCTTACCTTGGATTTAAAGAGTCCTCGGCAGTAGTGCCAGATCTGAGTTGTCTTCCCACTGTAGGGAGAAATGCACACGGAGGTGGCCCTTGTGTCAGCAACATTGCCAGTGACCGTCAGATACTCATCCTGGGCCCGGTTCTTTATCCTGATGTACACTGCAGGCTAGGACAGGGGAGAAGCAGCCATTTAGAAGAAGGACTTGTGAACCTGGAGATCGGGTTCCAAAGAAGGCAAGCTTAGAGGCAAGGGGTAAGGCCATCTAAGCTTATGCAGTTTTACTCCTCCTCCCTTTAGCCAGTATGTGTGAATTACTATGTTTCTATTGACAGGCCTTAGACCACTGAACACAGAGGTTAAGTTGTACAATAATCTCTATTCTACTTTTCTGAAAAATGCCCTTCTGGAAGGGGAAAAGGTAATAGTTTCATCTACTGAAATGCACACGGCAAGGGATGGTGCAGCGTTCCGGACTTGCTGAGTTTCATTCAGGAACCACTGTGTCCTAGCTGTGCTGGAGGAGGGAGGGGACCCCGAGCAGGAAGACAAGGTACGGCCCACCGAGAGGGCTCTCACAACAACCCAGCAAACGCTGCAGTTATCACACATACCGTTTGAGCTATGGTTAAGTGCCAAATGCCTGCTCTGGGAGGTCTTGAAAAACCCAGGTTAGGCTGACGGCCTGAGCAGCTGTGGTAATGTCTGTTTACCTTTATACTTTGTGGACCTTTACACTAATTCAAGGGAAGAGACCATGTATGTTTACTCACTCCATAGGTATTCAAAAATTGGGTAACAAAGAACTTTATCCCCTGGGCCTGGAATACATACCAAAAGTTTTCCAATAAAATATTAAATCTGGGACTTGCTTCTAAGGATAATAGTAAATATTTAGTGAGAGCTTAGTGTATGTCAAGCAGTGTGCTAAATGCTTTCTGGGCCATTGTATTATCTAAGTTTATAAGCAGAAGAACCCTTTAAGAAAGTCCAATTACGATCCGAATTTTATAAAGTTAACACAGATGTGGAGAAGCTGGGTCAGCCTGCACCAAAACCATCCCTCTTAAGCAGGATGCTCTAAATAAGGTTTCCTGAAATACACTAGTCACCCTCAGACTCAGGGAATAAGAGACCAAGTCCAAAGGTGTCAGTGTGAATTAAGTTAGGTAACGAAAGGACACTGCACAGGATGGAAACTCCCCAGAAACCACTCTTTCAGCCTTAAGCTTCCAGTCTTCATGAAATAAAATACAGGACATTCAACATCCCCACCTTGGGTCATATGTTGGCATCCCAGTCAGAACTTTGCTAAATAACAACAACAAACTATTTACTAAGGAAGCACTTTGACTCTGAGAAATGTTAAGCGCTAGGTAAATGCAACAATGTAACAAGATAAGCCACCATATTCTACCACTCTGAAACTTCGATCAACAGGAAGCCAGTTGAATTTTGGTACACTGCTGCCATGTTTGGCCTTTCTAAGGAAATAAACATTCTGGGACAAATTTTTATCCGGTAATTTAAAGCAGGTAAAAAAGACCTCTACTAGGCAAAATGTTTTAAATGTTTTCAAAGCACTACTTCCACAGTCATAATGCAACAGTAATGTACTTAAATATCTGTGACTGATAGTAAGTCTATATAATTCAGTAAGTCTCCCACTGCAATTATTAATTTCTTGAAGCTTCAGGACATCTTTATTAGTTTCCTTACCTTATATGTAGAAGAAAACAGGCATGACCTTCACAGAGGGCAGAGTTCCAATTATGTTAGGACCAAACATCACAGTTTTAATGAATTCACTCTAGTAAAGTACTAATTACCCTTATTACACACTTGTAGTCTGACTCTTCTGTAATTATACTTTAAAACACTGGTATGCATTATAAGTGCCTTAGTGACTCCCTAATTCCCAAACTCAAAGAGGATCGCATTTTAATTATTACTGAATTTCCAAACAAGAATATGAACTACAGCAGTACCAGCAGCCTTACCAAAAAGAAAATGACCGAAAGAACTGTTTTAGAACCCCAGAATTCCTTTGCTGGGTCTTAGAGCTGTGGCCTAAATAAACAAAGGCAAAATAATCTACAAAAATATTATTTTAAAATGTTAAACCAGAATATGAATCAGATGGTTTCTAAAGCATAAGGGAGAATAACACAATGTTAATTGCCAAAAAAACTTTTATGTAAACTTAGAAGCTATTTTTCTAGCTCTCCTTTATCTCAGGACCCTGAACAATCTCAGAGACATCCTTCCCCAGCAAGGAACCACTTTTCAGAAGTGAGGGAAATCATCTCAGCATTCAGCTTGGCTTCTAAAGTTCCTAATGACATAGGATTATTTATAGTTGGTAAAAGCTAAACCGAATTCCCACTTCTGCCTTGCTCTTCTCCATGGCTTTTCAGTGGGATTCCCCCTCATCCCACGTGACAGGAGTGAGGAGTAAGCAATATGTGAGGGTCATGAAATCCTGCACCACAGACTCTGCCAGGAAAGCCTGCTAAACCTTAGCACCCTCAGAATAGCATCTCTGATTCTCTCAAGGGACATTACGAATAACGAACTTTCAAAATAAATGTGTACTGCAGTAATAATATAAGCCAGATGTGTCAGGCTCTTTCTATACATTTTTCTTATTCAATCTTCACAGCAGTACTGAGAGGTAAGCTGTGTGATCACTGTTCCACCAGAGGAATCGGATTCTTCACCCAGACTCACACTGCTTACAAGTGGCAGAGCTAGGATTTGAACCAACAGAACCAGGAGAACCAGGGAGTGGTGGGAATGAGCATGGTGTGTGTGTGTGTGTGTGTGTGTGCGTGTGTGTGTGTGTGCGTGTGTGTGTGTGTGTGTATTGGCTACTATTTATTTAACAGTTACTATGTCCAATTTGCACATCAGAGCCTCAGCACTTACATCCAATCTGCTGCCCTCAGCTCGGGGCCTGGAACATATACAGTGCCACTCTGCAAACACTGATCTTATTTTGGAGGAAAGTAGGGTGTGGTTGCTCAACACAAAGTTTACAAGTTAAATCTGGGTTCAAATCCTGGTTCTGACACTTGGATGACTTTTGCCTATTTGCTTTACCTCTCTGACCCTGATCTGGAAATGGGAATAACAACTCCTACCTTAAAGGGCTGTTGTTGACATCAAGTGAGATATGTTTCTAATTAGACCTCAAATGGCATATCCACAGACCATTGCACCCAAACCAGGCTTGGGTTTCTCACCTTCTGTGACACCTTCCACCACTCCGTACATGCACATACTCCCTTTCTGTGAACCAGGCATTGCCTGTAGCTTTTTGATGGCTATACACTGTTTTGCATTTTATGGTACCATTTTGAGCTGGACTTGTTTTACCCAACAAACACATAAGCTCCAATAAAGCAGAGATCATGTCTATCCCTTAAATCGTCCACGATTCTTAGCCTCATGTCAGACATCCCTTCATCCATTTATACCTTTGTTCCTTCATTAAACAGTCCCTGAACTCTTATAATATGCCAGACACTGTGCCAGATACTAGGGGTAGAGCTATGAGCAAAACGTGCACAGCCCCTGCCTTCCCGGGGTATGTGGTAGAGTGAGAATGTGCCCCACCCAACCACAACTGTGTGGTTACAGACCTCGTGGCTCGTCTTTGTAGGAAAAGAACCAGGTCTTTTAGGATCTAATTGAGACTAGGAGAGAGGATGAAAGAGGCATCCTGGAAGATGGGACACTTAGAGGGATGAGTAGAATAAGCCAGGCAAAGAAAGAGGGAAGAAACTTCTAGACAGAGGGCACAGCCTGGGTTAAGAGCCTGAGCAGGAAAGCAATTTGCACATCGGTGGCTGTGTCACGGCCCCATCTGAGTGAGGAGGAGACCAGTGAGGGAAAAGGCTGGAGAAGCAAGGGGGCCAGAGCACACGGGCACATTGAGAAGATCAGCTGGAATCCCAAAGGATATGGGAAGCTTTTAAATAGCAGACCGACAAGCAGTAGGTGTGTCATAAATTGTCTTGGATAAACCAAGATTTATCCTCAGTTTTATGTAAGTAGAGGGAAAACAATCCCAATACTTAGAAAGTAGAGCTAGGGCAGACTCCGAGTTCATTGTTTCCTTTGCTTCCCACAGAGCTTATGCTGCTCATTTTTCCATGAAAAGTCAGTAAGGTCAATAAGACTTTGGACTCAAAGCTAAAATCCAACACTGACCTTAGATACAACTTAACAAATTGGTTAATGTCTCTAAGATTCCTCATCCTAATTGGAGCCCCCTGTAACATAAACATCAAACTAAATGGTCAATATTTCAGATGCTATGGTTCATGACATTTCTACTAGAAAATCAAGCTATTTTGGGTCTTATGGGTTTTTTTTTTTTTTTTCTCTCCTTACCTGCTTCATAGGACGCAGGGAACCAACTGTTTTCCATCCACTGAATGCTGTCCAATTGGGGATCTCATTAGGCTCAAGTAAGATTTGTCTTCCTAAGAAATTGGATCCTTCATAAGCTATCCACCTATATAAGAGCAGGGAAAAAAAATAGGGTACTTAAAAATAAAAAGCAAAACCTTATCAAAACTACCTTTTTATACAAGGTTTATTCTTTAAAACTTTTAGGTTTATAGATTTTTAAGGAAAAAAAGCATAATGGAAAGGCAGGAAGGACTAGGTGAAAGTCCACTGCACTGGGGCTCAAAAGATTTGCATTCCAATTAGAACTCTGGTTTCTAACCTGCTAAAACAAGGTTCCCACCAGGTCTAAAATTCTGTTTCTTTGATAATACTGTCTTTTTTCATAACTGTTTAACCTTCAAAGACACACCATAGCGTCTCACTGTTTCCAGTTACACAGCACTAGTTCCTGCTCCCACTCCTGGCCTCATCCTCCCCTGTGCTCCAGGGCCCCTTCCGGAGGCTCCAGGGACCACTCAGACACACCTCCGCCTATCATTTCCCCAAGGCCACCAGCTTGGGGAACAGCTTCAAATGATCCACAGAAATCCTGTCTTGCTTCAAGGCCCAAGGCCTTTTGCAAATCCTTCTCAATACTCCCGGGGCCTTCCACTTGGGCCAAGTGAGAGCACGCAGAAGTGTGCATGGCCCTGAGGCGAGTCTTGAGACACCCCCGCCCCCCTCAGCGGCACGCAGCCGCGCCCTTTCCTTTACTGACTGACACCAGCTGCATTCGCCCCACGGCAGCACCGTGAATAGTTGTGACGGAGACAGAGACGGGAGGGCCAACAGACTAAAAACGCCATCTGGTCCCTTCCAGAGAAAGTTTGCTGAGCCCTGATGTAGGCGGTTATCAAGCTAAACAGTGAAGGGGAGTAAGCTCGGACTGCCAAGAGGATCTGGAATTCTCAGGACTCCAGGTCACCACAAACAGTGCTTTCGGAACGTGCGTGTGGAAGACGGGGTGGCTACCTTGCTTGGTTCAGACAGAGCACCCTGCTCCCCACAGTCAAGATCAGGCTTGGCCTGGTTTTTCACGGATGGATGACAGGACAGATGACCTTCCCTCTACCCCTTCTCGCCTACACAAATCTAAGCCATCAGATCGGTGCAAAGTCAGGACAGCGTGACCATCGAAATGCTTGTCTATTTCTCCAGCTGTGTAGACTTTTTAAATAGACAGGGAAATTTCAGCTATAAAACCTAGGCAAGACTAATAAACTGCACCTCTCTCTATATTAACCTCAACGAGTTCCACAACCGAAAAGCACTAAAGCTTGACTCTTATTGTAATCACAATCAGGGATCTGGGATAATATGGGTATTAAACAGAACAAAACAAAACTTGTCACTGAGGGTAGCTGGCTATGTACTATGTCATATTCTGAGCCATCTGTAGCCTAAGAAAATCTTTTGACAGCCTTCCCTTTTCCTTACTCTGTTCCCATTCTCTTACAGAGAATCCAGAAAAGGGAGAGTAGGTGGATAATAAGCTAAGGAGAAGAAATAATGTCAAGGTAAAAAAGTACCAGTTTTCTACAAAAGACTGAAATAAGCAAGTAAGAAATTACAACAGGTGAGTCAGTAATTATTAGTTCCACATAGAAATATAAAGAAAAGTATAAAAATGCCATGAAAGTCCCGTATCACAGGGATGTAGCTTTCAATTCCAACAGACTTAGTTCAGTAGTAAATAATATACTGGTATATAGCATGGGGATTATTATGCTTAGAGACAGTGAGTCAATTTACATTTAAGAAACACCAATGTCAAATGCTTTGAAGAAGAAAAATTAAATTGCTATACATGTGAATAATTCAAAAGCCATTTATTAAAACAGTTGACTTATTTTCAAATCAATTTATATTCTTGGCTCTCTATGTTATCCCCAAATATTTATACAAGCACAGTTGATCATCACACAATTTAAAAGTCATAAGAAATAAAAACAATCATCTTTATATTAATCTTCGCGAGCTATGTGTTTTCTTTGAGTTGACTTCTGGTACCCAAACAGCAATAGTATGGGAGGAGGGGCGGCTTCCGTGCCCACGCTCCAGAAATGCCCTGAGAGGCAGATTCCCCAGGAGGCCTTCCGGCCTTAACCTCAGGGCCCCTCGCTGGCAGGCATCTTACCATTTGTGTTCTAAATAAATACGCAAATTCATACCTAATTTATGTATCCATAATTGTTCATATCTTTTTGAAAGCAGTCTCCCAAATTGTGTAAGTGCGGGCCCCACACACCCCGGATCCACCCCGACAACCTCTATGAACAGCAGCACTGGGGGGTGGGCCAGGTCCACCAGGATCCTCAGCGTGAAAATAAGTACCTGGAGCAAAGAGTTCTAGAGCAAACAAGATGCCAAATCAAAAGACAACAAAACACTAACAGTCTTACAAATAGTCAGTTGTCTTAGGCAGGCAACGGTGTCAACCAAAGAAGTTACTGATTTCGTTAGCTATCTCCTGAAAGGGAAGTGGGCTCAACTGGTTAGGGTCGTCTAGTCCACCTACTCTGAGACGCAGGCTCCGAACACACGGCAGCCCTTCTCTCCCAAGGGGCCCTTCTCCCAGACCACTGAGTGCCACTACGTACTGGACCTGGTCCACAGTCTCATCTTATTGGAACAGAAACTACCATTACCACAATGAGCGAGTAAAGGAGTGATAGTATCTTCAGATCACACAACAGCAGCAGTGGGGAAATAAAAGGCAACTGTGCAACTCTCTCCTAAGACAGTGACCGAACCAGGCCAAGCCCCTGTCCCATACTTACAGTCCGCTTTTTACCCAGACGGACTGGGTGTAGAAGTGCAGGTCCTTGTTCAGAACGGAGTTCACAGCCTCTTCTAGATGTAACTCTCTTCCCTCACAATGTTCCAGAGCGAAAAGGCTAATGGAGGGTTCTTCAAAAACCTAAGAGTACAAAAAAGCACAAACATCAGCGCACGTGGTGACCCCACTTCAGTGACCTCCCAGACAGACCACCCGGCACTCTGGGTCCACTGTGTCCCTGAATGCAAATAGTCAGTCCACTGCTCTACCCTCCAATGATGTTACAGTCAAAATTGCACCAGTGAGATTAAATCCTATTCATAATTTCTGTTCACTTTTTTAGCAAATTAAAATTAAAGTTCCAAAAGAGCAATCTTAATCTCATAATGAAAATGGACCCTTGGTTCCAATTAAGGTCCGGCTGTGCTGTGATATGGACATCGTGGTCCTGCCAGTGCTCGCAGCTGGGAACAGAATGAACATGGGATGGAATGGCACCCTCGTTTCCCCAGAAAGCCACAGCAGCAGCCACTGAGAATGCAATACTTGGTGACTCTAGACTCTTAAAAACATTCCTAGGAGGAAGAAAAAGGCATTTTTAATTTAACAGCAAAAAAAAAAAAAAAAAAAGCCAGAATGCCCAGGGACAGGAGTGATTTTTACATTAGAAGTTAGTATTCCCCAACTCTTTATGTCAAAGAACACAATCAATTTTGCTCTTTTCCATTCATTGGTATATGCAAGACACCACGCTAGAAGACTTTTCAGGGATGAGAGGACAAAGCTAGGCACTGTTCCTTGTGTTCGGGGCATTAATAACTAAATTAGGAAAATTGCACATTGAAATGGAATCCAGGGTAGAAAAGGATATGCCCTGTGAGAGTACTCAGAATCTAAAAGACTAGATTCTTTCTAGCAGAAGAGAGCAGGAATCAAGGAATCTTCACAGATGTGGATGCTGTGGTAGGTGAGCTCAGTCTTCAAGGAGGCAATGGGTTTAGACAGGCCCAGAGAGAATGGAGGGGAGGCACTCTGTACAAAGGAAGGGAGACAAATGCACGGAGGAACATATTAAGGGAAAGGCAAGTAGAACCATTTGCCCAGATCAAGTCCGAAAGAAAAGTGTGTCAGGTGCCCCCACTGTTTGCTATGGGTATTGAATTGTTTGCTTCTCCTTGCCACCAACAGGGCAGAGACAGATTTACTGCTAATGAGGAGTCTTTGAAGGCTCTTGGATAGGGGCCTAAGAATGGGCTAAAGTATTTGTAACTAGTACATGAGGGGGATCACTAGCGGCAGGGACTGTGGATGTTCACAGAACTGTAAATAAACAACTAAGAGCAAAATGAATTATGAAAGCATTATTCTTTGCAGCAGTGTTTGGAATAACAAAGGAAGGGAAATGATTTAAATGTCCATCAAAAGGAGACTGGCTAAATAAGTTATGGTACATTCATAGAGAAATATGGCTATAAAAAAGAATGAGATCTTTATGAAAGATCTCCAAAATATATTCTTTAGAGGCGAATACACAGTGAAGAACAGTGTGGAAGGATGTACTTCTTATGCTTCCACTTTGTAGAAAAGGGAAAACTCATGCACATGCACACACATAATGCGCACATGAACAATTTTCTAAAAAAAACCAACAAAAACCATGAAATCATTCCATGACTACCTGTCAGAACAGGATATGACAAGATAAAAGACACAAGTGAGAGCCAAATTTATGACTACATGCCTTTTGTACATTTTGATTTTTGAGTCATAGAAATATATTTATTCAGATATTTAAGTTGGTGATTATTAATGTACATTTTGCATGTGTGTTTGGTTTTTTGGTTTTTCTTTAAATGGACTTCAAGAAATCTATCAGACAACAACATGAGTGAAGAAAAAAGAATGGAAGTATATGGGAAAAATACTCTAGTCCAAAGAAAAAGAGAGCCAGACCTCTAAGTGTGTATGGGGGGCGGGGGGGGGGAGGGTAGTGGAAGGTTAGGACAGGTGAATAAGGAATGGCCAGAAAAAATTTCACAGTGATAAAACGGTATGATAAGACAAACATATGGAATGAGGAAATACAGAAAAAGACACAAAAAGATGTGGCTGGGGCATAGTGGTATAATTTATTATATATGAGGAAATCTGGAGGCAAAATGTGCCCAGAAGCTAAGAACTTCTATTTAGGACTGAATGTTTTAATGCTGAGGTAGACACAGATAATCTGAACAGAAGTGTCCACCAAACACTGGACTGCTTGATCTGGAGGTCAGGAAAACAAATCCAATGTAGGCATGGTAAGTATGGCAACTCCCAGCATCTGGGAAATACCAGCCAGTCAGGGTGGGGGAAATGGAGGAGGCCAGAACTGTGAGGGAGTGGGAGTACACTAGGAGAGGGGAGCCCGAAGAGAAAACACTACAGAAGTCAAGGGGAAAGGAAAGGATGAGGAAGAGTTGTCCATAGTGTCAAATACTCGCCCCACGGTGAGGAAGAGGGTGGCTGTGACGAGGCTGCCGAGGTCTGGCGATCAAGAGGCAGCTAGAAAGTGTAAGAAAATTCTCTGAGTGGTGCGGAGGAGAGGAGGGCGGAATCTAGGCTGTAAGAATTATAGACTGGGCACACAGGTATTTTTCAGAGAACTTTGGTGAAGAGAAGGAGGGAAATGGGCTGGTGGCCCATGCCAATGTTTGTGGGCACCGTGGAAGGTGATGCGGGGGGTGGGAGAGAAAGAGGATGACTACTGCAAGACAAGAGGGATGGTTCTAGGGAAGAAGTGAGTGGTCCAATCCATTGTTTCCCATAAGTACAGAACCTCTGACTAGAATCAGTCCATGAGGGAAAAGAGCACTTTGAAAGGATGAAATACAAGGAAAGACAGAAAAAGAACGCCAAAGAAATTTCCAGGTTTTTAAATAGGTGAGTCATTTTCTCTTTACTTTACGTGGCAAAGGTTCCCTGCTGACGAGGGAAGGTCTGAAGCGCTGTCCAACTCTGTCTGCAGTGAGAGAGAGGTTGCGTATCTGCGCTCTTCCACATGTGGCTACTGATCATGTGACATGTGGCTTGTGTGTGTGGCCAAGGGACTGAATTTGTTTACTTTATTGAACTAAATATTAAATATAAATATTACAGATATAAATAAATATTAAATAACCACATGTGGCTCGTGCTATGGTAATGTATAGTACAGATTTAGGGATTAGAGGATACTGGAAAAGAATTTAACCATCACTGTGTGATGTGAGACAATAAGGCAGGCATAAATGGGCTGCCCAGGAGCATTGATTTTCCTTCAGTAAACACCATAAACTAGGTCAGGAATAGAAATTCATCTCTAGTCACTGAATGACCACAGGCAAGATTCGGCACCTCTTCTGCTATCTATAAAATCAAAATTGGAACCATCCCAAGAGCTTATAGAGGAAATATCCTTATAGGAGTCCAGTAAAGCTGGTTAGAAATGTAGCAATGTAGCCAACATAAGACTCTAAATTACCCACTAGAACTGGTGACTGAAGGTGGACAATCGAAATTCACACATAAGCCCCTGACTTTATTGTTGGACTTTCCCCAACAGCTTCACCCTTAAGCTTAAAATAAATAAATGAATGAATGAATGAATGAATGAATGAATGAAAGCATTTCGGCTTGCCGCTTTACACATTTGGTCGCGTTATTAATTAGTAAGGAAGGGCAGACAGGCAAGGAGCCCAGACAGGGCTCACAATCAACCATTAGCAACATTCTCCTGAGTAAAAAGTTCGCTGTGGTGGACTGACAGATACCTGTGTTAAAGGCATTTAAGACTCACACAACGTAACTGTTTTAAACCCAAGAGGGAAAAAACTAAAAGCTTACCATGGAATGTAATTTAATGCTAAATGTTATTCTGAGAAAAACAGGACCTGTGTACATTTTTCTCTCTCCTTTTGCAAAATGCCCATAAAGACATTTTTTAAAAGACTGCCATTATCACTCAAACTGCATCAAATTCACTCCCCAATTTAAAGACGATCTAGCAATTCTGTGTCTAGAAATTTATCTTTAGGATACAATGTAAAAGTTGATGCAGGGGATCACAGAAGATGGGTTTTAAAGTGATGATGCGAGAAGACTGAGAACGAAATTATAGAAAATGACCGAGACAGCATTTTTTTTTATGAGTTTATATAAATCAGTCAAAATACCCCACTGCTTCATTAACAACAATGGGGTCATCATGTGGTCCAATCCATCAGGCTTTTCATCTGAAAACATCTATTATTTCTAAGCTTAAAGTCATCCACCCTCAGAAGTTTAATACATATCTAACTTGATCTTTCTCTGATTAAATTGTTTAAATTTAAGTTGTTTTAATTTACAAATATACTTAAATTTGTAAATGCCTTTGATTTAAAAATGTACTAAAGGTTAGAAAGGTCAACACAAGTGCTAACGTGGACAGGATGGTGGAGGGAGGCTGACAGGTCATCAGTCAGAAATAAAGAATCCTGAAGACCTATCTTAAAATCACATTTGTTTCTGATACATTTTCCAGACATGAAAGTAGGAATATAAACTATTAATAGTCTTTAAAACTGCAGGCGATAGAATAATCTGAACTTTGCAAGGACAATAGGAAACACCAGAATTTAACTACAATCTGAGCTCTACAAATGTCTTGGCCTCAGTCCATGTTAACTTAAAAGACAGCCAACGATTTGGGTCCAAAAGCTCTTCTTAAGTGTCAGCAGTAACAGGACAGTCCTGCTGGGTCAAGTCTAAGACAAGCAAAGATAAGACACCTTTTCTAAAAAGAGGACATAGTTAAGAAAGAAAAGGAATACTTGAACAAATTGTATAAAAGAACTTCTAATAAGAAAAAAAAAAACGCTACATCATCCCTCATCATCCCATCAAGTAAAATACATTTTAAATGACAATACCAGTAATAACTAAGATATGTAGCACCTTCCTGTGTGCCAGGCATTATATATAAAAATATCCACCCACGACCCCTCCCATCCAAGCACTAACCAGGCCCGACCCTGCTTAGCTTCCGGCATTCCACGACCCCTTATCCATAATTCTGAAACCAAAGAAGCTCTAAAACCATGTTTCCCCCTTAATTCAGTTGGCAACAAAACCTGACCTGAATAAGTGGAAGGCTACTTACAATATTTCTCCAATGTATAGCTATAAATATATTTGCTACAGTAATAGGAATGAGTTTAATTATGAGGTGCTACCTTGAACCCTTTGGGACCCTTTGGGAGTATTTCCTTAAAGGCTATATGTGAACCATACTACTGTTTAAAAGGGGAAACAATCCCAAATCCCAAAATACATTCAGATTAGGGGATTGTGACTTTATTCACTTATTTAATCCATACAACTTCTCGCTGATGTGGCTGCTATTTTTATCCCCACTTTACAGATGAAGAGGCAAGGCCCAGGTGACACACAGCAGTGGAAGAGCTGGCATTTGAATCCAGAGAGCATGGCCTCAGAGGCCGTGTTCTTCACTCCTACACTATGGCTCTAACATATTCTAAAACCAGTGATTTTAATGTAGAATACTATTTCTGATTGGCCTGTGTGGTTTTGTCTGGAGCACTTGACTCCAACTTGCTTGGCTGGGGAATATACATGATCCCTATTCTTACCTCCCTCTTCGGCTTAAAAAGTGTGTCAGCCACTTGAACTTGGAAGTTCTGAGATCCTGGGGCAAGTACTCTGCTAGAAGGACTACATTTACAACAACATACTTTCAATATAATTGGATAAATCTAATTTTTGAATTAAAAAAACTACATATCTTTACTTTGGCAACTGTATAGTTGAGTTTCAAATCATCGCTTATCTGGAAAAGGTGTTGACAGTACCTCAGGATTACATTAATTGGTTAGACTCTAAGTATACTGTACACTTTTCAAAATATTCAGCAATCAGCCGCTAAAACAGTCATATCTGTACAGTCCGACAACATTGCTTCATCTCAATCTTTGCCAAATGAACCATGGCTAAGACAATAAATACAACTGAAATGAATTAAAGAAAAAAAGCCATAATGCATACCTCTAACACCACGTTGTTCCAGAGCAGTACTAAAGTGTGCTGGCAAAAAGTTATGTGAAATGATACAAATTTAATAGAAGGCTCATAAGCCTCTTATAAGACTCTAATCTGGAATCTTTTAAGTCTGGCCTATTAAAAACAAAAACATACAAATCTTTTCAGCCTACCAAGTTCATGGTAGTCTTGATGTTGCGTAACAAATATTAATTGTTGTCCATGGGCTGCTCTATTACTGAGTGCTTACCAGGAGCTAAAGGCTGCACATGTACTAGCTTGTCTAAAACCTCACATTTCAGTAGATGAGAAAGTTGAGACTTAGGGTAGTTAGAAACATGCCCAGGGCCACTCAGCTAGTAAGTAAGAGTCTGTCAGGCTCCTAGACCAGACTCTTCACCAGTGAACTATGATCCTCCTCAGAGAACTGTTTTCATTTGGCTTAGAAAATTGGTTTCATTATAGATCCACTTTTCTAATTGTTTTCCCTTTAAAAATAAGTTATGATACATTTGAAAAAGAATATACAGATGACCATGTACCCAACACCCCAAAGTAATAAATTTTATTATATTTGTATTGAATTTCATAAATACATAAAACCTAACAGGTACAGCTGAATTTGAACCTCTCCTCCTCTGCAAAGGTAACCACTATGCTGAAGATGTGAATCCTTCCAGCTCATTTTTATACTTCACTAATGGTTATGCATCTTTTGTTTTTAAATATCACTGAAATGTATCTTACAATAACACCCTTTAGTAATACCGGGATCATCCAACAGTGCTGCAACATTCTCGTTCCACCACCCTGCCCCATGTAACCGACCCTCCTTCCAAAAGCTGTGTTATGAATAATCCCATTTCTTTGCCACTCCACCAAACCCTGGTGTTGTCAGACATTCAAATGTGTGTATCTCAAGTAAGGTATTGTTACCTAATTATTGTTTTATTTTGCATTTACTTGATCACTAGTGAGGTTTAACATTTTTTGCATATCCTTAGCCATTTTTCTCTCTTCTATCAACTGCCTATTTGTGTCCTCTTGCTAAGTTTTGAAATAGGTTTTTCTTTCTTCTCAATTGACTTGAAATAGTTCTTTTTATATTCCATAAAACTTTGCAGGTTTTATTAGGGCTGAAAATATATTCTCCCAGTCTGTGGCTTGTTGTGATAGGCTAAAAGATTAATATTCCCCCACCTCTACACCTCCCACCCCCACCCCACTCCCCAAACGTTCACATCCTCATCCCTGGAACCCATAAATATGTTTTCTGATGTGGTAAAGAGAACTTTGCAGATGTGATTAAGAATTAAAAATCCTGAGGTGGGGATATTAGTTTGGATTATCCAAGAGGCCCAATATAATCACAAGGGTCCTTATAAGAGAAAGCAGGAGGGTCAGAGGACAGAGAGACGCTGGGGTTACACACTTTGAAGACAAAGACAATGGCCATGAGCCAAGGAATGCTGAGGACCTTGAGAAGCTGGAAAAGGTAAGGAAACAGATTCTCCCCTTAGCATTTTCTGGAAGGAATGCAGTCCTGCCAGCATCTTCATTTTACCATGCTAAGACCATTGAGATCTCTAGAACTGTGAGACAGTTTGTTGTTTTAAGCCACTAAGTTTGTGGTAATTGGTTACAGCAGCAATAGGAGATGAATATACTTGCCTTTTACCTTTCTCCTAACGATCTGCACATTTTGTTCTAAATCCATCCTACTCCATTATCGTTAGGTGAGTTTCCATATTTTCTTCTAAGTTTTAAAGATTGTTTTTCACATTTAGATGGCCATAATCCATCTGGAACTTATTTTTGTGTTTGGAGTAAAGCAAGATTCTAACTCTGTTGTTTTTTTTTTTTTTTCCATGTAAAGAGCCAACTGTCCCAACACTATTTATTTAATAGCTCATAATATCCCCATTGTAATGCTATTTTGGTCAGCTTCCAATTCCATTATTCATGAAGGTCAGTTTCTATGCTCTCCTCTTCTACTGTTCCATTGTCTCTCCTTGCACAAATACCCATCACCTTAATTATTATTGATGTAAGTGCAATATATACTTCAGAGGACAAATGATCTTGTCTGTTGTTCTTAAAAATTATCTTGGGTATTTTGGATCCCTGTCTTTTCCAAATCCAGGATAAGCTTGTCATGTGTTCCCATCCCACCCTAAAAAGACACTCTCCTAGAAAGACAACAGATTCTTTAGGCATTTTGCCTAAAAGTGTATTAATTTGGAGAGGACCACAAATTCACAATATTGAGTGTTCTCAATCTATAAAAGGTTATGTCGCTTCATCTTTTACACCCTTCAATAAAGTCTTCTAAATAATTTTCCCCATAAAGGGCTTACTTGCACTATGTTAGATTCTTAAGTACCTTGTAGTTTAATTGGCATTTCCCTTATATCCAGAAACTTTTTAAAACTTCATATTAACTCTAAGAATTTGCCTGTACATACTCTTGATAATTTTGTTTCTTCTTTATGCTTTTGTTTTTTTTTGTTTTTGTTTTTTGTTTTTTGGTTTAAGCTTATTCAAGTGGCTAGGGCTCCAGAATACTATTGAGTAGAAATGGTGATTGTAGAGACCTTGGTCTTCTGCCTGAATTTAAAGGGAAATGCTTCAACTGTCTCACAAGGAACTGTGATGTTTACTCTGCAGGGTTTTGCTGGCCTTCATTTTTAAAATGTACAAAAGAGAGGCGCCTGGGTGGCTCAGTGGGTTAAGCTTCTGCCTTCGGCTCAGGTCATGATCTCAGGGTCCTAGGATCGAGCCCAGCATCTGGCTCTCTGCTCAGCAGGGAGTCTGCATCCTCTCTCTCTGCCTACTTGTGAATCTCTCTCTCTCTGTCAAATAAATAAAATCCTTAAAAAAATAAAATGTACAAAAGAGTTAATACTATTAACTCGATATGATTCAGCTGAAAAGTTTAATAGTAACCAAACTCTTCTACACTTTATGAACTCACTGCTTCCTTTCATTCTGTGGCTGGACTGACAGTCTACTATTTCTAGCTGTGGCCCTGATTTAGCACCCTTGCACGGCCTTGCCAATTCTTATTCTACCTCTAATATCATTTATGTCATCAGTTATAATTTCATTTGAAGTTTTTCTACAGCCTCTTGTTACAATGTTTCTTTTTCTTTGCCTGCTGCTAACTGCCAGGACTGGATTATTACTTCAAAGGAGGCCATGTCCATGCCAGGCCACCACGGAAACACTACAGAAGCAGTGGGCTGAATGCTGCTCACATGGAAACACAGTAAAAGCAGGTTACCCCACACACTAAGAGGCCAACGCCTGAAGCATTTACATGGGCTCCCCACTCACCTCCAGCTCCAAACCAACTGTTCCAAGGACTGTTCTATGGCATAACCTTACTGAAAGCTAATATACTGTCATTCCTCAGATCACAGGAGTCCTAATACTGGATACATTGTTTTTCATATTCAATTAGAAATATACCCAGGATACTTATTTGCAACAGAACTAAAGATTGACAAAGATTTGAAAATACCTGCTCTAACACTTTAACAGAGGAGTTAACGGAGGTATAAATAAGTTACGTGATTTTCCCAGTGTCACGGTAAGTGAGAAGCAGAACTATCAACCCCGCTCCCAAGGTCTTGTCACTGTAAAATGACTGCAAATTATCCATGGGCCTCTGGAATGTAACATATGTCTGGGCAAATAGAAATTAGTCTGGAGCAAACAGTCATTTGCAAAACCTACTGATCTTGTATGAAGTCTTTAAGACTCGTCAATATTACACCATTATGACTTTTAACAGTAATTCATGGTGTGTCTGAAAATGCCAACTACAGGCAGCACCTTCATAATTCTGCGGTTGTGACTAATTAAAGCAAAATCATGGGATTAGCTCATGTATATGTATAAAGGCAACTCGACTGGACAGAAACATTTCCCAGAATTAATCCAGAAACCCACTGGACTATGGCTTATGCAGTAGCATTAACAAATCTGGAGAAAAAGGCCGGGGGAGAGGTGACTGAATCAGAGAAGCAGGATAGGTAGAGTGTGTCTAGCATTTTCCAGGGAAAGATGACACAATCTGGAGCATGCACACAACTGGGACCCTCAGGAGTCTCTTTTGTGGGGAATGTTAGCTGAGTAAACCAATCTCAAAATACGTAAACTTCATTTTACCTAAAGCTAATGCTCAACAAATGACCTTCTGAGGACTAATTCAGTTTCCCCTGTTCTCCTAGGGAGGGAGAAAATGCTCAGGAAAGAATTCTCAAGCATCGCAGCCATGAGAATCCACTTACTACAGATTAGTGTAGTGACCTGGTTCACATATCAATCTCCTAGGTCTGAACCACTCAGGACGTCAGGGCCACCGGGGGAAGCACGGTTGACTTCACCAAGAAAATGCTACCTCTGTTAAGGCCTCTTATGGTCAATCTGAGTGTCTTTGCTGGGATGCCTACCCTCACTTCACATTCCCTCCATTTCAAAACCAAACCTACTGCCTCAACAAAGACTTTCCCAAGATTTAAAACACTCCATGTAAAGGCATTAAGAAGACCAACGTGTTGCCCTTATATAACCTGAATATATTCTCTAATCAGTTCTTGGAGTGAAAAGGTTCTGTCTACAGCTCCCTGGTCATTCCCAAGAGATACTTTCATTTACACTGCCTGGGTTCCACAGAACCAAAACGGTGACATGCAACTGCGCAGTAAAACTTAAAAGCATTTTTTTTTTTCTATTTTCATTCTTAATTCTTCACTTTTGACTTCATGAATGTAAAACTGTAAGTCTTCAAAGAAAAATAGTAATACTCATTCATTTTGACTGTTTCTAAAATTCCCTCCCTAGCTTGCTGAATTAGAAGTTCTGCAAAATCCTTTCGAGATGGTACTTTCATATTGAGACCTATCTATTTTGCTTTTCGTTAATACCAAGTAAGTATCTGTCTGCTGGTTTGACCACAAAAATTGCTAGGAAAATTCCTTTCCCAGTCAATATGGACTGCTTTCCATGCCTTTTTCAGCCTTACCAATACTTGGGAGAGACTGACCAGACCACATTCTTTTTTCTCCACTGGTTTTTGTCCAACAGGAAGTTTCAGTAGCCACTTAGTCTTTTCCAGTTGGTGTCTAAGGGGCCACTGAGAGAGACCACAGACTGTTTCTATTCTTGCTCCTCACACAAGACTCTATTCTTAGCCTGATACCAAGAATACTCTATCCAGGAATGCCTTGTGAAATAAGACTACATTGCTTAGGTTGGGATCAAAGTTTCTGAGTATGATGATCATCTCTGGAGTCAGCTCCGGCTGAAAGGTCTCAGTCGCTCCTATCATTACGGAGGGCTTCAAATCACCTCTGTGTAAACCTCAGCTTTGACTAAATGCCCTGAAGAAATGTTCATAATTAGACATCTTGGAAATATCCCAGATCCTCATTACTTCCTCTGCATAGACCCTATAAACATGGAATGCAGAACTGATGCTGCAAAGCAGTGATCCTGTTTTGCTCCAATTTAAAATTCTGAGCAAATACGACAGAAAGGAGAAACTACTGACTCTATAAATACGGGTCTCCGAGGTGACCCAGGTAACTCTGCACACACCAAGCAGGAAGTCCCTAGTTCCCCCAAATGAAGGTTTGAAATCAGTACCAGTGGCCATATCAAGATCCACGCCTTGAAGTAACACTGTACACCTGAGTAGCAAATTATCGTGTGACTTATCTAGTAGAGTAATAAAATGATCAGGTTATTATTGTTATTAAGCAGCTGCTACGATTATGGCCAAAATCTACAGCTAATTAATGGCTAATATTTAATAAGTGCTCACCACGTGCTAGGCATTTTATAACTATCATCTCATTCAATATACCAGTGACCTTACAAAATACTATTATTTTTCATAGATGAGGCAACTGAGTAACTTTATTAAATGTCATCCAAAATGGTTAAAGTATCAAACTGGAATTTAAGCCCAGTTCTCTACATATTATTCTAGTTCCTGTGTTTTGAATTCTCGCTTAAATATACATATGGCAGTTTACATTTTGGTTGGATTTCATGAGTGAATCCCGATTTTACAGTCCATGAATAAATTATTCATATTTTTATATTTATCCATGTATCACTTCTTCCAACATCATGTCATTCATGGTAATTAAACTGGACAAGAAAAAATGTAATTATGCATTCAAGCAAAGTACTTACATAGTCAATGGGCTTGAGTGATTTAACTCTTGATGTTGGGCAGCCACAGGAAGTAAGGTCAGCATACAGGCCTTCTTCTAACACACACTGATTATCAGAAATGTCATCTTGGTAATACAGGAGCCAGCTTAAAAACAGGCAGTGAGACATTTGGTCAAATTGCATCAGTTGGCAGTGTGGGCTCATCATCGTGCTGTGGGAACCAGGGGAGGAGCAGGACACAAACAGCTACAACTATCCTTTACTGACTGCTTACCCTGTGCCAGACATGGGTTAAATACGTAACCTGTATTATTACATTGTGTCCTCAATTCTATGAAGTAGAAACACATCCTCATTTTTATAGGCAACAAAACTAAGGATTAGAAAGGTTAGATGCTTTGCCCAAGGTCTCCTCAACGGCTAAATGACAGCACTGAAATCTGAAACAAGACATCTGCTTTAGGCTAACAATATTAGCTTCATTTAGGGCCTTCACGTACCCTGGGATCAGATTATAGTGATTATTAAGTACCTGAACAGATTAGAAGTTCTTCTAGGGAAAAAAAAATCACTTCTATTCTTATTTAATGATGGGCTTGCTGTCAGTCTAGGGGAATACAGAAATTAGACTCTAAAAATCACACAGCAGTATATAAAATCTGTACATCTGCTAATGGAGATTTTTTTTTTTTAAAGAAATAAGCCCATTAGAATCTTTGATAGTGGTTACCTTCAATATATCACACATCAGAAGTTTGGTTAGGAAATGCCTTTTTGAAAAGAAGGAGCCCAGGGGAGAAAAAAAGGGGCTGTTACTACTTCACGTCCAGTGTGTTTTTAAGTTCTAGCCCTACACTCGAAGACCACCAGAACTGTACTTGTGCTGGACCAGCTTCACTCTGGACCACACAGATGCTTTGAAACATTATAATTTGCTGTCATATCTCCTATGTAATTAGGCATTTTATCAAATGTTTTCACTGTTGTCAGGCATGGAGTTTCGGCCCTTCATATGCATCATTTATTTGGTCCTTATAAAAATCCTTTGAGGTAGGTACTGTTTGTTATCCCTCTTTTACAATGAAAAACTGATTTTGGATAGTAATCCAATTTGTTTAAGGTTATGTAACTAGGAAGTGGTAGAACTGGGCTTAAATCCAGGTCTCCCAAGTATTCCAAGTACCTACACAACTGCCAGGGTTCTTATATTCCTTTATTAAACTGCAGTTTAATAAACTACACATAAATATCTATATCAATTTAAATATATAGAGATATATACATATATAAAATGTATATTCTTTATATAAAGTGAACATATAGCTAATTTGTCCTAGATTTCAGTGTCAGGAAAAAACACTTTCCTCCAGAAAACCTTCAATACTTCCCTTTATTAGAAAATGAAAATATATCTTATAAAATAATTTCTTTTATCTCAGTGGAGAACAAACTCAGAGCCAAATACTAGTAACATAATTATTTCAGGTGCCCAGTATACATTTCTCTCTCACTAAAGAGTTGCAGATCATCTAACTTACAGTATCCTATTTTATGTGTTTCAGTATTATAAATACCTTCATATCCTTTTTGGAAGTATAAAAATAACAACATGCACAGACAAGTTCAAACTAGTAAGAGCTATAGAAAATCTGGGAGGGAAAGACTGGTGGAATTAGGGTTAATCAAGAAGGTTGACGGGGGGAGGGAGGCACCTGGGTGGCTCAGTGGGTTAAAGCCTCTGCCTTTGGCTCGGGTCATGATCTCAGGGTCCTGGGATCGAGCCCCGCATCGGGCTCTCTGCTCAGCGGGGAGCCTGTTTCCCCCTCTCTCTCTGCCTGCCTCTCTGCCTACTTGTGATCTCTCTGTCAAAATAAATAAATAAAATCTTAAAAAAAAAAAAAAAGAAGGTTGACAGAGGGAATGGGAATGGGCTGACCCATAAAGATATACTTAATTTAATATTAAATGGGGGCCACAAGCTTACATACCTATAGGAGGCCAGGCAGGTAATGTACATGAATAGTGCACCAGGTTAAAAAAAAAAAAAACCAACTTGGAATATATTCTTTTTTTTTTTTTTTTTAAAGATTTTATTTATTTGACAGAGAGAAACACAGCGAGAGAGGGAACACAAGCAGAGGGAATGGGAGAGGGAGAAGTAGGCTTCCCGCCTAGCAGAGAGCCCGATGCAGGGCTCGATCCCAGGACCCTGGGATCATGACCTGAGCCAAAGGCAGACTCTTAACGACTGAGCCACCCAGGCGCCCCTGGAATATATTCTATAGTATATTGGAATCACATATGCCCTTTACTTAACACTCGCTGATTACTGCCAAAGGTGAATGCTTCTCAAAGTTTTCAAATCTTCTGATTTTTTTCAAAGAGGTGAAAAAGACCCTAAACCAAAATGTTGATATATTTTTTAAACAGTGTGTGTACGCCAAACAAATAACATCTGCTGGCTAGCTTTCCCGGAAACTTAGAGCCGCTGATAGAGAGCAGGATTAGCAAACTACAGCCTGGGAGCCATCTGTCCGACTGCCAGTGTCTGTACACATCAGAAGCTAAGTCTGCTTTTCGCGTGCTTAAACGATTTTAAAAAATTAAAAGAATAGCTTGTGGTATGTGAATATGCTATACAACTGAAATTTCAATGCCCATAGAGTTTCACTGAAACACAGTTGTGCCCGTTCATTTGCGTACTGTCTGTGGCTGCGTCTGTGCTCCTAACGGCAGTGCTGAGTAGCTGGGACAGAGCCTGCAAGGCTCACAAAGCCAAAAATACTTACTAGCTGACCCTGAAAGAAAAGGTCTGCCGACAGACCCCTGCTAGAGAGGGTAAGGCAGAAAGTACACAGCGGAGTAAATGTGAGCAGAGGGGAAGAGAGGGAGACAGTGGAAGGACAGAATGGGGAATGGGTGGGAGAGATGAGACTAACTGATGGCAAATCTAGAAAAGGAGGCATCTGAACTCAATCTGACTGGTAGTAGAGGAGGACTGGGGGATGTAAAGCAGAGTAATAAAAAATAATAAACTGGATTGCGGGACAAATAATTGGGTTTGTGGTAAACGATGGAAGGAAGATAATACTGGAGTGGAGCTAATCAGGAGACTGGAGTTCTTCAAGTAGAAAAACTGATTCAAGAGGAAAAGGAGAACTGATGAATCCAAGATATCTTGAAGAATGAACAGAAAATTCTGATGAGTTATTAGGTAGATAACTTGAAACAGACCTACCACTGAACTGCACACTTCAAAATGGTTAATATGGTAAA
>CM052898.1:152505922-152533155 GCA_028534135.1 Potos flavus
CATTTTTTTCTCTGTATTACACGATGGACCATAATACAAGATAGGCAAGGGGCACCTGGGTGGCTCAGTGGGTTAAGCCTCTGCCTTCAGCTCAGGTCATGATCTCAGGGTCCTGGGATCGAGCCCCGCATCGGGCTCTCTGCTCAGCGGGGAGCCTGCTTCCCCCTCTCTCTGCCTGCCTCTCTGCCTGCTTGTGATCTCTGTCAAATAAATAAATAAAATCTTAAAAAAAAAATACAAGATAGGCAAAATTACTATAGGCTAATTAGCAACTGACCAATGACTAAAAGACTTTAACTCGCTGTGACTCAAAAAAAAAAATAATAAAGCAAGTCAAATCTCTGTAAATTTAAAGGAAATTTAGTTATTAAACATTAGTAGAAAACACTCAAAACAAGCATACTTACCAACCCCGAAGAACTTTAAAAGAACATGGGATGAATGAAGTCAAATCAGAAATTTCTTCTGTAAAATCTACGCATTCACCTTGGAACCCTGGTTTACTGAATGCTTTGAGCTATGAGAACAATAACACAATTTAACAGAAAACAACTGTTGGACATTATTACAAAAGCAAATGAAAACCTTTTATTTTATATTTATAAAAAATTCAGCAAAATTGGTGCGCTCGGGTGGTTTAGTCAGTTAAGCATCCAACTCTTGATCTCAGCTTAGGTCAATATCTCAGGTTCATGGGACTGAGCCCCCCCATCAGTCTCCATGCTCAGCGGGGAGTCTGCCTGAGAATTTCTCTCCCTTTCCCTCTGCTACTCCTCCTGCTATGCTCTCTCTAAAATAAATCTTTTAAAAGATTAAAATTCAGCAAAATATGAGAGTTTTATCTATTACCAATGGATCCTTGTTAAGGATGATATAATCTTTAAACTCCCATTTTTGTTTCCTTACCCATTTTCGGAAATGTCACCATTTATTTAACATTTTCATCCATTTTTTGCACCAGATTCTGGGCACAGAGGCCCAGAAAACAAGTCTACCTATAAGATTAAATCAGAATCCCTCCTCCACTAACATGTGGTCCCTGCCGATTGTATCAAACAATTATTCCTTGTGCTCAGACTACATGTTTAAGATAAGAAGGAATTTAGTGCTAAATACAAAGGCAGTTTCAGTTAGTATGAGGAGTGGTTGGTAAGCCTTTTCTCTTCTCAAGTCTCGCTGATCCAGTTAATAAAAGGTTGCAGGAGAGAGCATGAGCACATGCAGGCAAGTGGGCCTGAGAGAACACGGGGCAGGTGGCAGAGAAGATAACAACGAGATTAGCAGAAGATTTATGGTGAACAAAGAAAGACATCCACGTATTTCAGCCAACAATTTACTGTTAAGAATATCTTAAATATAAAGCTTACAGTTATATACAACCACATTTCTATTTTTACTTTAGATTTTGTTGAAAAATCCATGAAATCTCAACTGTGATTCCCTTCAGACCAGATACACAATGATCTGTAACTCTTGTGGCCTTGGATCTATACAATAGGGAAGAATTAATGAGCCCTATAAATATTTCAAAATACACTGGAGCTTTGAAATAACACGCCCCACAGGTTCACCCTGCACAGGCCCGCATTGTAGCTAAGAATGCATCGTATTGAGGGCTGGGCAGCACTGTCCTTTCTCCCGCTCGTACTGTATCAAGAACAAAGCAGCTTTGAGCCACTGATGTTTGCCTCCTTCATCTTCCCAAGAGTCCTCTTAGAGGCTGATAGCCTCTAAGTTCTGAGGAACTGCTTCTTGACTATCTCCTTCTGCTCTGACATCACGGACCAGCAAAAATCAGGGAGGGGGAGAACCAACTCCCCTGGACCAACCATGGCTCGGCCACAGCCTGATTTGCTACTGCGAAACCGGTCTGCATTTGAAGCATTCAAACATCAAGGGACTCCCTGCCTTAAGGAGGTATAACCCAGCAAGTTTCTGTCATGATCCTTCTGGTGGATACAGAGGGTAGCAACAAAAAGGAAGTCCAAAACGAGACAGACTTCTGAAACAATTCCTTGTAGAAGAAGAGCTGTGTGTCCAGGGAAACTGCCCCTCATTTCCTTGATAAGAACACATATTTTGGTTAGTCATTTTCCAAACTATGTTTTTTAACTTAAAGACTTATAAAACAGAAGATTGAGAAGTAAATCACAATTTTACTTCCAAAAAAATGGAATTTCTTCTACATGCCAATATTTTAATTCATGATTAAGAGTTGGAAAAGCCACACGAGAACAGAGGTCACAGTTGTCTTGTTTATTCTGCAACTACCCAGTTTGTTCATTGTTTTTATGTTGCTGAGCTTAAGATTTATACTTCACAATTTCACCATGAAGTCATGAAATCCAGACAACTGACTATGGAAGTTAAGCATATTTCGGATGGTATATATAGTAGCAAACTCTAGTGTTTAGTCTGTCTTCAGACACAGGAGCATTAATTAAAATACACAAGACACACAAACACACACACATTTGCCATAAAATACCTTTTGGATTTGGTGGGTTAATTCTTTGCCCAAACCGAAAACCAGGCTTAATGCTGATCTGAGCCTTTTTTTTTTTCATTTTTACTCCCCAGATGATACACAGTGCCATAGGGTTCACCCAAAATTTGATCAACCCCAGAAAAGTAATGCCTCATTTTGATTACCCTACAAATGCCTTGGAATAGAATTCTCATAATAATGTTCTGAGAATGGTCCATATAGAAACCAATTCTGAAAAAACAAAAAACCAATTCTGTGCTTATTAATTATAATAATTAAATTGTGGTTTCTACTCCTAGTAAATTAAGTGACAGTGCCTTGGTAAAATTAAGACCTGGGAAAAGCTAGGTGGATAAGTCACATTCCAGTTTCCTTTCCAATCTCTACCAGCCTCCCAAATAGAATTGTATGGATACACACACACACACACAAAGTACCACTGTTTTGCAGTGCCAACTGCCTTTTCACATATATTACTACTTCTTTGAATTACCGTTTCAGACAGAAACTATCACCACTTTATGAGGAACTTTTTGCAGAAAGGCTTATTACATACTCTTTATTTATGATCACATGAATAAATGTAATAGATCTTTAATCTTACAAAATGAGAACTCAAAATTTTAATTACTGACCAAAACATAAGCTGTGCTCAATTGTATAGTATCAGAATAATTTTCTCAATGTAACTTTATTTTTTCCAATGCTGTGATAATTTCTATGAGAAACTTTCTATTGTATCTTTGAATTTCTGAAGCCCTTGGACCTTCCTCACACAAACATGTTCATTGTTAAACAAGGAACAGTCTTGTTTCTATCAGTTTCTATTCTTCTATTACATCAGTGTCTCAGGTTGTAGTGCTATGTACTCATCACATCAAATACTTACTATGCAATAATGTTACTTCCCTGATTACTCATAGAGGTTTTTCTTTACTTAGAAAAGTAGCTCTTCCTACTTCTGGTCTTTGGATTCTATAAAAATGATTTGGTTGCAGCACCACGAAGAAGTGTTTTCCTCTAGTATTCTTCAATCTTACTGATATTTGCCTAAAACTGTCACTTTCCTATCGCTCATACATGGTAACTGTTAAAGATCCTATGACAACTCTAAAATTCAATGTGGCCAAATTATGCAACATAAAAAATATCCAGTTGCTTTTTTCTCAGCTACAATCACATATAAAATGGAAGAGAGGCTCAATATTCAAAGAAATCAAAATTTGTAATAATATTAGCAAATGGATTTGAAAAATATTCTAGGAGAAAAAAAGTCCTTAGTTGTATCGAAGGGCGTAACTGGTTAGAATTTCTAGTGAACTGTGCCTGACTATGACCTCCCTGAAAACTAAACTCAATTTTATAAGATTTAATCTACTGAGATGTCTGATCTGCTAAGATAAAGAGATGATGACTTTATGAACATAATCCATATTGTTTGGTTTTTGTTTTCTTTAGGGAAAAATAAAAACAAAATTAAATGCCAGCTGCTATTAAGAAGAACTGTATAATGATGCTGTATATTTTGAGTTGTCAGACTTGGTGATTGGTCTTCAGCTGGACAAAAAATAAGAATCTTCTCAAAGGAAGTGTTCTGTGTCTCAAATAAGACATACCTCATTATAATATGGTGACACAGCAGAAATGATATATTTATCAGAGTAACACTTGTATGTGTATTTATCTCTAAACACATGCATATTCTGGCTTTTCCCTTCTTAGATTGCTTGAGGTTCCCTTTAAAATCACCAGCATTAAAAAAAAAAGAAAAAAAAGAAAAAACGAAACAAAAAAACCAAAAGAACTCCTTTGACTTGAACTCTGAGATGTCATTTCCTCCTTAGTCCTCGGGGAAAATAACTATCCCATCTGAACACAGTTTCTGAATAGTCAATCTATGACAGCTATTTGTGAAGAAGAAAATACTTTCTAGTTACAGAATGGAACCAGAGTTCAACAAGTTAGCCAAGATCCTCTTTCTCCCTCCTAAGTAAAAACAAGCAAAACATTCTGAAAATTTGGTCCAGTGGAAATAGTAAGAGCTTTGATACTAGGTAAACTAAGGAGGCTTTGTCTACATGTTATTAAATATCTGGCTATCATACATCTGTCAGAAACATTTATTTCACAAGGCGATGGCTGAGCCAGATCCAGAAATATGAAGTGGGGCTGATTTCACTGGGTATTTTCTGCTGCTTCCTCTCTCTTCAAGTTGGACTGGAAATACTATAAAGAAAATCCTCCAAGTAGTCTGCCCTAAACAAGGAAGTCCGTAAAAAAGAACAGGAATGTAGGAGGGAAAAGCAGAACTTAAAAGAATGTGACTTTTATCTGCACTTAAAACTCAGAAAATGTGCAGTTCGGAATTTTTATCCCTGCCTAACTCTTTAATTGCTCATGTTAGCTGATTCACATACAAGTGCTTTAAAAGTTCACCGTTGGGAGTTTTCAAAGAAATAAATAAAGATCTCACAGGAAGTGTCTCCAAATATAACAACTTAATTATATTCAAAAAGGAAATGTTCCCAATAGGCCTGAGCTAATCAGAAAATAAAACCTGAAAACACTGTGAACAAAAACATGGTTACAACTAAGCTAACTTGAAATAGAGAAACATGAACATGAAAAATAAACACACTCGGAGAGAAAGATTCAGCATTATCTAAAGCCAGCAAATGTCAAATATTTAAAATTAATCACTCATTTGGGTTTTGACAGAAATTTTTCCAAATTTGTTATTTAAAATGAGACAGAAGAAGCAATGTCTCTCATCCCCTCTTCCTCCTCTGGATATACTGATTACGTCATATGTCTTTCTCTGATGCAAAATCCTGAAAATGTTTTAGTTGAGTGGAGTCAGATGCTAAAAAATGTCTATTTTGCTACTTCTAGCTGTGTGAAATGACACTTAAGTTCTAAATCTTTGTTTTCGCATCAAAAACTGGAATTAATTTTGACCTCGCCGCGTTTTTAGAAGCATAAAGTAAGCCCAGTTTGTAGCCCTCAATGGATAATAAACGTCAGGCTCCAGAGTATTGCCCAATCCTTCAAACCATTAACACACTAGAAATAAACAAGCAGGGCTGCAGTTTTACTAGTGCTTTTAAGAAGTGTTTGATTTAGGGGGCGCCTGGGTGGCTCAGTGGGTTAAAGCCTCTGCCTTCGGCTCAGGACAGGATCTCAGGGTCCTGGGATGGAGCCCCGCATCGGGCTTTCTGCTCAGCAGGGAGCCTGCTTCTCTCTCTCTGCCTGCCTCTCTGCCTACTTGTGATCTCTCTCTGTCAAATAAATAAACAAAAATCTTAAAAAAGAAAAAAAAAAAAAGAAATGTTTGATTTAGGTATTAGAAATACATTTATATAATAAGCATGCCCAGATAGCCATTTCTCCGTGTTAAGTTTGCTCCTCCAAAGACAGCAGAAGGTGCTCTGCTGAATGAGAATGCGACACTGAAGAACCGACAGGCAGGAGGAAAGGGGTGGCAGAGGTTCAAAATGACCCCAAAGTGGTCAGAGCTAAAGCTCTATGGGGAGAAAACAAAAGGAAATGTGACAAGTCCTTGCCAATAGAACCTGTAATGGAGATGGATACTCCTCTGTCCACAGGTACCAAGTACAATGTAAACTGCTCTGATTTATAGACATAAGAAATTTATCCGATGGAAAGAGAAAGAACTGAGGCGAAGAGCACAAGTGCTTTTAATAAATAGTAAATTAAGAAAATTTTGAAACATACCAAATGTGGAGGCTCATTTATTCCAAGCGGTTCCTGAAACATATATGAGAACATTTTAAACATTGTCATCATGTAATCTTAGTTATCTTTTTGAAAGTTTTAAAATATCATTTAAAAAATAAGGGGAAAAAAGGTCTAATTTACTAGATTTCTTGAACTGGTTATGACCTTCAAATAACTTATTGGATTATATTATAATAATTTTAGTATTTATTTCTTATTAATTCACTTTGAATAATGTAGTTGGGAAAAAAAAATATGTGCCTCAATGTTCATCAGACAGAGAGAGTCTGAGCTTCCTGCCCTTACCTTTCCCACACTATAACATGGGCACACTTCTTGGGGTGTGTATTTTCGACACTGGCCACACTCTTTCATAACTGCATGACTCTGCACATGAGGAGATTATTCCCTCTTTGAGGACTGCCTTTTTTGCCCCACTCCACTGTCTGGCAAAAGTGCTTTTATCCCTTAAGAGATCACTTAATGCAGTAGTGGCATGGTGCCCGCCTCCCAGGCTCTGAGGGCTCCTTCACTGGCTCCCCCAGCACTGCCTACACACTCCACCTCCTCACTAATCATACCACAATCAATCACGTACACATCAATCTCCTCTAAGAGATGGAGACCCATCAGGGCAATCTTATTCATCTTGTATCTCCAGTGACCGGAAGTGTCTGACATTTGAGGCATGAAATAAATACTGTTAAAAGAATGATCAAATTACAGTCATCTCATGGAAGCATTCATACCACCTACTACTAGTTCCCTATACAGTCCAAGAAAATTCATATGCTATTTCATTTTCTCTATATATTCACACAACATAATCCAGTAGTTTCACTTTTAAAAAGCCTGTTCCACATAGTCAAGTGTATGCCATTATATGCTCTGAAATTGGCTATGGTCATTCTTAACTCACCAGTTGGATAGGTCGTATTGACATGATTATATTATTTGATCCTCCCCAGTCAAAAAAGCATTTGTATTTTCCTTTCTCTAAAATGTACTGTTCTCCACAAAAGAACTTCTGCTGGTAGGCAACCCATCTAGTAGGGGAAAAAAGGGAAAAAGAACAGAAGTAATACAGATTCGAGCAACCAGCAATTTTAAAACCAAAGAACCTCTCAAAGTTCCCAGAATAGGAGACAACTTACACGCCACTTTTAACATGAATGGATCTTGTTTCACTGCCAAAGCCAACTTCTTCCAAGTCAGAAATTTCCTGATTTGTAATGTCAATAAACTTCCCACTTTCTAGGTCAGAGTCAAACAGTGTGATAGAAGATTCTATGAAATTCTAAAAAGAGGAAGAGGAAAGATAAGGAAAATATATGGATTTTGTTTTATAGACTGCTATATCTTAGCACAATTTTCACATGGGATAATTTCACACAAATAACTCCAGGAAAAATTTTAAATGGAAGTGGAACAATTTTATAGTTACTACTCTTCAATAGTTTAAAGAAAAAAATAAATTTGGATTTACTTTAATCAGGGAAACAACATTTTTATATATGTGGGAATTAATCAAGAGTTGGTAAATTTCTGGGACTCACAAGCTATTTATTTTATGTTACACTAATTATAAAGGACACTAAAGTTTCACTTGTGCCTAAAGAGTAAAAGCCACAGCATGAAATAGAGTTAACATACAATGTGTGATTGGCATTTTGGGGGAGAGGCTTTTATAAGCTTAAATGTAAAAGAAAAAATGATGGGTATTAAGGAGGGCACGTATGGCATGGAGCACTTTGTGTTATAAGCAAACAATGAATCATGGAACACTACATCAAAAACGAATGATGTACTGTATGGTAAATAACATAAAAGAAAAAAAAAAGAAGAAAAAATGAAACTTCCTTGAAAAAAGATTAAAAAAATAAAAAGGGAAAATTTTAAAGTTTTTATAGTTAGATAATATATTTAAAACAAAAAATATCAGAAAAAATTTTAAGACCCAAGTTGATAAGTCAGCAAAAGACAGACAATTCACAAAAAAGATAAGCATTAAAAACAAATAAGCAAATGTCCACTTTCACCAGTAAAAATAAATTCAAATTAAAACCACTAGATAAAATTTTCACTTTTTAAAATAAGTTAAGAAGAACCTAAAAATCCAATTTTGTCTGAGAACATTGCTGGTAGAAATATAAATTGGATAGCTATTTTAGAAAATAATTTAGAAATACATTTAAATACATTTAAAAAGACTGATATTGTTTAACTCTCTGATACTGTTGAAATTTTTTTAGGCTAGAAAAAATTTCCTAAAACTAAATGATGGACAATTTATATGCAAAGATGTGTTTTTTTTATAATACTGAAAAGTTATAAACAGTGTAAATGCCCAAATGATGTATAAACATAAACCTTTATGCAACCTACCGCTTGATGGAATATAATTAAGAAGAAGCTAACAGTACATTCAATACTACTGACCAAGAGCTTTATGTGCCTTATTTCCAAAAGAACTACCACATGAAATTGTATTACTATCATTCTCATTTTCTAGCTAAGGAAAGTGAGTAATTTGCCTGAGGTTAACACAGCTACTGAGGGGCAGAGATTGAATTTGAGTCCAAATTTATCTACCTATTTACTACCCTAAGCTCTTAATCACTGTCAGATAGGGTGAAAGAAAAGGACAAAAACTCAAACTTATAAATCTGGTAAGGATATAAGCATGCGGAAAAAAAAACCCAACTTTTCATAAAAGAAGACTACTAGGAAAAAAACCCAAGAGTGGTTATCTTTGGATCCAGGGGAGTTGGAGAATTTTAACTTACATATTTTTCAACTCTTTACAATAGACTTCTTAATTGGAAAACACAGAATACGTTATTTTTTAAAAAAGAAACATGGGCACCTGGGTGGCTCAGTTGCTTAAGCATCTGACTTCCGCTCAGGTCTTGATCTCAGAGTCCTAGGATGGAGCCCCCATTTTGGGCATCCTGCTAAGTGGGAAGCCTGCTTCTCCCTCTTCCCTCTGTCCCTTCCCCAACTTGGGCTCTTTCACTCTCTCTGAAATAAAACCTTAAAAAAATAAAATAAAAAAGAAACAAAATATCTTCTTCTGTCCCTACTACTTCCTTGTTTGTAAGCTTTAGACCTATGCAAAATGTTAACTTCTGTAAGTCTCAATATCAGTTTTTCCCCTTCCTTTAAAAATATTATAAATTTGAGGTGGCTGGGTGGCTCAGTTGGTTAAGCATCTGCCATCGGCTCAGGTCATGATCTTGGGGTCCTAGGATCGAGCCCCACAGTGAGCTCCCTGCTCAGTGGGGACCCTGCATCTCCCCCTCCTTCTGCCGCTCCCCCTGCTTGTGCTCTCTCTCTCTCAAATAAATAAAATCTTAAAATATATATATACATATATACAGTAAATTTAATCTAAGAAAACATTTCTAGGATAAACGTTCACTTTATATCAACAAGCAAAACTGTGTCAAAAACAAAAACCAAAAAAATCCATAAGAGGAGGGAAAAAACACTTAAAATAATTTTCTCATATACTACTTACTTGTCAACTTCCAAGGATTTAAAAATTGTTCATATAACCATATCAAATTTCACTTGAGACTTTAGGATAAAAGATAAAAAAGGATTTTTACTTGAAATCTTTATTATAATTCATAACCCATAATTGTATTTTTAATATCTCCTTGACAGTAAACCTTTGGAACCTGAGGATATGTGTTACCTTCATTACTTTCACAGGGTTCTTAAAAAAAAAAAAAAAAATGAGACCTGTTGGGGCACCTGGGTGGTGCAGTCAGTTAAGTGCCTTTGGCTTGGGTCATGATCCTGGAGTTCTGGGACTGAGCCCTGCATCAGGCTCCCTGCTCAGTGGGGAGCCTGCTTCTCCCTGTGTCCCTCACCCCCCTCTCACTCTCTCTCTCAAATAAATAAAATCTTAAAAAAAAAAAGAAAAAGATGAGAGCTGGGTGAATTTTTTACCTCACTGTCCCCATCCCTCCTTCTATTAACATAACACGTTATTCTCAAGACACTTGCACATTTTATCATTATTGAACCCCCTAAACCCTGAAATTTTACATATATACATGTAATATACATGCATATACATGCGCACATATATACATATCTATGCACACACATATCTATATCTATTTTGACACAGATTTGCTATTTTGCAGATATAAATATATATATAAATGTAAATATATATGTATCTCTTAAATCAAGGCTTTAATAGCACATTGAGTGATTTGCCTTAAAGTCTTCAGGGCAAGCCTTCCAACTGAAACACATTTACAGCCTGGGTGCCACACCAGCCAATCTGGTTGTCCTGACAACGTAAACTTCCATCACCTGCAGAACCTGAACATGCCTGTTTCTTGTCACATGAAAGTATGCTTTTAGCTTAAAGTGGCCGCGAGGATACAATGTGATGATGAGCTGAACAGGGCCCCGTCTGGGTCCTGGGCAGGAACCGCTATCAACAGCCACTAACCGATCAGGCGCAACCATAATGGGAGGGTCTTCAGCAGTTCTCATAAAATTATATGGACCTCTCCTCCCCTACTCTGGTGACTCTGGAATGTTCCATCTCTGCTCCTACTTCTTCTGCCTCTACAACTGTTCTCTACTCTCCATGAGGGTTGCAGGAATAGGGCAGCGAGGATAAGCTGAAATGCCAAGGTCATTACGCTGTGTTGGAGTAAAACAGGACAAAGACTTCAAGAAATAAATACGGACATGTGCAGGTGTGCTGTGTCTGTGCCCTTTCATTAACAAATAACTTATGTTATGATGTGATGTACTTTACTTGAGCAATGATTTGCACAAGTCCTACCATGTGGGTCGTGAGAGAGTGAGCTGGGAAGCAGGCCGGGGGCTGCTTGGCAACAAGGCAGGCTGGAGGTGAGCGGGAGGGAGGGATCCGCTATCACAGGACCCAGTGCCAAGTCCAAGAATTGGCAGCACAGGATTTCACAAACAAATATACTCACGTAACTTGAGTTTGTGTTCTTTCTACTCTGCCTGCTATTCCCAGAGACCTGGCCGAGGGCGACAGGTGCCTCTTAAGTGGCCTCACTCTCTTCTTCACATCTGCTTTTGTTTTTTCATGGCTTTGCTTGCCTTACAGCTTTTGCCTTCTATCTTATTTCTAAGTACCTTTTTGAGCCATTCTCCTGGTTTTCACACTCTCTGCGTTTTGCACTCAAACCTACCAAATATACAGTGTCTGATCTGGTTGACTAGTTACCATCAATATAGTGTTCCTGAGCTCTAACTATAAGCCAAATCCGATCACCTGGGGCTAAATCTCCAGGGATCAGATGTATGAAGTGTGATATAAAACATGCAAAAAACTACAAAACCCAAAAACCAAAACCTCTAAGTGCCTTGTTGAGGAGGTGACTGCAACAGGCACTTAAGAGTCATGTCCACAGTAAGCACTATGAAGTTTCCAGGTGACTAGCATCCCTGCTTTACCAGCACAATTAAAATAATTATGAAAGTCTTTAAGTGCAGCTCTGTTGCTTAAGAATGAATAATGATGGAACGATCTCAAATCTGTACTCTGCTTTCTATTTTTAAAGCATTTATATCCAAGGGAAAATCTGGATAGCTTACTATGGTCTGTGGTACAGAATTCCCCATTGTCAGAAAAAAACCAATGAGCAGATGCTTCAGGACCAAAGATATGTCTTTTTAAGGATTCGTAATTTGGGTGTTCTTAAATTCCATAAAATCCCGCAGCTGAACTGCCCTGGAGCCCTTGTGCTATAACCCTCTAGTGGACAAAGTAATATGAGACACCAGTGGAGATCTGGTATACCCATTAATTCAGAAGAAATAATGATCTCCATTAGAAGAAGAAATAATGATCTCCATACCACCTGGTTTCAAAGATCTGAAAAGAGGCCCCAAGACTGAAAATCTTAATAAAAGCAAATCCAAAAGTTAAGCTAGTATAAAACTGAGAAAAAATAAGCATACCAAGAAAATTTTATCAAGGAAGTCAAGGAAAAAAAATTCCTTTTTTAATCCCTGGAGCCTAATACTCCTATTCTTCTGGACCTCTCCTTAAAAAAAAAAAAAAAAAAAGTTAACTCCAAGTCATTATGTATCTGCCTGACTCATTTGGAATTAGAAACATATTTCCCATTCTCTTCTCCAAATACTCTGTGACACAGATTACATTATCCCTAAGGAAAATGTTCAGAATTTGACCTTAGTAGATCCAGAGTATTCTGCATACTGAAGCCAAGACATTAGAAAATTGCATTGTATTGTGCAGTTTCTCTATTTATCCCCTTGTTTATATTATTTCAACTTAGATCTTATATGTAGTGCTTCATTCCTTCCTAGATTAGGGACACTAGGAGAATCAATATGAGGAAAAGATGTCTCATGTCAACTCTGTTACCTGACATAGGCTTTGACAACCACAAGAGCTTTTTTTTTCTTTTTAAAGATTTTATTATTTATTTGATAGAGGGATACTAGTGGGGATGGGGAGAAGGAGAAGCAGATTCCCCACTGAGCAGGGAGCCCCTCTCAGGGCTTGATCCCAGAACCCCAAGATCATGACCTGAGCCAAAGGCAGATGCTTAACTGACTAAGCCACCCAGGCGCCCAACAACCACAAGAGCTTCTTAAATCCTATGCCTAACTACATCATAAACTTAACATTTTCAGAGGTAGATCTTACGTTATGTCTTATCACAAAAAAATGAATAATAAAGGGGCAGAAGGAAACTTGGGGAGAAGATGGGTAGGTCTGTCACCTGATGGTGGTGATGGTTTCACAGGTGCACACTTAATCCATATAGTCATTCAATTGTATACGTTAAATACGTACGGTTCTTTGTATGTTAATAATATCTCAGTAAGTGTAAAAAAAACAAAAAAAAAAAACAAAGACCCAAACTCCTCCCCAACTATACGCTGTATTTGGAGAATATAAAATTTTTCATCTGAAAATACCTTAGTGAACACAAATTTAAATTACAAACTGTCTGAAAGTCATGTAAATATTTACTATACATATGTATTGCTCTGCGATGTGATCATATATTTATAGCTACAGATGAAATGCTAATAAGCCTTTGGTTGAATGAGATCCAGTTTTCTGCTAAGATTTTTTTTTTAGTCTAATCACTATAACAACAACAACAAAAAGGATAATTTGACATGGGCTCTAGAGTAAGACATCACAGCTCTACACTTGGAAATGGTACCTAATCTCTCAGATCCTCCATTTTCGTACCTGTAAAATGAATATCATAAGAGTATCTTGTGGTCTTTGTGAAATTAAGTACAAGTATGCATGTAAGGCCATTAATAAGTACTTGACAAATGTCAAGATTATAATGAAGAGGATGATAATAACTTTATAAGCTAGCAAGTAGTCTTTTAATTGTTAAAAAATCTTAAGAGAACAGAGGATTTTCTGTAAAGGGCATTTTCATTTACTTATATAAAAATGGTATCATTATTTTTGTAAATGCCCAAAACTTTTCTGTGTAACGGTAATCAACGTGCCAATTCCTATCGATTTTTCCAATGTATATTATCATACTGTCTATACCAAATACCCTCTAATTATTTAACTATATAGTTATAGTATTTATATCTCTTCACATTTTCTACTATTGGGGGACTTCAGTGAGTGACCTTGGGTTTTATTATTTGTTTGCTTGTTTTAGTCATGGTCATCCTGGGAAGGTGCCATCACATTCACTATTGAATATTTCTAGGATCAGCAATGCCTCTATTCAACTGCTTTTTTAAATAAGGAGGGAAAAATTAAAGATTAGTCAGTATTAGGTGGAAGACACTTTGAATCACGACCCATAGTTCCCTGAATGAATGTGGTCATGAAGACCTAAAATAAAAGATGAAGGTTCTGTCTTGTTTTGTCTTGCTTGCCTTTTAGTGGTCAAGTAAGGAATAGCTAGGTAGAAAAAACCCATGGCCCTTGTATATTAGGATTGTGGGCTAAATACCTCAAAAGTTATCCATTGCTCAAGCAAACTCAGTGCCCAGTCTTCGGTGGACTGTCCTATATGTCTTTTAGGTAGAACTGGTTTACGACAAACGTTGTTACTAACAAAGATCATTCACAAACAAAACAAAACAAAAACAAAACAAAAAAAACCTCCCTTGTTCCCTGTGCTGCTTCTCCCATTCTGGCCCTTCCTGCCTGACCAGGTGAAGGGACCCAACAGACAAAAACCTGAAGGGTCAGAGCACACAATCAACCTGTGCTCACTCAAAGTCCATGCAGACCCCATAATCACTCTTCATTTCAATATCAATTACCTCAAAGAGGGCTTTGGAAACCATTCCAGATAGTTTAGAGTTTATATGAATACAAATTACTCTAGAAAGAGACTACAGTGGTAAATCCTGAATCCTAAGAAAGCATGTTCCTCTGAAGTCTCTAGAGCTGGTCAGGAAAATGAGCAATGTTTGATAAGCCCTGATATCCTACAGAATTCTCTAACATTTATCTCTTTTCTGTGACCTCAGACTTCCATCTAGAGTCCTGTAATGTTCAGATTTACCTCCTCCACCCCAAGTCATTTCTCAGGAGTCACCAAAAAGATCTTCCAAAACTTCTAATCTAATCTTGCTTACTAGGCCTAAAATCCATCAGGGGCTCAAGGTCAAATCAAGAAAAAAAAAAAATCTGAACTCCTCAATATGCATAAAAGACCCTTCATTATCTGGCTCTTGGTCTCATTTTCCTAAAGTTCTGCTTATTATCCTGACTTAACTGCATTTGCCAAACACACCAGTTTCACTTACATGAGGGTTTCTCAATCTCTGTACTATTAACATTTTGGAACTGATGACTTTTTTTTTAAGGTTTATTTTTACAGAGAGAAAGAGTGTGAGTGCACACAAGCAGGAGGAGCAGAGGAAGAAAGAGAGAGAATCTCAAGCAGACTCTGCTGTGCTCAGTGCAGAGCCTGATGTGGGGCTCGATCTCATGACCCTGAGATCACGACCTGAGCGGAAAGAAACCAAGAGCTGGACACTGAACCGATTGTGCCATCCAGGTGCCCCTGGACCTAATGACATCTTGTTGTGAGAAGACTGTCCTGTGAGTTGTGGAGGTTTGGCAGTATCCCCGGCCTCTACCCACTATTGCAACCCACCTCCCACCCCAAGTCATAACAGTCCAAACTGTCTCCTGACACTGCCAAATGCAGTGGGGATAAAGTCCCCTCCAGCTGAGAACCACTGGCTCACATCCTTGCCTTTTTATATGTTAATCTTTTGCTAAAATAGCACCTACACTTTTCCCCTTCAGTCAGTCCTGGAACCTCTCCACTTGGCCAAATCTTGAACCTGAAATTTTGTTCAACTGTTATCTTTTCCTCTCTATTTCCAAGTGGGAGCAATTGACCTTTCTCTGGTGAGTTACTTAGTGCCTAATCCAATCATAGGCAAACATTATCAAGCATTTATAAAAGTACTATTTTCCCTATCAGACTGCCAGCTCTCTGTAAGCAAGGATGGAGACTCTGGCCACTGTAACACCGGCATCTGACACAATCTGGGTCATGAAGCAGGTGCTCAACAAATACTTACGGAATTGATAGATGAGAAGTTAACCTAAGTATTCATTAAGAAAAGCAGGCAAGACACATATTCAATTCAGCGTAATGCTTTCAGGTATTCCAAACATTTTATAACCTCATGTTCTATCACAACTCATGTTTGACTTTCATGGATAGAAAACCAACAGAAAATTAAGAATAATGATGCTAACTCACAGCTTGTAAGAACCGGAAAGACAAGATGGGACCACTCAATGCCCCACAGACATTACTGTCTTCAAAATCTCCTTCTTCAAGCAAGAATTGCTGGCCTTTAAAATGTTCTTTTTCATAGGCAACCCATCTAGAAATACAAAGGACATCCAATTGACCCATTAATAAGATTAATTAAAAAAAGAAAATCATGATAAAGCACCTTGTTGTATATCATCGTATTTTAAAACACAACACATTTCTTTTGTTACCATTTATAAAGACAGACAGATGTTGTATGCTTCATGGGTCAATAGCTTTTATAGTTTGGAGGCTCTTCCCAACAAAGGCTGTTATAGGATTGTGATAGAGCAATGCTCACTAAATGTTTGTGGTATGACCTGATACCACATCTCAACGTGGTCAGAGGATAGTCTGCCAAGTAAAAAATAATGAAAAGCACAAACAGCCAATGAGTAAACTTATAAACCCATTTTGAGATTCAAAGATAATTATTCTTATTTTACTGACAAAGCCCTTCTGGAATCACAGAATGATTACTATATTTAGCATTCATTTAGGTTTTAAATCAAAGGAACCTCTCACTGCATTTCAGATCAAAAACACATTACTGGTGGGTTTAGCAAAGAGAAATGCAAATAGGCTGACATTAGCTCTGGTGGCCTGCGCATATAAGAATACTTCTGTAAATATTTATAGGTGGGCAGTGTTGCTCCCACCATTTTATCAGTGGTGATAACTGCAACAAGGAGCACTCCGGCAGAGTACTTTCCAGGGACACAAGTTTGTCTTTGTTTTTTTGTTTCTGTTTTTTTTTTTTTTAAAGTAGGCTCCACAGTAGGCACAGATGGTTCATAACACACGCTGACCCACTTCAATCTGCCTTTTGAGGCACTGTGTTGTTAGAATGGGACCCCCTCCAATGGGGTAGATTCTAGGATGACTGTTTTGAGCTCCTAGGTTGAGGACTTCTGAATTCTGGGGCTTGACAAACAAAGCTGGGTAGTGCTGACTACTACTGTTTTGAGAAAATGAAAAAAACTACTCCAAAAATTGTTTCCATAGGGTACAAAATAACAGTAGCCGCTCAACAATCATAAATCCGTCCTTGCCCTCACCATGTAGGTGTGTATATGACTGGGGAAGAGGGGGTCCACATGCGTTGGAATAAACATTTTATACATCTTAGTGGATCTGTAATATGTAAAAAGTCCAACATTATTTTATTCTTAAACTATTATGTGAAAATAAATTGCACAGGAAAACTTTCAAATTCTAAATGTGGCTTTTATATAAACGTGGCTACTCAGAACATGCCTTTAATATAACTGAATGGGAAAAAGAATAAAATATATAGAAGACCTTAATATTAAAGACATATTAATAAATTATTACATGATGACAGTTCAAAAATCTGCTCAGCTTTTTTTAATAGATTTTGTCTAAGAATCAATTTATATATCCATCTGGAATATTTAAAAACAGATGTTATCTGAGAAAAATGAAGAAAGGTCAACCTCACTTTCCCTAGATTCCTCAAGATGGAAGTAAAGTTCCTATTTACCTGCAGATAAAGTTAAACAGTTAAAAAAAGTGAAAAATGGTAGAAATGGTGAAAAAAATGAAGTTAATGCTTCACTTTTTTTTTTTTTTAATTTTACTTATTTAAGAGAGAGAGAGAGAGAGGGAGAGAGAGAGAGCGTGCATACACATGTGCAAGCCAGGGGACGAGGAGCAGAGGGAGAGGGACAAGCAGACTCTGTGCTGAGCAGTGAGCCTGACACAGGACTTGATCCCATGACCCTGAGATCAAGAGCTGAGCTGAAATCAGGAGTCTGATGTTTAACCGACTGAGCCACCCAGGCACCCCTCAACTGTTCACTTTTAAATGGGGACATATTTTTCTCCTGCTGTTGTCATATAATAAAGGAAAGTGTGTATGTTGTATTACAAACTATAATATTTTCTTAAAATTTTTATAAAATTACGAAAAAACTCAGAAAACAATGCAAATCATGATCTAGTTAATGGGAAAAACATTTAGATCCCAAAGGGAAGAAAAGGCAAAAATATTTAGCAGGGTTAACAAGAAGGGTATGTGTTCATAGATTATAGTGCAAATAAATATGACACAATACAAATTTGTCCAAAACATATTTGTTCTTCAAGGGCCTAATATTTTTTTTTTTAATTGAAGGATAAAGAATTAAATGGTTACATTACAATATGTCAGACCAATTTTGGATATGTTCTACATATCTAATACATGGCATAGTCTCTTTTATTTCCATTTTGGCTAGTGTAGCCATCACTTGATTTATTGCCAGAGACTGCAAAATCTAAGTTTCTCAATGTAGATTTCTTTTTTTTTTTTTTTTAAGATTTTATTTATTTGAGAGAGAGAGGAGAGAGAGAGCATGAGAGGGGAGAAGGTCAGAGGGAGAAGCAGACTCCCCGTGGAGCTGGGAGCCCAATGTGGAACTCGATCCCAGCACTCCAGGATCATGACCTGAGCCTAAGGCAGTCGCTTAACCAACTGAGCCACCCAGGCGTCCTCTAAAATGTAGATTCTTGAGTGACCTTACACCAGTCATTTAACGCCTATGAATAAAACAGTTTAGCAGCATCTTTTGCTAGAATAGCATGAACAAGTTTTATGATATTACTGCAAATGAGATATCAATACTTAAATTAAAATGAACCAATATTCCAAATAAACCATCGTATCAACAAAAAGACCAGCAGTGCTTCTAGAGGAATTCTAGCACCTGGTTGACAATGGCAAATAAGCTATGAAGAAAGTTTCTTCTGATTTTTATCTGCCAGGATACAAATACAAAGGCACATCCCAGTGCAGTCACAGATTTTCTGGGGTACCTGCCCCAAAAACTGCTGACTGAGACTAGGATGGTAGCAATGATTGGTGACACTTGGGTTTATACTGAGAGGTTCTTAGGGGGCGCTTCCTCAAAAACAGTACAGGGCCAGAGGGTAACCAATGTCAAAAATCCTTGACTTGGGAAACACACAACCCAGGCTACTTCTTTAATGAAGGACTCACTGCCAAGATCCTCAGCAAAGAAAGAGCATAAAAATTGGGGCTCTCATTCACGTTCAAAATTTGTACAAATAAATAAATAATTTTATTTTGTAATTTTTATCTTCTGTATTGTGTTTAGAATACTGTTTTAAGTTTTAGAAACTATTTTTTTACATTGAATCTACCTCAAAATCTCTAATAAAATAAGAGTTCACAGAAAAGCTAGTAGTGACTAATATTTTTTTTGTACAGTACCTTCCAGAAGGGATGTAATATTCTTAGATTAAGACACATTGTTTATGCCTGGCTTGGCACATTTTTTATGCTGATCTTTAAAAATTAGATTATTAAATCAAATATTGTAAATATAACACTCACACTCCACCGACGACACGAATTGATCCAATTCCATGAAAATCCCCATTATTTTTTAAAAACTTAGGGACAGAATCTATGTGTTCACTAAACTCTTTGGCCTGTCCACGGAAGTGAGGTTTTTCATAAATAATAACCTGAAAGATACGAAAGAAAATTACTTACCATGCTTGTATTTTGGAATAGACACAAAACTCATTTACTTAAGTGAGACTAAAGACCCCAACATGAACAGTGAACAATGTCCTTTTTATTAATATTTATTTACAATATAGCATGCTGTCTGATATTCATAAGGAATAAGTGAGTTATCATGAAGATAAAATATCTTAATAGCATGTTTCTCTCATAATAATACAGTCAAATATGATTCCATTGTTCTGGTTACCCAAATCCTAGGACCATCTCACAGGGTAAACTCTGTTATAACGGACTCTTAAATTATCTAAGCTTAGCTCTCTGGAGTTTAATACAGACCTTAAATATAAGTATTTACTGAATTTTCCCTATTAGAAAAAAAAACTTTCTATAGAAGTTCTAGGACACAATAAATTATCTACTGCTTCTTTTTATTAACATATAATGTATTATTTGCCCCAGGGTACATGTCTGTGAATCATCAGGCTTACACATTTCACAGCACTTACCAGAGCACATACCCTCCCCAATGTCCATAACCCAGCCACCCCATCTCTACCGCCCCTACCCCCCAGCCACCCTCAGTTTGTTTCGTGAGTTTAGGAGTCTCTTATGGTTTGTCTCCTTCCTGATCCCATCTTGTTTCATTTCCCTCCCCCACCCCCCACGATCCCCCGCACTGCCTCTCAAATTCTTCATATCAGAGAGATCATATGATAATTGTCTTTCTCTGATTGACTTATTTCAACATGCCTGCTTCTTATAACACTAACTGCTTCTATGCAGTTGCTATTCACTGATAAGAGATATGCAAATCCCTGAATTTGAATACAAAACTTTCTAATAAGAAGAAGTGATTGAAAAAATTATGGGTTTTTTTGGATACTGGATTCATATGGGTCGGGGGGGGGGGTAAGTATAGTGGGAAATCCATTCCTAGCATTTCATTTACTTCAAATTTGGGTTGGTTTAAATATTTCTCTTCCGCCATTTTGGTGCTCTTTACTTCCCAAGTATGAACTGCCTGCCTTAGTATGTGGAAGTGACAATGGCGACAACGGCACTCATCTATCCACACTCTATCACCTGGTTCTATCTGTGGCTGATGGCATATGTGGCGTACAACAGGCAAGATAAGGCCCCATGCTTAAACACAAGTTATAGCTTTCCTGTGTCCAAAAATTGATATCATACAAGCTGAAAAGAAGTACATAGTACTGCTCCTGTTTTCCACATAATAAATTTTCACAGGGTGCTGTATTTGAAGTGAAGTTATATTTGAGTTTAATACCTTCTACATATGCTGAACCCAATCAGACTAAGAAGCAGCAATTCTTTGATGAGTAAGCCATCACTATATGATAATTATTTCTTTTTTTTTTTTAATGATAATTATTTCATTCATATACCTCTACAACCTCTCAAATTGCAAATGTCCAAGGAAGACCGAGCCGGTCACATCCGAAGAGACAGGAGTCACTGAGAAAGTATCAGGGGTAATCTTCCATCTTTCAGGTCACTGGTTTGAAAACCTTGGCTGCATGTTATTAGAATCACCTGGGGAGCTCTGAGGACTTCTGACCATACCCCAGAACAATACAGGACTAAGTTTTTTTTTTTTTTTAAACTTGGGTATATATGACTCCAACAAGGAGCCAAGATGTATTACATACACTCAGATACTAAGGTTTAAAAGATTCCACCTATGTGATTAAGAGAATGGTGGTCAATTCGATCAATTAGGAAGCCTCCAGAAATGGGAGGGTTGGAGGTGCTGTGTCTTGTTTTGCAGGACAGGAGAAGGATGGATGAATCCTTCCCACGCCTGCCTCTGAAAGTGCTATAACCCAGTCAGGCCGAGGTCTGTTTGCATCTTTGATCACTGCACTAGTTTTCTTCCCATCTCTTTTCACACAAGTTTTATAATTCCATTTCCTTTTCTTTCCCCAAATGTGCTTATTCCTGGTGCCACTACTCCTCCAGCTTTCATTGCCTCTGCTGTTCCCTTCAGATACTTATACTTACATTGTTGTAAGCATTATTCCCAAACGTCTGCTCGATACTGCCACTTAGAATGTCAAGCTGCCACCTCGACTGCCCCCTCCCCACCAAATCAAAAATCAAACCTATCACCTTTCCATCCTGTATTTGGTGTTTGCTGTGCTTGACCTGCATCCTTGCACACTGACCCAACTCGCCCTCACAGCATGAGTCCTCACTGGCCATTCAAGTGCCGTCATTTCACGCCAACATTCACTAGCTAGATATTATTAGCATATTTTCTGCTATTTTTTTTCTACTTTAATAGTTCAAAATACTTAAAGAATAACACTCAAACTTTGAAGCCTGCTATAAAAGTCTGTTTTTAAGACTTACCTTTAAGTTCATAGGCATTTCCACTTTTAGTCCACCCTTAAGATAAGAAATTTTAATATTAGATACAGAAACATTTAGAATACTTGAAAGTAAGTGACATATGTAGGTTATACCAAAAAAATATGATTAGTTCAAGGTTATATACCAGCCAACTTTAAGTTGTGGTAACTTTTAAAATTTAAGTACAGAACCCTATAGTAGTCAAAACCAAGTCAGATGGCTCATCAATGTAGATGGGGTAAGAAATCTTTAAAATATACTTTGCAGATTAAAACTAGGTACAAGGAAGGAAATTGAGCTTTTTAGTCCTTAAGCACACATGACTGAGTAAAGATTTAATCCCAGTGCACACTGTCCCAACAAATAGAGTGGAGTTGTTAGATTTAAAACACCTCATTTGGCAGAGTAGATCTCCAAACCACTGACCCTGCATTTCCTCCCGACAACTGCTCAGGCTTTCTAAATTAGAGTGCTTCCCCTTCCAAGTTCCATCAACACTTTTTATCATACTTAACTATCTTTGTGACCTCAGGGTTGTAGAGCATAAAAGGTAACCCCTTCCTCAACAAACTAATCCTAGAATTTCCTGTTTTTAATGCTACTCCACATTGTGGTATTTCTTAAAATTTCTTAGTTTTTCCTGGTTTGTGTTTTTTAAAGGCACAGAACAACCTAAACAACCAAAAATGGTTTACCACATAGCTAACACTTATCTGAAGAGTTTGCCCTAAATACAAATGTTTGCAACAAAAATACTGTATGCACTTATCTTTACTGACAGAACAGTCCGTTTATTATTAATGCTGAGCTTATCATTCATTATTCTAATGGAAAAGCATAATTAGAAAAGTGGTTTTCTAATAAGCATCAAAAAAAAACCAAATTCAAAACTGTATTCAAAATTTTCACAGAACAGTACTTATAAGGAAACTGCATGCATTGTAATAAACTCAGCACAAAGTAAATTCAGACATCTGTCTTCTACAAAAATTAAAATGTTTTTACACAGACATTCTCTGTAATATAGAGGCACAGAAAAATAATGTATAGGTTGCTGATCCAAAAGTACACATATTCACTTCTCAGGATAGACAACATAAACAATCACCATATTTATTTTAGATTCATGGGCACTTTGGAAAATGCCAGTTTTTAAATTTGCTTACCATTTGAAGTGGATGCAATGATTTCATTTCTGTGGCAGAAATCTCAAAGAGTCCATGGTCTTCCTCCAGAACTGTAGCTTGCCCCTTAAAATTAATATCTGGGTAGGCAAGCCAACTAAATAAGAAATGAACGGTTTGTTAAAGTATAATAGGAACACTTTAGTCTGGTACTGTAACAGTTAAAAGTAAAAAGGGCTATCAAACAAACAAAACCCAAAAAACCAAAACAAAAAACAGACAACCTTCGCAGCAGAATCACAACCAGTAAAACACATTTGAAATGACTTCACTAGACAGCATATAACAAGAGTTAATGCATTTTTCAGTACTCATATTCAAACACTGTAAGTCTATTATATATACTCCAAGCAGTACATATTACTTTTCTTAGAATTTTCTAGTATTTAGGAGGTGTGACACCCTTGATTCAAGCAGAATATAACTGGAAGGAAAAAAAATTCCACTATATTCTTTTTTTTACAGTGGGGCAATCAGAGGTGGGATTCCACAAGGCATTTTACATCTCCCCCCCAACCCAATCAAGGCATTTTACATCTTTGACCCACATTTTTAGAATTAATAATCAGTTCAACTGGCTGCCGCAGGAACAGTATCTGAAGTGAGATTCCCAAAAGACCCGCCTACCTTATAACTAAGCTTGGTAAGTACAGACATACCTCATGGACAGGGTCAATTACTGGGTCTGCCCACAGTTCTAGCCTGTGGTTGGGAGAGACGAAGAAAGATGTCCTATGGTGACCCCCAAATATCTACACCAACCATCATCGGAGCAGATAAAAAAGAATGAAAGACAGAAAAGGAATCCATGTTGAACTGACATCACAGAGTTGTGATTCAAGCTAATCTGGAACTAAATTAAGCCCCAGCTCAGTCACACCCATAGTCCAAAAGATAGCAGACCCACACTTACAAGCTGGCAGCCTGAAAAAATCATATAATTTCCTCATTTGTAAAATGAGTCGCTCCACCTACCTTGCATGAATACAATAAACAAAAAAAGCACCACATGTCTGGCACTGTGGAGGCACTCAGTAACTACTGGCACCGAGACACCCTTGAAATAGTTCAAGCTCCAGATTTTTAGGCCAGGGACATGCTTTTACCACAGTTTGGTGGATGAAAACATGATGAATGCATCTATCAAGAACTACGTCTGAGAATCTCTATCTGCTACTGTGAGTCCTACATCAGAGACTTAATTGGAGCCAAAGGAAGACAGAATCTGTTTTAATCCCTGCAACGGTCTTTCTCGAGTATCCAGGAGCATAAATAAAATCAAAACTTCACAAATATATATGTCATACACTGAAATTTGAAGTAAAAAGTTAAATTTGGTGGCCATCAATCACTGTAATAAGGAGAAACTGATACATACACTCCTGACTTCACAGTGAAGGACACAGATTTGGGGATATTCAGCTCTTCCAAATTAGGGACTGCTCGTTGTATATGGATAGGACAACATGCTGGGTCAGACTGTGGGCAAAGTTCTATCTCTGGAATGCTGCAATCCTGGAAAAAAGAAAAAACTGGCTTTGAAATCATCTGGAGACACACGCAATTCAGTATTCTCAATACCCTGGATACACAATTACAATTATTCTCATTGTTCAGTTGAATTTCTTCACAAAAACAACATGAAGGAAATATTGTTTACTTCACCAGTTTTTTAAAATGAATTTTTTTCTAAGAAGTTACACTGATAACATGAAAATTATAAATATTATCGATTGAAAAAGTATTACTCAATTTTTTCTGCTTTGTTTTTAAAAGTCTTGTTCTATTAAGCAATCAATGTTCAGTTAACCAAACTCTGTGAGTGCCAAAAGTCTTTAAGCCTTCCTTCTCAGAAGCATAACAAAGCCATAAGGAGGAAGGGAGTTAAATAAAAGCTGATCTCATGGGGGATATAAAAAATAAATAACGGAGAGGCACGCTACTCCCTTAGTGTGTTATCTAATTTACATTGACAAAAGAAGTAGGAATTAGAAGTGAGGGTAAAGGAAATCTGCTTTCCTACTTGTGGGATTCTGTTTATTTTAGTACAAGTTGGTTGGAAGAAGAAAGGCCTTATGAAATTTTACCCTAACCTCCATCACATATTCACTGCCACCATGTCCTGTCAAACCTTTCCTTAAAATTTCACTTATGTATCTCTCTTTTCTATTCCCACCATCAAGGCCATTCATCAAGGCTAAGACTCTGATGGGCCTGTATCACCAGTCAAGTACTAGCCACGCTTTATACAGTTGGGCTTGTTAGAGAACACTACTTTCCTGACACTCCTTGGCTCAAAACCCAAGCATATCAAATTTATATTTGTTTGCCTTTTTACAACATGGCACCAACCCAGTGACCCACAGGAACTCCCCGCACCTCTTCAGTCATACCGGTATCCATGCTCTCCCCACTTCCCTCTTTATATGGCCTCTCTTTGTAAATGTTTCACCCACTGCAACTAAAGAGAGAATTTTCTATATTCTTACCTATGAAAATCTTCTAATAGTCAAGTTCTAACACAAAAAAGACCTCATCTTTTTTCTTAGGGAATCAAAGCTACAATTATTTTTCCCTTCTCTGAAATTATGGATGTGCTTCTGTGTGAACACACCAATTCCGTAATCATGCGTGTTTAATTATACAATTCAAACTTTCAGTAGCATAATTCTCACCTAGGACATTGTGAAATTCAAATGATTATGCTTTAATGAAACAGGTAAATGCAGGAGCAATCAGAGGTGACATTAGGCTGAACAACTGTATTTTTTATTATAATCAGTTTTGCAATTTATAACTGCAATTTTCTGATTTTTTAACCTTCTTCTAAACTGGGTTTTACTATTATTCTTATTAATATGTATAAGCAAATTAATATATTTTATTTTCAGAAAGCTAGTTCTAAAATGCAATAAAGAGGCATAACCTAAAAAATCCTTTAAAGTTTAAAAGTATATTTCTGTTTAAAATTTCCTTTCAGGGGTCCCTGGGTGGCTCAGTTGGTTAAACGTCTGCCTTCAGCTCAGGTCATGATCCCAGGGTCCTGGGACAGAGCCCCGCGTGGGGCTCCCTACTCAGCAGGAAGCCTGCTTCTCCCTCTCCCACTCCCCCTGCTTGTGTTCCCTCTCTCGCTGTGTCTCTGTCAAAAAAAAAAAAAAAAATTCCTTTCAAAGATTGTCAGAAACGTCCACAACAGTTGCCTGTAAACCTTCAAGGCTTTTGTTTCTTATTAATAATAGAGTTCTAGTAACAATATTTAAAATGCTGCCATATTAATGTTCCCCCAGGGATGTAAGGTACAGTAACAGAACACATAACTAAGTGTCTCACACAAATAAGTTTCCTCTGCATTGTGTTATACAAACAATGCATGGGTGGTGTAGTTTAAAAGGGAAAAAGCTAAAAGGCATTTGAGTCTGCCACAACGCAGAAGGAAACAGCATAATGGAAAAAAGCATAATGATGGCTAAAAAATGGAAAATAAACAAAAATAAGAATGTTTATGTCCTCAGCCAGAGGATCGGTTTTTTCTCCAGTTAACTAAAAAAAATTTCACTGGTTAAGTTTTATCCTCTTCATGGTGGCTATTCTCACAGAAATAATGTCTCTTGCAAGACTTGCCTAATTCTTGATAGACCGGAGCAATAAACACTAACAACTGAAGGGTACTTTATAGTAACCTAGCAACAATGAACAGTTCATTCTTAGTAAAATTTGTATGGCTTCCTCCCCAACTTTTCTAGTCACAATATACTTTACAAATATCTTGATGGAACTTGCAAGCTTAGACTATTAAAGCCTTTGTAGGTATACAAATTGGCAAAGAAGAAGTCAAACTCTCTCTCTTCGCAGATGACATGATACTTTATATGGAAAACCCAAAAGACTCCACCCCCAAACTACTAGAACTCATACAGCAATTCAGTATTGCGGCAGGATACAAAATCAATGCACAGAAATCAGTTGCTTTCCTATACACTAACAATGAAAATATGGAAAGGGAAATTAGAGAATCAATTCCATTTACAATAGCACCAAGAACCATAAGGTACCTGGGAATAAACCTTACCAAAGAGGTAAAGGATCTGTACTCGAGGAATTCCAGAACACTCATGAAAGAAACTGAAGAAGACACAAAA
>CM052898.1:152533655-152591358 GCA_028534135.1 Potos flavus
GGAATGCAAGTTGGTGCAGCCACTTTGGAAAACAGTGTGGAGATTCCTCAAGAAATTAAAAATAGAGCTACCCTATGACCCTGCCATTGCACTACTGGGTATTTACCCCAAAGATGCAGATGCAGTACAAAGAAGGGCCACACGTACCCCAATGTTCATAGCAGCAATGGCCATAATTGCCAGACTGTGGAAAGAGCCAAGATGCCCTTCAGCAGATGAATGGATAAAGAAGATATGGTCCATATATACAATGGAATATTATGCCTCCATCAGAAAGGATGAATACCCAACTTTTGTATCAACATGGATGGTTCTGGAGGAGATTATGCTGAGTGAAATAAGTCAAGCACAATTATCATATAGTCTCACTTATGTGTGGAGCATAAGGAAAAACATGGAGGACATTGTGAGATGGAAAGGAAAGGTGAATTGGGGAAATAGGAGGGGGAGATGAACCATGAGAGACTGTGGACTCTGAGCAACAAACTGAAGGTTTTGGAGGGGAGGGAGTGGGGGGTTGGGCGAGCCTGGTGGTAGGTACTGAGGAGGGCACGTATTGCATGGAGCACTGGGTGTGGTACATGAACAATGAATCTTGTAACACTGAAAAAATAAAATAAAAGTATTTGGGGAAAAAAAAATAAAGCCTTTGTAGGAATGAAGGCAAAACTACAGGAGAGAAAGAGGCAAGAATGGATTACAGTTAACAAAACCAATAAGAAAATCTAATTGATTTCACCTCCCATAAAACACCTTCAGTCCCTGATCTAACAACAGATCTCTCTTCTCAGCAAATTAATGAGGACAAAACCAAAGTAACTTCTGACCATATGAAAAATGTCATTCCTTTAAAAAAAATATTAGATGCACCATAAACAGTAATTTGCAATATTCATTTCTAATTTTTGAGAAAAGAAACAACTGACTCAAGAATTACTGCAATGCTACCTCACCCCCAATTATTTCTGGGAGCAAAGATGGCCCTTGAGCAGAATCTACAACTGCTGCTGATGGCATCTTCCGCAGCTATTCACGGCAAACTGAAGACATGATGAAAGTGTTATCTTTAAAGAACACTGGGTTTGACTACTGAGATTAGAGCAAATGAAAGATGATGAAGCAAAATAAGGTTAGTTCTGGGCTTAGGCCTAGGTGAATTTGGAATGGTAACAGTCCCCATGAAAACGAAGCTATCAATAGGTAGAATTTTGACAAGGCTGGAGAAAGGAAGCAGTTCGATGCCTGATTCTTACTTTGTAAAATGTTTAGAACAATGCTAATGCCTTTTCCATTCGATGCTCAATAGTTTTTCCTTCCTCACTGAAAGTTGCTAGCCTGTCCAAGATATGAGGGCACTCACACTGCGATTTAAAAAACGACTCCAAGAACAAACACTGGAAGAAGGAAAAAATACAAGCAACACTTATTCTTTCTTTTAATATAGTCTAAGCAAATAGCAGGTGTGCAAATACCCATTTATATATCCATATTCAACAGACTGAGTTTTTTGCTTGATTTTATTGTGGTTGGATTTTTGGGTGGTGAGAAGGTTGCTGTTTTCAACAACTTATCTTTTTTTCCACTGGGCTTGGCATGATGCCTGACATTCACAAGAACAGCATAAAACCATAAGTTACTTAAATCTTAGAACATTCTACCTACAAACTATTCATCTCAGTTTCTAGTGAGTTAGCTAATTAAATGAGACTCAAATGCTGCTTGCTGAGCTGAACTGCTCACAGTTAAATTTTTCAATGAAAACAAACACTGCCCTCAATGCTGGAGCCATCCATCCCCTTGTAGTACCACCAACATTCACCTCCGCATCTAACACAGGTGGCTCTGCCAAGAACTTGCTCACATTTCCCACCCACCAACCCTTGTTTACTCTCTCAAGATTTACTTCATATGGTTATGTGACTCAGCTATCCCTCCCCTCAACTTTAAGCGATCTTAAGTATGAGATCATATCTCACTTGTATGTCCATTCCCTGCACCTATCACAGTACTGGGCCCGAAAGCAGAACGCAAATTTGTGAAGACACGGGCTTGTTTGCAGTTTTCCAGGAAGTATTAATCCACATAAAATACATGCAGATACCCCTTTCATGATGGCTTTTTCTGTATGCTATCTTTAATTTTTCTCTATGCCATCTGCAACTATCAAGAATTTAATAACATCAGCCCAAATCATTGTGATAGGGTCCACCTTAATTTGTATTTTTAAGCATATAAACAAAATCTCCAGACTTGAAAAAATATAGGGGAGCCTGGGTGGCTCAGTGGGTTAAGTGTCTGCCTTCAGCTCAGGTCATGATCCTAGGGTCCTGGGATTGAGCTCAGCATGGGGCTCCCTGCCCAGCTGGGAGCCTGCTTCTCCCTCTTCCTCTGCCCCTTCCCCTGCTCATGCTCACTTGTGCTTATGCTCTCTCTCACATGTACTCTCTCTGACAAAGTAAGTAAATCTTACAAAAAGAAAAAAAATATGTATCTGTGACTGTCATATGCATAACTGTAATAAACCATGTGCTATTTTACTGCAGAGGGAACTCTTAAGAATACACTGGGAAAATTCTGTCCAAATCTGAGATCTGTCCTAATCACTAATTCACCTCTCTTCTAAACCACCACAGCACTTCCCATGAAATGTTTTATTATACTGGGAAACCCTCCTCATGCAAGTATTAAATAATATTTTCTAAACAGAAAATAAAAAAGCAATATATCTTCCCTTTCTCTCGCCACTCTTCCTTCTCTGTTTTTCCCATAACACCCAACACTCACTCACACACACACACACTCTCCTACACTCAGGAGAGGAGATTACTAAAAACAAAGATATTTGGAAATACTGGCTCTTTTCCTAAAGATGCCTGGATGGTATATTCCTATCACTATTAAAAAAATATGTATCTATATCTATACAGATATACAGATATAGATATATATACATATATATCATGCACCGTTTCATTTTATGGCCCAGATTACAGGTAACATTTTAAATTATCATTCACTCTAATACTTCATATGTATAAATTCAAAAGATTATCATCGATAAAGATTAGTAAAACTAGCACAAATATTAGCAATCACTTCTAAACACTGTTAGGCCAAAGTACAGCTTTACTACATGACAAACCAAACAATATAGAAATTAGGGAAAAATCAATGGTTGTGCTACCTTTAAAACACGTTTGATAGAACCCAATACAAAGTCTCTCTGCGGATGCTTCCTGTTCTGAAGGATCCAGTCACGATTTAACACCTTTTCCCCTTCTTCCAGCACACATTTCTGACCCTGGAAATGTGGCTTCTCATATAAAATCCAGCTGAAAAAACATAAGGTATGATCAATTATAATTAATTTTCTAAGAAATGAGGCATAAAACAAATGATATTAGTCCACAGACCATCTCACCCACCTAACTTTTAAAACCTGAGCTATTTTCCACCATTAGCATATAATCCTATTTTTGAAACAATGATATATGCTAATTTAAGTATAGGCAAATAGCATTAAGAATAAAAGGGCATAGAACTTCGAATTATTCCTGAACATAACCTATGCCTACACTTATATATATGGACACATGCACTTTCTAGATGGTGTATAAAGCTATACATTTCTATTAAAACAGCAGCTTAATAATTCCAAATTTTAAATAAAATGGGAGCACATGTGTCCCATTTTATTACATAAAGACAACACTACACCATATCACTTACATCATGAATATTGATTAGTGAGTAACTGAGACACTGGACAATGAAAATTTTGGCTCCAGCATATCCAAGGAAAATGGTCAATAACAAATGAGGTTTTCCCTCATTTTTACACATACAAAGAATCCTTCACTTCCTGACTATGTCAGCTATACAAATGACCCTAAGTATGTGCCCTTCACATTCCTTAGCATCCCACAAATTTTGAACTCACTTTCAAAGCTATGCTTCCTTCAACTCACGCCTTTAACTCAACTTGCCAAATCTATCCTGCTAATAGTATAGTTTCAGAATGGTATTGAGTGTATATAATATATATAATTAGGTCTTGTTACTTATAGCTGGCTTTAAGCACTGAAAAAAACCTATATTTTTTGTCACAGTAGATAAAGAGAACAATTAAATTATAAAACAGTAATAAAGTTTCAAAATATTTGTCAAAAACTAGAGGAAAAGGAATGTGACTTCAATAAAAAATACAAAACACATAAACAGTAAGAAAACACACTTAGTTGGGGGGAACATGCTACAAAATTTTAAGAGCTCTCTTACCAGCCCCTTACAACTTTTATCAGTACCCCATTTGGAAAGGACCATGATGTAGCATCAGGAATACTACAGTAGATCTCTTGCTTATATTTACTTCCATGGAGATCATAGATAACCATCTGCAACACATAGTAAGCAGGCACAATAACTAGTTTTAAGAATGCATTTAAAATTCCAAAAGGTCCTAGAATGTAAAAATAAAAGATCCTAAATGTATAAAAGTAATTATTACTTTAGATGCTAAATCTGTGAGTAAAATAATCCCTTTTCAAGTCAGTTAGGGGCACCTGTGTGGCTCAGTCGGTTAAGCGACTGCCTTTGGCTCAGGTCATGATCCCAGGGTCCTGGGATTAAGCCCCATGTCAGGCTTTGTCAAATACATACATACATACATACATACATATCTTTAAAAAATAAAAGTTTTAAAAAGTCAGTTAAAAGTATTTACTTTAAACTCCTTAAACCTAAAAGTAACGTTACTTTTTTTTTTTTTTTAAGTCAACTCTGTACCCAGTGTGGGGCTTGAACTCACAACCCTGAGATCAAGAGTCACATGCTTCCCAACTGAGCCAGCCAGGTGCCCCTAAAATAACCGTACTTTTCATATTTTATCTTCATCTATAAATGCTTACTGGGGCACCTGGGTGGCTCAGTTAAGTGCCTGCCTTCAGCTCAGGTCATGATCTCAGGGTCCTGGGATTGAGTCCCACATCGGGCTCCTTGCTCAGCAGTATCTGGTTCTCCCTCTCCCTTTACCCCTGTCTCTCCCTCATGCTCTCTCGCGTGCTCTCTCTCAAATAAATAAAATCTTTAAAAAGAAAACCAAATAAACAAACAAGAAAAGAAACTTATGCTTACCTTCCCAGGTCTTGGGTTACACCTCAAAATTTGTTTGTTAATATTCTGAAATAATAAAAGTGTAAGAAGGAAGCCTTAAGAAACATCAACAGAAAGCTATATAGTTCAGTTTCTTGCAGTCACAAATCTAATTTATCACATATTTACTTAGGGGCCATTAAATGCAAAGCACACCTCTAGGTACTACAAGGAGTGTAAGGGCAAATATAAAGGAAAATAATGTGTTGTTTGTGCCCTCAAGAAGCTCAGAGCTACAAAGGGGGAAACAGATCATACTCACGTGACTCTTCTAAGTGAAGGACTAAGTTAAACTACAGGTAAAATACCAAAAAGATGGCAAGTGATGGCCATCAAGGGAAATGGCACCATCATGGAGGTCAGATGATAGCACAGGGAGGCGCCCATAGGCTTGTATGAGCAAGTGATATGGAGAAGACCTTGAAAAACAGAATTTCAGTAAGTGAAGCAATGTGCCAGGTTGGGGTCAGAGAGTAGAGGGAAAAAAACTTCCATGAAGAGAACATATTGAGGAAAAGTACAGTGGTAGGAAACACATGGTGCATGACCAGAGCATGAGGAGACAAGGCTGGACAAACAGGACCTGAGTGTGTTGTAATGTAGTGAAGATGTTCCACGTGACTTGGTAGGTGATGGGGAATCTTAAGGAAACATTTCTCAAATCCCACCCTTTCTTTCAAAAAGATTTTGCTTTGTAAACTACTGGTTGAAAGGAAAGTCCCACGTTAAATGAATATTCTATGTTAGACATTTAAATATTTCTAAGGCAAAGAATACAATAGCTGGATTTCAAGGCATTTTTCAGCTATAATGTTTTCAGCTTTTTCTTTGGATTAGGCTGTTCATTGTTCTACTTTGTATGAACAGCATGAGCAATTACAGTGAGAGGATACTATGAGGCTGTCACTTAAAATATTTTAAAATATTATGAAATATTTTACTGAGACACATAAGCTCAATGGTTCTAGTAACAAATTACCCATATACAGTACCTTCAGAAATTCAGAACGTTGTCACTTAATTTAGCTTGAAAACTAAATATTAACAAAGAACTGGGAAATAATGTGCTTCTCCCTATGCCTCTTAAATTCTGAGTAGGCAAATTTGTTTTCTCAATTTAATAGTCCATCTAAAATACAGGAGTTATGACACACTTCAATTAATCTCTGATATATTTTTAAAACAATCTTTACACAACCTCAAAACACTGATTTTCTTAATATGCTTTCAGATCATTTCATGACCCAAAGCACTACCTCACTAGTTAATAATCAGAATAACTTACCTCTGTGAACGGGCTTAATCTGCCTGAGATGTCCTGCGCTTGGAAATATTTTGACACTGGTTCCTGAAAAATCCCACTAAATCGGGCTCCTTTCTCTGAATGGGCTTTGGAAGTTTGCAAATACTGATGATAAGCACTCTTTAAAGAAGAATGTAGTTTGGAAGTAAGGTCAGATTTTTGCAGAAACGAAGCCTTTTCTGGCCACAGACCAACTTGCAGGTTGGAGGTAGTAGGTTCATTTGACATTACATATGAATTCTTAGAAATTCCAGTCCTTTCCTGGCTATCATCTGGGTAAAACGCGATGGAAGGATCTGGCTGTTTGAAGGTTTCCTTCCTCCTAGCTCTCAGGCTTCCTTTATGTAATGGTCCCTCCTCCTCCTCTTCTTCTTCCTCCTCTTCCTTTACCCCTTGTCTGTCTTCATCAAAATTCATCTTTAAACGCTCTGATACAGATTGGAGAAGGGATAAAACAGAAGAGGGCTGGCTTGCACTCTCTCTTGATTTTGTGGAGCCATGGTGACCAGGAGAGACCTCGCTGGACAGAATGTCCTCCTGAGAACTGTCATCCTCATAAATGGGAGACAAAGCTAAGGGATAAATTTTGTACCTTTTGGCCTCCACTGATAAGAATGATTCTGAACTATCGCTATCAAATGTCTCACCTAATTTAGTATCCTTTTCAAAATGATGGACGAGGTCAGTTCTGCTCTCAGACCTCTCACATGCCAGAACAGGCATGCTGTCAGCGGATGTCTCAGGAAACAAGAGAGAGTGTGTTCTTCGTATTTCTGCGGTAGCACACCTGTCCTCATCTTGAAGGGGTTCTTCATATAATATAGTAAAGGAAGAATTCTCTTGTTCATCTTGAGAAACAAAGGCTAATTTAGATTCTTTTTCACCGCTGTAATTATCATCTCTTATTTGGTCATCTACTGCAATAACAGATGTCCTTCTGTCTAGCTTCCCTATGGCACCCTCGGGTTGAAAATCCGGCATTGCTAAAGCTGGGTAGCCTTCATAATCCTTACTTAATGTTGGTGATTCATATCCCCTGAAATAAGAGGAGGCAAGTCTGTTGTCCCATGCTATCAAGCTTTCCTTTCTCTCAGGGGGATCTCTCTCCACTTCTCCAACACTCTGCCCATCAGACTCTTGCAGGGTTTCTTCAGCTTCATATGTGGGAGGCATGGCCTCTGCTTGTGTAACAGGCAATTCCGGGTCTGTTCCATATGTTTTCTGAATGTTTATCATTGTGGATAAGACTTTGTGTTTCCTGAGAGCCTCATCGGAATCTTGTGGAGATATTCTTTCCATTTCTCTTGGAGAGGGCGTGGACACAATCATGCCGAGTATCTCTTCAGCCTCTCTCTTACATGGTTTTTCCATTTCTAAGGAGGCAGGGACTGCCGCCTTGTGTGGTTCTTCCACTTCTATCATTTCAGTTTTCCTAATACCCTCTCCAGCATCCTTCTGATAAGACATTTCCAACACAGGTCTTACAGTCTTTCCAGTGATGCCTTCGACATCTTTTTCATAGATATTTACCACTTCTAACATCATGGGCATAACCTCAGTTTTCTCCATATCCCCTTCAGCATCCCTTAGGTAAGTATCTTCCATTTCTAATCCAACAGGTATCACTTCAGTCTCAATATCCCCTTCAGTATCCTCTGGGTAAATATCCTCCATTTCTAATGTGGCAGGTATCAATTCAGTCTTTTCAGTAATCCCCTCGAAGTCTTTTTGGTAGATATCTTCCATTTCTGACATAACTGCTGTAATCCCAGTCTTGCCAACATCACCTTCAGCATGCTTTTGGTAAATATTTTCCATTTCTAATCCAACAGGTATCACCTCAGTCTTTACAATATCCCCTTCAGCATCCTTTTGGTAAATATTTTCCATCTCTAATGTGGGAAGTATCATTTCAGTCTTTCCAGTCATTACCTCAGCATCTTTTTGGTAGATATTTTTCACTTCTGAAACAACAGGCAGCATGTCAGTTTCCGCAAGATCTCCTTCAATATCCCTTTTTTTATAAGCTTTTTTCATTCCTAAAATGGCAGGTAATCCTTCAGTTTTTTCAATATACCTCTCAGCATCTACTTGGTATATCTCTCCCACTTTAAGAATGTCAGCTATTGGTTCAGTTTTTGCGATATGCAATTCGGCCTCCTTTTCATGTGCTCTTCCCATTTCTGACATAGGAGGGACTGCCTCATGTTTCATAATATTCAACTCAGCATCCTTTTTGTTTGTTTCTCCCAGTTCTAACATGGAAGGTCTAAGCTCCATTTTCCCCCCATTTACTTCAGTATCTCTCTTGTGTGCTTTTGCTGCTTCTGATGTAAGGAATGTGCTTTTATTACTGTGTCCCAGCGAGCTTTTTTCAGACATACAAACAAGACTATCAGACAAACTGCTTTTGGATGTCCCGGGTACATGGAGGTCATCATTTGCAAATGGAGGCCATTTGAAATTTAATACAAGAGTTTTTGTATTCTCTGTCCCAGTTTTGTGATTATCCACACACTCTATTTCCACTTCCTCTTTAGAGTCCTCTTTGAAAAATAAATGCGTTCTTATCTTATTATCTAATCCTTTATGGGGTGTGTCTGAGGCTAGCAAGAGAGTATCTGATTTCAGCAAATTTATACTATCAGACTGTCCAGCTCCATTTCCAGAAAACAGAGATTTTTGGTAGAGAACAATTTCTCTTCCTTTAACTGACTCTGTGTCATTAACTAAGTCACTTACAGAGAAGAATCTACCTAATACTTTATTTTCACTAATTTCGCACGTATTTTGATTTACTGTCTGTTCAGACATCAAGAACTCCCTTAATGCGTCATGTGGCTTAACACTATCACTGTTCAGAATTTCTGAAGTATTAGCCTGAAGTTCAGAATCCCAGGTATTCTCAGTATCTTCAAAAGCATCATTTGTCAAATTTTCTTGGGCTGAATAAATAATCTCATTGACTAATTCCCTAGCTTGATCTTCTAACAAACAAGATAAATTCATTCTATCAGAATCAAAAAGGAGACTCTTCTCACCAGCTGTAGGTGAAACACAGACCTTTTCTTCTCCTTGGACAGCTGACCTGTTTTCCATGCCCTGCTCTTCCAAATGCTCTGTCAGTTGGATCCCTGTCAGTGTCCCTTCTGATGGGTTTTTCTCAGGGATGTCTTCTTTCGGAGTACCTGGATTCATTATGCCGTCTATGGCTATATGCTCCTGGCAGGTAGCAACTATATGTTTGGATTTTAATTCTTCCCTGACAGAGGTAAAAATTTCACTAATCAGTGTATCAGCCTTTTTTAGTAAACCCCTTTTGAGGTCCAAAAGTCGGTCATGTGCTCTCCTCCTTGCTTCTGTGTGCTCAGCAGATGCTTCAGAACACTGCTGGCTTGAGCTGTTAACTGACGTTGGAGCCCCAGCAACTGCTCCAGTCTCCGCTTCCATGGGATTGTCAAATTGGGCAGCAGTTGGGAAATCACGAGATCCCTTCCCAGTAGGATTCCCAAAATGTTCCTGAAATGGGGTCACTTCTGACCCTGTTGGGACAGATGTTTCCAATTCCAAATAAGAGCTCTTAGGGTACAGCAGGTTAGTTAAAGAGGCACCGGCATGTGTGGCATCCATGATAACTTTTACAGAACTGAAATTATTTGGGGGATTATGTGAACTTAAAACCACGCTAACTTCTTCAGAGTTACTGGAGGAAGACATGCTATCAATACTACCACTTAGGAAATGAGGATTCTCTTTCTCTCTCTGAGATAAGGCTTTCTCTCCTGATTTCAGCACAGGAGCATTACGAAAGTGAGTGTCCTCAGATGCAAAAGCATTTTTTTCCGAACTTTTATCACAATCCAGAAAAGGTGAATTTACTTTTGTGCTGTCAGTTTCCTGGAATTGTGGGGAAGCACTAGTTAGGCTGAGTTTTGCCATTTCTGAGAAACCAGAAACCTTTCTAGTCCCACAAATATCTGAAGATTGATGAGTCACACAAGCACTGGCTTCATAATTCTGTGCCATTTGCCTAGTGACTTTTTCATTAGGAACGGGAGGTAAAATCTCAGATGTATTACTTTTGGGAAAAGCAGGGAGATAAACTAGGGCTTCTGCCTCTGTTTCCTGAACACCTTGATATTTGGAAGCAGGAAGAGAAACTTCAGTTTGACAGTTCTCTTCAGGGCCAAAAGATGAATACTTCTCTTTTCTCTCCTTATGGTCCATCGATTGAAAACTTTTGTCCTGCTCAACCTCTTGGGAACTTAATTTCAATAAAATAAGCTTTCCTGGCACATCTGTAACTTCAAATGGAGAAGAAATTTTATCCTGAGAAACGTCTCTGGGCTCTGTTTGGGAAACAGCTATCTTGGAGAGGGCTATAGTGTTTCCTCTTCCAGAATGCAGCTCAACAGGAACACTGTTCTGACCATCAACTTCCACGTTTGATAAAATGTTGGCAATGTTCGATTTGGTTTCCAAAGAAAGAGAATCAGGCTTCTCTATAGTGCTCTTACTTGCTCTAGTGTTTGAAAGCATCAATTCTGCTTCAGTAGGGTCTTGAGAAGAAACGGAACTGTGGTCCTCAGAAAGGCTTTCAGACTCCAATCTCAAGTCTGCTCTAGTTACATGAATGTCTCTGGCTTTAAGATCTAGTGGGAGCTGGCCTTTTTCGCCTTCAGGAAGAACTTCCTTGGATTCAAGAGCTGCAGAGGCATGCTCAAGATGAAGGCAGGCAGGAGGACTCTTCCCATCTGCTGCTGCAACACAATTTGCCACATTTTCTTCTTGACACTGATCAGGCTGAATGGAAATACCAACAATGTTGACATCCCTAGTTTCACGGAGCACAGAAGAACATTCGTCCTTTAAAACAGGAATATCTAACTTGCTTGGCATACCAACTCTGGAAACAAAGGTAGGAGACGAAATACCGAAATCTGATTTTTTACAGTCAAGGGTAAGAGATGTTCTGACACCAGGTGAGGCTTTGGCTTGTTGAAGACTCTCAGAATCAAGAAGAGATTCTGAAATGTGCTTTTGGGTAGGTTCAAGATTCAGTTCAAGATTCATACTTTCTAAGCATGCTACAACGGCTGATTCACTAATGTGTTTTACAGAGGCAGGGTTGTTTTGATTTAATCTAACCATGTGAGACATTTTGCCTTGCAGCCTAAAATCAGGCTTTTTGGCTTCTGTTACAAACAACTGGTCAGTATCTTTGGGTAATGGCTCAATTCTATCTTTTGGAGCTTTTATGAGACTTGAAGCTGTGGGTTCACCAACCAAGGTGCTTTCTGTTTCTTGTCTGCTTTTTCTAGCAGCCAATTTTTTCTGTGAGTCTTGGGCAGACAATCTGTTTCCTTCATTTACAGGTTCTGTGTTTGTCACAGCATGTCTCTGAAGAGTGGGGATGCTGGTGTGACTGGCAGCCTGCTTTGCTGAGTTATCTGTGGTTTGCTTGTCAGAACACTTACTCTCTGGCAACCGTGGATCTTCAAGCCTAATTGATTTATTTGAACTCGGCAAATCTGTACTTCCCTGTTTGGTAGTGTCGCTCCCATCGGATTTCCTACAAGAGAAGTCAGAAACAGCAGGGCTCACAGGCTCAACATGTTCTCTCTGCACCAAGGTCCCATCACTCATCACTGAGCTGGCTTCCTTCACTTCCTTCCTTTCTGTTGTAGTTACCCCCTGAAAATCTGGACTAGAAGGAACTTTGCTACTGCTACTTTCTGTAAACATCACCAAACATACCAAATTTCTGTCAGTCTGAGAAACTGGTGCACCATTTAAATGGTGCTGTGAGTCAGATTCCCTAACAGGGGGACTGGAGTTAGTCCCAGAAGAAGGGGATGACCTACTTCTCACAGGTCCCCCAGGATCATTTTTATTTAAAACATCCTTAGGAAAAGCAGTATTGGGCAATTCTGGGTTGTTTGTCAGATGGCTTTCTGTGTTAAGATTTATTTTGCTACAATCAGAGTCTTCTAACAGGCCTTCAAGCAAATGTCCTTTCACAGATACGTCTGTGCTAGCTGATGACAATGATGATGCCATCTTCGCCTCTGTCTCGCTTGCAGGGCCAATATGGATGCTTGTACTAGAGTCAGAACTTTCATTTTCTCTGTCTGAGGGAGTCACAGTTTCCAATCCAGTCTGGTGCTTCAAATATTTCCTAATTTGTCTGGGGCCTCGATATGTTGCATACGTTACTGAAGGCCTCTCTGGTTTGCCATCCAGTTGTCTGTAAAAAGCAACAGCACAAAAGTATCAGAAAATACAGTTAGTAACACTTACTAGTAATCCTAGAAAGTGTGGGAAAGTCTATCTTTCAAATTACTCCTACTTTTAATATGTATTAATTGGAGGAGGAAATCCTAAAATGTTTTAGGTTAAACCTGTCTTTGTAAAAACATAATAAAGATTTGACAAGCAGCATGTGAATGTCAAGAAAGCATGCATATCTGAGCTCCTTAGAACCTTTTCCCCTTACCTCATTGTACATCTCTCTCACTGTGGTTAATGGAGAGAATGTGAACTGACAAGTCCAAGGCTTGGATTTTAGTTATAATCTCAAAGGATGCTTCACTGGAAGGAACCACACTGCCTGTTTGTCTCATACTGGCAAGTTTATGGATACTGATTTCTCCTCCATATGAGAGCATCACAGTAAGCTTCTCTTCCTTTACTCTTAGATGTGATTTTAAACAGCAACCTTGAGCACACAGGGGGAGAACTTTTAAAGGAAAGCAACTGGTGAGATGTCTAGCTCATGGCAAGCACTCAGTATATATTACTTAACTCAATGACAGAATTGCCTTAAAGATCCTCTCATGTTAAGGTCTTCAAATATTCGATCAGTGTAGTGAGTATTAATAACTGCTTGGGTAAGTACAGGAACCAAAAGGGACTTCTGGAAAAAGTTCTCTACTTCTTCTCAGAGCCAGCACAAAGTTCCTCAGCTCTCAGCATCCCACTTCCTTTGAAGAATCTATCTCTGGGAGTTTTCATGCTATCTGATGCTGCCTACTAGCCCTTTACACATACCATTCTCTCCCCCTTCAATTCCAGCCCAAGAGAGAAACTCTAGCATCTTCTAAGACTCAGTTCACAAGTTATCTCCAGAGCAAACCTATCCCAGGGCTTCTTTCCTAACAGGGCAGTTAGCCTCTGATCTGTGGGTACAAAGAACCCTGAGCACGGCATTTGTCATATTAAATTATAAAGATCTAGGCACTTATTTATTTCCCCCTGCTCACTTGGTGACTATTTGAAGGAAGGCATGGTGTCTTAATCATCTTTATATTTTTAAATGCCCCCCACAAAATTTGGGAAACGGTACATGTATAATAATTTTCTGTGAATTAATGAATGACTAAATAAAGCAATGAGAGTTAAATGCTTAGTGTGCAATTTATTCCAGACTGTCTTAATTATTACAGAAGATATAAAAGTGTTTTAAATTCTGAACTCTAGTTTTATTTTAGTGTCTTGACTCTAAAGATGGATGGTAGAAAAATTTGATGTTCTAATTTTTTCAGGTTAAACATATAATTAACAAAACATGGTAGAATCCATGTGAATAAGTAATCCACTTACCAGTATCTCAGTATCTAAATACATTTTCTCCCCAACTTTAAAGCAGCAACATCAAGAACACTAGACTTGTCTACATGATAAAAGAGAAAGTAAACCTTCTTTGACACAATGTCAAATTTTCATCAACTGTGCCCCATATGTATTTCTTGAATTTTAGCTGAAATAATGTATTTCAATATATTTAATTGCTGGCCCCTCAAATCCTATCACACCACCATTGTAAAACCTTGTATTGGTCACATGCACGTTTTTACTGTCCATCAGAAAGCACCTGAAGGAGAAGTACAGAGAAAGGCTTTGCCTTACAAAGGTGGTTTTAGCTTCAGCATGTGTTAGGCTAGATCAAAGACTGTTATGAAACAAGCTCAAAAGTAAACAAGGTAACTGTCTATGGAAACACGCAAAAAGAGAAAAATCCATGTAGGTAAATTAATGTTACTGGTGAAATCCGGTATCAAACTATATTAATTACTCAGAAAACACAAAAGCCTTCAGAACAACATATGAAGATCAGAAGCCTGAATAAATGACAAAAAATTTAACTGGTCGGTTTTTCTTTCAAAGCTTTAATGTTTTATACTTAAAACCAACTTCCAACAGGCTGCACTATTTTTTTTCCCTCAAAAGATTGATAAAAATGGCTTCACAAAGAAATATACATGATGTCCACAGAAACAGGAAATGAGATAGGAATCAGAATTTTACTCTGGTAACCTTAGTTCTCTTACTACCAACTCCCTCCAAAAGAGACCTCAAGACATTTTATCCTGCACCAATTCAATCATGTACCTTTTCATCTAAAAGGTCTTCTAATAAAACAAACCAAATAGAAAAACCCATTAAATTTCAACTCCCTCTAATAACGCCTTTTGGTAGTTTTGGAGTCCTTTCGGAGGTGAGGGGAATCATTTTCCGCCATTTTTTTAGGTCTTGCTGGGTAGTTTCAACTAAAATGATTAAATTGATTTATATGAACTAGTTTAAATTTCTAACTAGATAATCTCCTGCAGTACCTGGGTGGAAATGTTATATAATTGTAACTAAAATATGCACTGTTTATACTGAACAACTTTATATTATCATGTTTAAAGCACTGAGCTTCAAAGTTTCAAGCTTAGCTTCATGTACCGTAATTAGTACTGTAATCAGGTACTGATGACCTGTGCTACCTCTTTTTAAAAGGTTAGTCATGCCAATGTAGTCTATTTTCTACATCATTCTTTCCCAAGATGCAGTTGAGTCTCCATAATTGAGTAGTATTAAGAATATAAAACTGTTATTTAATTGCTAATTTTCCCTAGTAAATAAAGTACAAATGTCAAAAACATGCAACTTCAAAAACAGACTGAAGATGGAAAATTAAAGATTTTTCATAAACTGCATAGGGAAAAGGGAGTATTAATTTCATGTATTATGTAAACTGTGTATGGGATCTACAGTTTATCCTATACAACCAAAGGTATGTGATCCTAACAATAGTAAGAACAAAGTAAAACAGGCTCTCTACTCCTCCCCCCTTGACAAATAGCAATGTCTTCTTGTGCAATGCCAGCCGCATTCCCAAGACACTATGGTGAAGGTCAAGTCTCAGATGAACTGGTGTCTGATCTCCAGGGCTGCTCTAACTCTGGTAGAGTGGATACCATTGCCACCAACGATCCCTTCATTGACCTCAACTCTATGGCCTATATATTCTGGTATGATTCCACCCATGTCAAACTCAATGGCACAGTTAAGGCTGAGAATGGGAAACTTGTCATCAATGGAAAGTCCATCCTCATCCCTCAGGAGCGAGATCCTGCCAACATCAAATGGAGTGATGCTGGTGCTAAGTATGTTGTGGAGTCCATTGTGCCTTCACCACCATGGAGAAGGCTGGAATTCTCTTGAAGGGTGGAGCCAAGAGGGTCATCGTGTCTGCTCATGCCTCCATGTTTGTGATGAGTGTGAACCATGAGAAGTGTAAAAACTCCCTTGATATTGTTAGCGATGCCTCCTATACCACCAGCTGCTTGGCCTCTCTGGCCGTGGTCATCCATGACAACTTTGGCATTGTGGAGGGACTAATGACCACAGCCCATTCCATCAGTGCCACTCAAAAGACCATGATGGCCCTTATGTGAAGCCATGGTGTTAAGGCCAAGGGGCTGCCCAGAACATCATCCCTGCTTCTACTGGCATCACCAAAGTTGTGGGCAAGGTCATCCCTGAACTGAATGGGAAGCACCCTGGCATGCTGTTCCATGTCCTCACTCTCAATATGTCAGTTGTGGATCTGACCTGACACCTGGAGAAAACCTCCAGATATGATGACATCAAGAAGGTAGTGAAACAGACATTGGAGGGTAACACCCACTCTTTCATCTTTGATGCTGGGACTGGCATTGACCTCAAATACCATTTCGTCCAGCTCATTTCCTGGTATAACAATGAAGTTAGCTACAGAAATCAAGTGGAGGACCTTAAGATCTACATGGCCTCCAAGAAGTAAGAGCCTTCTGGACCACTAGCTCTAGTAAGAGCACAAGAGGAAGAGAGAAGCCGTAAACCACTGGCATTGATGTTTCCATCCCAGGCCCCCTAAAGAACAGGAGGGGCTTAGAAAGCGTACTTTGTCATAGAACAATAAAAAACACTGTATCCAGACAAAAGAGGGGGGAGAACAAAATAACATACCTATACTTTTCAAATATTTAAGCAAACATACATACATATTGGAAATCTGAAAAGGTTTTATGCATTTTAGCCCAAGACATACCTAACATGTGAAGATTTATTAAGCCTCTAGATACTACACAGGGCTGTACTCTTTTTTGTATATATTTGATATACCTGGTATTTCAAAAGTCAACCAAAGACATGTGTCATTCTTCAAAGAAAATTCTAAATAACAGCCTAAAAATATAGCCTTAGAGCAAAGTATCTAACTTATTTTTAGGAAAGCATGATTAAGCTACCTTTTCAGCATTAAGATATATTTCCTTTCAAATTACATAGTTAACAATATCAAAAAAAGCTTGTAACTTTTCCATGTAAAGAAAAGTTGCAAATCCAGCAATTTTTAAATTTTATTTATTTATTTGGGGGGTAGGGGCAGGGGGAGAGCAAGAGAATCTTGGGCAGGCTCTAATGCCCAGCACAAAGCAGGTGGTGCAGGGCTCGATCTCACAGCCTTGAAATCATTACCTGAGCCAAAATCAAGAGCTGGACGCTTAATTGACTGAGCCACCCATGTGCCCCCAGCAATATTTTTTAAATCAAAATAAAGCTTTGACAGAAAAAAATTTCATTACGGATATGAATCTGCTGAAAACAAGAAATCATAGAACTTTTTAAAGATTTCAACCCAACAATGAAGTAGCTTCTTAATTATTCGAGAAGCATAAGTTAATGTATGGAAGACACTCTAAAAGTTGTTACCAAATAGATTTAATGAAAGGCTTTATAGATATTAAAAATGAATTCTGCATAGTGAACTATACATAAAAACAATTATAAAGCTGTTTATTATTTTTAATTAAGTGAAGATGAAATCATTTACAATGACTTTTGAGGAGGATTTTTTTTAACGCTCTTCAAATTATAGGTCATAACTTGTCTAAACTGTGAAAACTGTAATAGTGATTTCAAATGTATGTTTGATATTTTAGTAATGGACAGCATTATACAGCACAGAATATAAACTTGTCTCAATTAAGCTAATTATTAACCATTTTTAGTACACTCTAACTATAAAAGATCTATAGAGAAAAAAATAGTAGGGGCATTTTTACATGATAAAGATGATACAAAACCTCAGTAAATTCACTCTTCATTATATTAAAAAATTGAAATTTTTTGTGACACAGAACTCTCCTACTATTTTCAGAAGTATAGTCTCTGATGAGAGAAAACACTCTCTAAAGGCCTGAGATACAAGAGAGGCCATTTCAGATTTCTTTCTGAGTCAGCACGACTGTGCTTTAACTTTGTTTAATCGAGAAGCCTGATTTAAGGCTCACAAAGCATACACCGTATACCTGCTTTACAAATGAGTGGCTAACAGAAAAACATCTTGTCCTTACGATATTGATCAATGCTCCTACTCCCTCCATTCCTTGACGTTAAACCTGTGATTTCTGCCTATATGCTAATCCATAATCTTTTGAGCTTTACAAGATGTGAGTATATAACCCTGTAAAAACTGTTCATTCCCCAGAGCACTTTCTTCCCTGTGAAGTACGTGTGTTCCAGCCAGCTGTTCTAACTTGGGCTTGAATAAAACACTTCCAGAGATTCTACAGGTTTGTTAATTTTGCATCAATAAATCTCAATTTTAAGTAACATTTTATATTTGGAATATTCCCATGATTTCGATAAAAAATTAAATATATCCTTGCTTTCAGTAAATCTGTATCACAGAACTAAAACAACTTTAATACTTATAGTACAGTCTTAAAATTATTAGTAAATATCTTCTCAAGATAGAAATTTCTAAAATTGGTTATAAGTAGTTCTTAATAATATTATCAAAATAAACTATTAACCAAAATGGTATTCAACTTTTATATGATAATTTCTAAACAAATTGACATTTGTTCATAGGAAGTTACTAACTACAATGCTACACCTGGTAATTTGTAGGACTTCTGAAGCTGGGCCAGAGGAAGCTTGTTTCCAAGTCAAGATAAAAGTTTTGTGGAGCTGATTCTGGTAATTGCCTTAAGCAATTGTTCTATTAATAAGGAGGGCTTTACCAACAAGAAATAAGAGGCATAGTACCATTTTCTGTTTTCTTTTGTCTAGTACCAAAGAAAGAAACCTGACCTACTAATTAAAACCAAAGGGGGATTTAAAAAAAAAAAAAAGGAGGAAAAAACACAAATTTTCCAATCCACCTAATTCCCATACAAAGCCTCAAAATCCCCACTTTAAGTACTCTGGTACAAAAAGCTATCTGGAGAGGTTGTTAGAAGATTGCTGGGCCCTACTCCCAAGATAATTTGTATTTCTGATTCCCAGGTGATGCTGATGCTGCTAATCCAAACACCACATTTTAAATAGCACTACTTTAGACAATGCTTTATTACAGAGGTACCCCAATTTAACCATTTCTGCTGTTGGACATTTGCCTCTAATGATATAACATTATATAACATTATAACATATAACATTATCCTATAAACAATGTTTCAGCAAACAGTTGTATATATCATTAGAAATAACCTATACGCTTTTTAAGGTTCTTGACACACACTGCTCTAAGCTATGGCCTCCACTCCTAGCACTGTATATGCAGCATCAGCTGTATCAACTCTGAGTAATACCAAAAATTATCATTTACTATTACTGTTATCAGTTCAATAGGAGAAAGTTTACTCCATTTTAGTTTACATTTCCTTGACTGCCAGTGAGACTAAGCCTTTCTTCAACTTATGTATTAGCACTTTATATTTCTTTTGTTTATATTGATTGCTGTTTTCTTCTATCACTGAGCTAGTGTCTAAAATGCTTATCAGTTAAAGCATTCTTTGACATTCTTTGTACCTAATTTTCTCACTTGCCCATATAATGTATCACTGTTTATTTTGTTTGATATAAGGAGTTTGAAAATTAGGAGTAATCCAATCTACTGATCTTCTTGACTTTCCGTTGCTATCATGCTTAGAAAGCAGTTTCTCACCAAGATAGAATAATTCCCATTTAGCTACTCTCAGTTTTGTATTTTTTTTAAAGATTTTTATTTATTTATTTGATACAGAGAGAGAGAGATCACAAGTAGGCAGAGAGGCAGGCAAAGAGAGAGGCGGAAGCAGGCTCCCTGCTGCGCAGAGAGCCCGATGGGGGGTTCGATCCCAGGACCCTGAGATCATGACCTGGGCCCAAGGCAGAGGCTTTACCCACTGAGCCACCCAGGTGCCCCTCAGTTTTGTATTTTTAAAAGAACATTTTTTCCTCAATTTTGTTTTAATGTAACAATGAGTTAAGTATCTAGCTTTTATATTTTTCTCCAAATTGTTAACCAATTTCCCAAAGTTCTCTTTTATATAATACAGAAAAAAATTTTTTAAAAGAACATAAAAATGCCATCACATTCAAAGGCCAAATCATATATATATATACATATGTATATATATATATATATATACACACATACACAAGGGTCTACTTCTGGACAACCCATTCTGTTCCATTTAAATGCTTAGTAAATATTACATTAGTATGACACTTTCAAATTCTGTAGCTTTATCAGCACACTGTTGTCTCGTAGGACAAGCCCTACCCCATCAGTCATGGGCAAACTCAAATCTATCTGCGTCTCAGTTTCTCACAAGTGTCAGCTGGGTCTGTATCTACTTCTGGAGCTTGCTGTGAGGAATTATCTCAAAATATATACATGAAGATGCTCTGAAACTATAAAGAACTACACAGTTAGCTCTAAGTTATCGTCTACATCTGACTATGTAATTACTGATGACCTCTTCAAATACAACTCACAGGTAGAATTTAAAATCAATAAAATATTAGCTGTGAATGAATACTTCTGTGTTACACAAAATGGCTAATGGACTAAACATTGTTATATACATTTCCTGCGTAGAAAATAATCCTTATAGCTCATGTGAGTAAAAGAAAAACAAGTTGGTGCCTGTTTGTTAGTCAAAGAAAGAAAAAGGGATGGTGAAATTATCTTTACATGTTTGCAAGATTTCAGTTTCTCAGAACTGTGGAAACAGATCACAAGGCCAGTTTGACAAGTATAGTCAATTTAACGTCTTTAACCCCTCTAATTTCATTCCACAAAGATATTAACAGAATGTGAATACAAACCTTAGAATCATTTTTGTTCCCAAAATGCAGATCCTGAACTCACTGCCTGTCCTAATACAGGAAGAATTCAGACAACAGAAAACACTCTCATTCAAGGAAGTCTTAAATTAGAACTAAATCTTGTACTATAACAAAGTTAGCGCCTAAAAGGTATCAGAACTGCCCCTTAACATAGGTCCTAAGGGCCTAGATGATACGCATGATACATAGAATCATTTTTTTTTTAACCTAGTAGCAGGGACATTACAGAATATTTTTTCCAATCCCCTTAATTAATAAGGGTAGAACTAAAGCTTAAAAGCTAGGTCCAAAATCTCACTTTTTTGGTTAATTGTAAACTTACTTTAGTAAATCACTGGATTCCTGTTCACTGTCTTGTGTTGTATCCAAAGAAAAGGCCTCTGAGGGTTCAGCTGAGTGGGACTCTGGTTCTTCTGCTGGAAGTGCCTGGGTTCCCAGGGAGCCACCGAAAATCTCCCTCTCCCTTCTGACCCCTTCCTCAGGATGGTCACTAGGATTCTGTAAATCTTTCTCAGTTTTGTTATGGTCATCTTTGAAAGAAGATTGCTTGGCATCACTAAGAGATGATTTTCCTGAGATACTGAATAAGTTACCAAGAAACTGAAAAAAGCTTTCTTTTGGCTGTCTATCGTTTTCTCCTATTTTGGTATCTGATGTGGAACGGGAAAGGTCATTTGGCTTTTTGGCATCTTCCTGCTTTGGAAGAGTGATTAGCTTCTCAGCATGGTTCCTTTTGTCCTCACTTTGGGGAATCTTTGAAAACAAAAGAGAGAATAATAAACATCATCATTTAAAAAAAATCACATAGATCTACTAATAACATATCATATGACACACTTTGTGCCAGACGCCGGGGACACATCTGTAAGACTGATGGCTTCCGATTCCTCAGGCTGTTTACAATTTAGCGAAGGGCATGGTCAGCACAACTTACACAAAGCTATATAGCAAATGTCACGAAGGGAGAAACACAGCCCATGTGGGAAGCCAGAACAGGAGTAACCGGTCCAGGTTTGGTGGCAGTGACAGCAGAGGAGGTAACGCAGAGGAGGATTCCTAGAAGTGCCCTTGGAAGGACACCTACTACATGACGATGTGATGCTTGTTCATCCCTCTCCTTCCCTAACTCTCTTCCTCCCTCCTCCCCCACTCTATTTAGTGATGTGAAAGCTTCTAAGAAGTTAAAGACGAGTGGAGGTTAGGGTACAAAATGACAAGAGTGAGAGATGTGTAAGGAGAGATAACTAAAGGGACAGATCATGGCAAATTTTATGTATATTTAAATTTAGCCTTCATTATTCAGAGCTAATGGACAGTACTTTCAAGCACTCTGTACATTAGGTAACACCTAAATAGACCTCATTTCAGCACTGTCCTAAGCCACAAAGAAGCTGCCACGCTGTGTAAAATTGTGTCTCAAAAAGATGAGGAAAGATAGCAACATGGTGTATCAGTTCAGAGGAAAAGCCCACTATCCTTAATAGTAAACCACCAAATCTTCAGATGTGCATTAATGCAAACCTGCACAGTACTGGGAATTCTTGCACATGTTCAACACTTCCGCAGGTTGTGTTTTACTGCTTATAATGGAGTTACTAGCAAAACAGACTCACACTCATCTGTACTCTCTGTGAGGAAAGACTGAGCTGCTCTGTCAAGGAGCTTGCTGGCATTCCTTGTCACACTCTTCCCTGAAGCTTCATTAACCTTAGGCCCATGTGCCAACTCAGCCTGCCTTCCAAACATGCCTGCTCACCTACTTGTAAAAGGAATGCCTGTCTGACAGTATCTGTCAGATGTCATGCTCACTAGTCCTTATAAAAGAAAAGCTCCAGTGTGAGTCAGAAAAAAGATCAGTACAGCAATGTAAAACCACCTTAGGCCACTGTCGGTTCACATGACAGTTTTATAAGAGGCTGATCTTCAAGCAGGAGAGAGCATCATAATTTCAATGTTATTTGTTAACCTCTTTCCATATTTTAATTCAAATTCAAAATAGTTTTAATGGAGTGTTCCACTAACCACTAATAACATTTAGCATATGAAAAAAAATTTTAACATATGAAAGCTTGAGAAAAGGTTTATAACCCATTATCCCAGGAAATTAATTTCAAGCAATATTTTAAGTCTGTTCCCCACCTTCGGAGTCAGAGGGTATTTTTGGGGAAACACATAGATAACATTTTTCTATGTGTGAGGAGCTTAATAAAACTTGTGAGTCTCTACATTTAGAATATGACCAACCTTCCAGAGTCATTCTAAGTCTCACCTTTTACTGGTTTCAACTGCAACTCACTCCCACTTGTCTCCACCTCATCCCTCCAACCTTGTGCTCATTATTGGAGAATGTGCTATACATTAGCTGTGTCCTCTCCTCAGGTAAAGGGACTCTCAGTTTGGCAAAAGAAATGTTAGTTGACATTCTGAAAATATCTTCATACGCATACATTTTTTGTCCTTTAACTATGCCATTTAATTTGTTGTAATCATCAACCACAACATTTCTTCCTGAGTCAAAATGAATTAAGACTGTAACATGAACGGAACAGTGAATTTTTTTTCCATAGCTAGTATGAATGACTGCTCTTCCTGAGTAGCTATCTGAAGGAAGTAAACTATAGGATATTCATTAGAATATCATAAATATTCTTAAAATGCTTCAGAAATTCACAAGTCTTATAAAATTGGGGCAATAGTTTAAAAAGGGGGGGACATTAAAAGAACATGGAGATTACATTTTTGATATCAATAAAATCTCAGGAAGATTTGTCAAAAATATTATTTCACTGCCTCAACTATTTTTTACAATTCCTTTCAAAATACAATAAACTGCTTTTCAACAAAAGAGATACATTTGCTAAACAAGTGAAAACCTTTACATTAAATCTTTTTATTTTTCAAAAGATTTTATTTATGTATGTATTTATTTGAGAGAGACAGAGTGAACAGGGGAGGAAAAGAGGGAGATGGACAAGCAGACTCCATTGAGAGCATGGGGCTTGATCTCATGACCCTAAGGATCTTGACCTGAGCTGAAATCAAGAGTCAGAGGCTTATCTGACTGAGGCACCCAGGCGCCCCCAGATTTAACCTTTTTAGAATTATACATACAATTTTTTAAAAATCACTTGTTTTTCCTTCCCTTTATTTTCAGCTTCTTTGCTATTCCAGAATCTCTGTATCTTCAGTTTACTGAAGAGCACTTTTTGTCCTTGGATGTCTTCAGTTCTTAATTTTTCCCTAAAACTCTTCTGAGAAATTTCTATCAGGGAAATACTCCCAACAAGAAAAAAGTATCTAAATCTAGGAACAAAAACTAGAAGAAAAGAGCACTGCTATTCGAAGTAAACACAAGAAATTCTTTATTTATAGAATTAAAATTTTAAGTCTGACCTAAAACAGCTGCTCTTTCCCCTCAGCCTAAACAACAATAAAATTCAGTCTGCCACAAGCGAGGGCGAACGCTGCCTGCCAACAGGACTGCCTGCCAATGTTCCAACAAGAAGAATGAAAGCAGTCAGGATTCAAGCAAACAAAACATCAATTCCAGTTGCTCTCAAAGATGTTGGTATTCCACATATAACAACAAAGGCTACTGAGAAGGCATATGTAACTGGGGGATTTGAATTTTTTTCCCTTCACACTCAATTTGCTATAATGCAGTGCCCTTAGGTCAATTTCATCCAACTATCTCCTCTCTTTGCTATATGCCTAATACAGGGAAGCATAGGAAAGCATCAGGGACACTGATGAGGAAGACATAGTTGCACCTTCAAGGAGCTTACAGTCTAGCAAGATGCTCATTGCTGTATCACTGTGTGGGGCTTAGAAGAGAATCCACTGCATAGAGAAGGTGACATTTGAGCTTGCTCCTGAAGGATGAGAAGAGCATCCTAGACACTCAGTATAATATATACAAAGACACAGAATTGTGAACTCTCTTTATCATGGCAGGGGTGTGGGTGAAGACGAACGGGGTACAGGGAATAGAGAATAAAGTAGAGAAGATGACTAATAGAAGCAGAGGCTGAGGGATAAAGTCATAGATAACTAAGTTTTTAAATTGGATAACAATTTGAGTAAAATAAAAAAAATGGATATGGAAAATAGGAGAGGTGAGATCAGGGCCTTTGTGGGGATGGGAGGAGGTAAGGCAACAAATTACTTAGATGTCACTGAATTTTTGGTCCCCTGCTGATGTACAAAATGAGATGTCTGGAAAGTAGTCAGAAGCACAGTTTAAGAATGTAATTTGGCCATACGTGGTGTATGTAGGATAAAAAGGAGACCAACAAAAAAGCTCTAGGGAAAAAAAAAAGATTAAAAGGAGGTGCAAATTAGAGAAGAAATCAGAGAGAGATGGAGAAGGCAAAAACCAGACCAGGTAATCCCTCCAGAATACTGGTCTCCAAAGGCAAAGGACAAAGAATATTTCCAAAAGCAAATGGGGAGTAAATGCCAAATGCCATTGTGAGGTCCAGAAAGATAACTATCCTCTCCCACTGTTCTTTAAAAACATCAAGCACACTCAAGCCTCAAGAATTGTACATCGACTCTTCTCTGCTTAGAATGTTCTTCCCCCACGTAGCTATATGACTCACTCCCCCTCAGCTCCCTCAGATCTTTATTTACAAGTCATCTCTTCATTGAAAGCTTCCCCAGTCACTCCAAAATTGCCAATTCCTCCACTCTGAAAGTGCCAGTATCCGCTCTCTTTTTCTCCTTTGTACGTGCTAGTGTCAAATACACACACACACATACACACTTACATTATTTAATATCTGTTTCTTCCTCTAGAAAGTAAAAGCCACAAGTGCAGGGATTTTTGTCTACTTTATTCAGTGCAGTATCTCTAGCACCTTGAAATGTGTCTGACAATAAAAGGTGCTCCAATAGTTGTTGCATTAGTAAATAAGGAATAAGGACTATACAGAAGCCCTAGGAATGCAGGAGAAATAGTCTTAACAGCTCAGGAATTTGTGAGTACAGCTCCAAATTTGTGAGTAAAGATGTGAGTAGGTAAGCAAAGGAACAGAAATAGTTGGTAAATAGAAGGCAACACTTCGAGAAATTAAAAAAAAAAAAAAAAAGAATATGACAGTTTAAGGTCTAAGTCAGAATGACTTTTTGTTCTTGTTTTGTGGATCAGCTCTATACCTATCGGAAAGAGAGTAACTGCTGTACAAGAGAGAATGAAAAGCATAAAGTGAGATAAAGAGACCAGTAGAGTCTCTAATACTTCTAATAAGAAAGGAAAAGTATTAGCCTTGAAGAGGAGTATGGACACGTCCTCTTCCAGGTAAAGAGGTAAGGAAGTGGCTGAGGCCTGAAGAATTCTGTAAATGGAGAAGACAAAGAGGAAGGTCCAACAAGTGGCTTCAGACCTCAGTAAGTGAGAGGAGAGATGGCAAGCCAAAGGAGGGACACGCAGGTGGAACTGGGATTTTGGCTTCCAAAATAGAGAAGACTTGGACTAGTGTCTCTGGCGAATGCAGTAATAGGCTGAAATGGCTATACCAAGTAGCAGTTAGGGTCCTGCAAGCTTGAAAGCACTCATTCATTCAGTAAATAACAAAGAGCACGATACCATTCCAGGTGTTTAGACGCAACAGTAAAAAAAACAAAACAAAACAAACAAAAAACACACCACCAATAGCCCTGCTTTCGTGGAGCCCACATTCTAGTGATGTAAGAATTTATTTGCAGGTCCACCTGGTATTAGTTTGTCACCTCCTCGAATAGCCTAGAGCAGGTGGCAGTTGCTGTGCCAACATGACCTTATCCCCAACAGGGAATAAGGTCAAAAAGGTCACAGGACAGAGACGGTCACCAAAGAGCCTGTTGAGTGGAAAATAACAAAGAGCCAGGTGACTCTTCTTTTACTGTCTCAGGCACCTGGCCTGGTCATCCTTTCTACCTTGGACTCTGCCTTTATTGTACATAGCAAGGATAATCCTTCAGAATACCCTGACTTCCAGTTCCTTAATATCCTCAACTCCGGTGACCTCCACTTCCACTCTTCTTGCCTCTTTCATAAACTCTGACCCTAGTTAGTCCCCCATAACTGTGCCCTCTCTCAAACTCAATCTCAGGCATTCCCCATGTGCATACCCTCTCCCCCTTTCAGCTGTCTTACCCCACTGTCCCAGGTGTACCCACCACACCACTCCTCCTGCCCCACCACAGCTTCTGTCTCCCCTTACACTGTCCCTTTCAGTTCCCAAAAAGTTTCCTAGTTTCTCTATCCGGCCATCAAATATAACCAGTAACCTCAAAGTCTCGGTTTTATTCCTTGGTCATCGCCACTCAGAAAAATTCCAGTTTTATCTTTTTCTAACTGAGTGAGTCTTGTTTTAAAAAGCCACAAGGATATGCATACTATGCAGATTTGAGCTGCGAACAATTCACAATTTACAGCCCCTGCTGGAAATCTCTCTGTAACCTTTCCTCATTTCCTACAGCAGCTCTTTCACCTTTCCCACCCATTCCACTATCCCACCCCCTTGCTCAGCAGAGGTTCCTACTCTCTATTTCATGCAGACATTCCCTCATAGCCCTGACTCCCAACAGCATCGGCATACCTCCTTCACTCACTGCCATGTTTCGCCATGAAGGAAGGACTCCTCCCAAGGTGAATTTCCCCACCAGGACACCAGTGCACAGTCCTTGATGTCTCCTTGGGAACCACAGTTCCTCATCTGCCCCTTCCAGAAGCCAGTCCTTCAAAAGTAAATGCACAAAGATAGCCCTCTCCTCTACCAACCTCCTCAAAAAAGGGTTCCTAACCTTCACCACCTTCTTTCCCCTTTTGTCCCAATCACTCTCTAGCCGCTTACAATCTGGCTTTCTCCTTAGTTGCGCTGATCGCTGTCTCTGAGAAACACTGTCCCACTTGCTAATTCAATACACTTCTTACATGGTGCATCTGCAGAATGTGAGACTGAATCTCTTCCTGATAACCAATCTTCCACTTACTTCTATGACATTACTCTGAGATTTTCCTTCTTCCTCTCAAACACTTTCTCCATCTCCTTCAACTTCACATCATTCTAGCCATTCCTTACTGAACATGTTTCTCCAACTTCTAGCCTAGGCCTCCTTTATCTTCATGATCTTCTTACAAGGTTTCATTTCCCACAGATTAATCAGATGATTCCCAGATTTTTATTTGCAGCTCAGACAGTATGTTCAACTATCAATCAGGCATCCATATCCACCTGGATATTTCACTGGAACCTCAAGCTCAATACATCCAAAACTGAATGTGACCATGTTTTATCTCCATTCTTTCATTTTCTGCAAATCTTAACATTTCTGCTTGTTAAAAAGTCAGACAAAACATCACCTGTTTCCTTCTTGCACTATCCCCAGTCCATTCTCGAGACAAAAACTAGAGCAATCTTTTAGAATTCAAATCTGACTATCCTTAAGGGTCTTTAATAGCGATCACAGCACTGCTGTCAGGATAAAATCCAAACTCTCGAGCATGGCATTCAAGGTGTTGGTGGGTCTAGCCCCCTGTGTTTTTCCCCAATTTCATCTCCTGCCTCTCACAATGCTTGCAAATACCTAATGTCATCATGCCCAGCCTCACTCATTCTTTCCCCTTCTCTCTTCTCCTCTCTCTCTCTCTCTCTCTCCCTGCAGAACGTCTTTGCAATAACGCTATTCCCACTGCTGAGACCACTTACTCCTTGGCCTCTTTGGGAAATTTCTATTACAACGGAAGTTTTTTCAGAATGGAAATCGCCTATGTACATGTTCTTCCAGTGAACATGCCGAGGACCCTGTTTTCCCTGTCATCACAAGGTGAAGGCAAACAATTTTATACACTTTCATCCTGAATATGACTATCACCTAAATTAATAGGTACTAAAATATGGGACTCATAAACTAAAACCAGCTGCTTGAGAATTCAGTTAGTTTTCTCCTAAGACATCTGGTTGCAACATATTACTTGGCAAATTTATCAATATTTGAAATTCTACCACCAATAGTTAAAATTTCCTTAATTTTGAGGAAAATAATTATTATCAGATATATCTTGAGTTAAGCTATAGTTTAATTTTAAATCAAAATTACTATTTACCTTCATCATTGTGGATTTAATTTGTGGTGGGATGCCGGATTAATTCCATATAAACTATCGATACATATTTGCATGAACAAACTTTTTCAATAAATGGATTTCAAGACTAATGGTAAGGGGCTAAGATGAGCGATTTTTACCCCCCACTGTTAAAGTAATTTTGCTTGAAAGATAACATTACATTTTTATCACAGCATTATTTTTCCACTAAAAAATTAGAGTAGGCCAGCAGGTTGGTCATCAACTATTATGCTCTAAGCTGGTTATTGTTTAACATAACAAATTACCTGTAACTTTTAGGTCATGACTCCATGTTGTGACCAGTTCTGACATGTCACAAATAATTTGTTACTAAAGTTAGTTAAAAAGTTGAAATTTCACTTTTTAAAAATGCTCTAGAATGGAATTAAGGTTTTAGCTGAGGTGTTACTTTCAGTTTTTCATTTCCATGTAATTTCTGATAAAAGGGATGTAGTTATATATGGCATACCACATAAGTGCCCTTAACCATAAGTGACCCAGGACAGTCATCTGTTGTATGTGTCGGAACAAACAACACAGGAGTAAAAACTGTTGATGTAAAAGAGAAAAGTCTGAACTATAGAGTAGCAATGGGTTTGGACAGGAAGAAAGGGCTGTTGATGGTCCCTGGCACAATGGGGATGGAGACAAAATGACAGAGTCATTTCCAAACATCAAGACTAGGTAACTGGTAGCACCTTTTAGCAGGACAGGGAACACAGAAAGAGAAAGAAATTAGGATAAAATAGTCTGAGTTCAACTTTGAATGTGTCAAATCTTATACCCAGCAACACTGGCAAGAAAGGTGCAAAGAATTGGTTCTATTACCCTGATGCTCAGCAAAACATGTTGGGCTGGAGGGACAGGTGTGAGCTTTGTCATCGGCTAAGATGCAGGTAGAAATCAAATCAACCAGGACAGGTGTGTAAGGACAGAAGCAAAAAGGAACAAAATGACAGAAGATAGGAGAAAAGCCACTCCTTTCTGTTACCATCTAAAGAGTTCTCCAATGAAAACACTGGGCCAGAATAATAAATGTTTTTATTTCTAAAAAAAATTTTTAAAAAGATTTTATTTATTTATTTGACAGAGAGAGAGATCACAAGTAGGCAGAGAGGCAGGCAGAGGGAGGGGGGAAGCAGGCTCCCTGCTGAGCAGAGAGCCCTATGCAGGGCTAGATCCCAGGACCCTGAGATCATAACCTGAGCCTAAGACAGAGGCTTTAACCCACTGAGCCACCCAGGTGCCCCAATGTTTTTATTTCTAGGAGAGCTTTTCAGAACCCCCTCTAATGTTCTTGAATCAATATCTGGCACCCATGGAGGTAAATGTACTCACAAAAATCTGCAGTATGCACATGACCTTCCATAATCCATTTCCATTTTGACAAGGTACTCCACCATATCACAAAGTAGGACCACTACAGTTCTATGATAGAATGAGCTGCTGCAAATCAAACCAGGTACCTTATAACACATGCAACACCGAGGAGCTCTAAGATGTCAAGGCCCCAGACCAGCACCAGCCACACTGACAAGGTTGTAGCCCTGCCAGTCCCTTTGGGCATCCGGACCACAGAGTGACGGCAGGATCTCTACTTCAGGCACCCTGAAAGCACTCACTCTTTACAGAAGTTTGATTCAAGGGGTGAGAATTTTTTTACTTCTAGCAAATTTCAATATGTATATCTCCATGTATGCCTTCTTTTCAAATGTGATAGAGAATCAATGTTTCTAATAGCTATTTCTATACTATTCATCCAGAAAAAAACAGTACCATTCTCAAACAAAGAGTTATTTCTAAGTTTTAGCCAGACTTTATATGGCAAGAAGGCACCTCCTTCCCTGAGTAACTGTTTTGTGCCCAGCACTGTGTAGTGCTGTACGTGTTATCTCATTTATTCCAAAACACTTCCATGAAACAGGATTGAACACCCCCTCCCCCAACACAGATCAGCAAACCAAAGTTCAAAGAGGTTGAGTAAATTTTCCAAGATTACAAAACTACCACATGGAAAGCTGGGATTTAAGCCCAGATTTGCCTGATTCCAAAGACTGTTCTTTCCATCACTGCATATGTTAATTTTAAAACTTTTCCAAGGGGGCCCATAGTTGGCAGACGCAGAGAAATAGTGGCTCACTATGAGACAACTCATTCCCATCATCAACAGTCCCATCAATTAAAACTAATCTATTTATAAATGGGTTCCAAATGCGATTAGGTTGAATTTGTTTTTTTAAAACAGAGTTCCTGTATTTGAAAAAGAAATATTTGAAAATCTTTATAATAAATTGACATCATACTGCTATTATCTGTATTGCTGAGAAAAAAGGATAGCAAGCATTTATTAAGGCCACAATTTATTTTAAAAATTAGTTCAATAATCAGTTTTCCCCTAACCTAACCAAGAAAACATTTAATGCATTTAAATTTGACTATCATTTCACTTTTGGCCAAGAGAAAGTTGAAAAACACCAGTAAGAAAAGAAGAGTCACACAGAATTGAACAGATTTATGTATAAATTTAGTATATCCGTTTTACTAAACAGCACTGTTCATTCAATATAGGATTAATATAAAAAAACAATGAGTGACTGTTTTTCTTCAGTAAGATATTCTTGAGCTACAACTTTTCCATCTTTACCTGTCAGTAAACAGAGGCAATAGTTAAAAAAAAGTGTGGATCTTTGTTGTAAATTATTTGCTTGTAAGATTAAAAATAAGTGTTATACATCATAAATAAAAATAATATACACTAGATTGATACTCCTTGATTATTCATAGAACATCATAGGCATCTGTCAACCACTGCCTTTTGAAAACCACTCCAGAACCTTCATCAAAGTTGTAGGATTAGTTATAAGCAACAATTCTAAAATGGGACAAAAATTAAATTTTATATAAAGCAGATGACAAGCTGCTGAGAACAAGCCTAATAATCATCAATTTATTTAGGTCTGGGTTAGAAAATCTATAACCTATGGTCCAGGTTTAATTTATTTAGCTCATGGCTCATTTTTGAAAATAGATTTACTGCTATAGCTCTTTTAATTTTATAATAAGATTTCTTTTTGGTAAATTTAGTTTATGAATATACCTTATAAATTAAGTTCACAAATGGGAAGCATTATACAGAACTGCATCTGAATTCTCTTGTCTCCTCTCACTAACAGTGTGGGTTTTATTAAGTGAAAATCTGAGATTCACGTTCTTCAATTACAAAAAGAGATAAAAATTCTGATTAACAATGTTGATGAACCACACATATTGATTGCTTCTCTTGTACAAAATGACAGTAAAGGAACTGCTTCAGTTATAAATACAGAGAGGGAGAGAATAGATATGAGCAGATAAGAGATTTTGAAAAGGGTTTAGAAGGCAAAAGCAGATGGAGGCAGAGTAACTGACCACAGGAAGCTTCTACCCAAGTGTCTGCAAGAGGGAACTCTGATCATGAGGGAAACAATCTACTCCACAGACAGCCTGAAAAAGCTCAGGTTTTGAAGACACTAGGACATTAGGACAGTGTGAGACACACGATTAAAAGCAAAGAGTTTGGTTGAAAATCTCTAGATGGAGTGAGTGGCTCAGTCGGTGAAGTGTCTGCCTTCGGCTATGGTCAAGATCCCAGGAAACACTGGGCTCCCTGATCAGCGGGGAGTCTGCTTCTCCCTCTACCCCTCCCCCTGCTCATGCTTGTGTACTCTCTCTCATTCTCTCTCTTCCTCCCCTCTCTCTGAAATAAATTTAAAAAAGAAAATAAAATCTCCAGATGGAATACCTGAACCCAGGGCTCTTCTCCCATCCCAAGCAGTTAAACGATCCTCCGGACCTCCCACTACCTCCACCTCCCAAGTAAATGTATGTAAAGAGAACGTCTCTGAAGATACTGAGACTTTGGGGCAGACTGAATTCGTGGTATTAAAGGCCATTCATACAGAAATGTCTCTAACCCCAACAATCAAGCTTAGAGTTCAAGATGGATGTCAAGAAGACATCTGAGAGCCACAAAATGAAACAATAATAATAAAAGATATTACTCTAGAAGACTGACATTGAGGAAGATGGAGGACTTTGAGAAACATCTATATGAAAAGTAACTTAGCCAGAAAGTCAGAAGAAAACAAAAGGAAATGGCCAGAGGCAAGAATTGCGATGAAGTACAATATTAATGGAAACAAAGACAATAAAGCATATCTCTGGAAAGAAAACAAGACCTGAAAATCAATGTCTCAACTGGTTAAATAAGAAGAAAAGACTACTGACTGTGGTTAGCAAGCAAGCTCTGGTTTCATGTAATGACTTTACTCGTTTAACTACTTATTGAGTACTTATGATACATCTACTAAATTTCCCATGTCTGAGGAAACTAGAGAAGAGCCAGGAATCAAATGAGAAAGGATTAAGAATTAAACAGTGAAACAGATTTTCATAAGAAATTTTTGGGTAAAAACTGAGAGCGACATGAAATGATAGACTGAAAAGAAACCAGACCCAGCAAAGGGAAAAAACAACTGTTTTATATGCTTATTTTTTAGAGGGGGAGAGAGAGAGAGGTGGGAGGAATCAGGGAAAGGGAGAGAGAATCTTAAGCAGGCTCCACTCCCAGCACAGAGTCCAACACAGGCCTCTATCTCACAACCGTTAGATCATGACCTGAGCCAAAATCAAGTCAGACACTTAACCAAATGAGCCGCGCAGATGCCTCCAAAACAACTGTGTTTCAGAGAAGAAATAGAAGCCAGTGAAGATGGAGGGATGGATAATCAAGACAAGGTCTAAGAGAAGGCAAGAGAAGTAAGAGACCAAAACTAGGAGGACCAAAACCAGATCAAAACCAAAAGCAGGGGGCTTTGGGGAGTTTAATCCTTGGAAGGCAACAAGGGATGAAAATTCCTCTGAAGTAGGTAGATGGCAGCAGGGAATTAGAACATGCCTTCCTACTCTATTAAATAACAGTAGACGTGAATGCAACAGGACCAAGTGTCTAAGACAAGACAAAATTGTAGACCCCACAGAAAAACAAAGGTAGAATATGGTCTAAATATCTAGAAGTTTTGCTAGCTTGATACAAGAACCTAATTCATATAAAAAGAAATTTATCTATCAGTGAAATGATAAATGCTAGCATTAGAAATGGCTACAATGTTAGCAAAACAGCAAACCTTCTATAGCATGTAAGTGATAACTAAGAATACAATGATGTACAAAGATAATATAAAGCTTCTATAGTCTTAAGCTGTTTGAAAAATATAATTAATTTTTGTAGCTTAAACTTATAACCAAACAATCATCAACATCTTGATTTGGCTTCTCAAAGTCAAATACAAAAAAGAAAAGGATAAGAACATTTAATATTCATAAATCTGTTGTTTCAGACTCAACAGGAAAAATGCTGCATATTTTTTCTTATCACAGAGGCATTATCATAAAATTCAGATTAACAAGATGGAAGCATGGTAACAAATGTCACATTACAGTGGAGTGCTGCTTCAGAAAACTATTCATTAGAAAGAAAACAAATGCACATTTTATTCCACTTGCTAATGAAAATACTTGTATTGAGACTATTTAGTATAACAAGACCGTAAATATGGTTCTAACCCGTTTTCCCCCACAAGGTATGGTGCTGACTATTGTGTTATCGAAATATATATTTCTGATGCCTGACAACAGGTATCTCAACCATTGGGCCTATGTGGCTAGGTTGAAAAAATCTTACTAGTAGTTTCTGGAAGGTAAAGCAACAATTACAAGGGTCAAAATGCTCAGGCCATTGCAGTGAGAGTGCCGTGGTTCACTCAACATTTCAAGATAACTGTGCTGCCTGCGTGTAAGTAATGCAATGGGCCTCAAATTCTAAAAGAGGCAATCTCGTAACTATGAGTCATATTTGCTTGGGGACCCATATCCCAAAGTGAAATTAGGCTGGGCAATCAAACCAATATAGTAAAAATGGGTAGAAAAGACGAATCATGGAGGCCCAGTCACTATATCTGCCCGATGTATATATTTACCGGATCTACAAAGGTGTGACCTTCTGGAACAAATCTCTGCAGGTACAAAGTAGGACTACAGGAAAGGCCGAGTTTGAAGGCTGAAGGTGTGGGTTTTTTGTTTTTGTTTTTTTTAGTGAGATCATAGCTGGAGTAGTATAGTATCAATTACAGGCTGAGTGGGAAAACAAGTGGAGTCTAAGACAGGAGAAGGCATCAAGGAGAGCAGAATGTTTGGTGAAGGTCAAGATAGGTACCGAGGCAATGAGGGATTAGGAGATGGAGTGACAGGAGTTAGCAGCCAAAGAAACGTCAAAGTTTGAGTTCTCAAAAGAAAATATTTCCTGTAAAATAACTCAAGAACAAGGCTGCATATATACCATTAGAAGTAAGAGTCCTGAAGTAAGGCAACTGAAGACATGCAAAAACCCTTGCAGTGGTAAACCAGTAGTTAACAGTTGGCTAAACTGATAGGAAAAGAGTAGGCAGAAATATTATACAGCCTGAAAGCAGGATTTTTTAAAATTTTTTAAAATTTTTAAAAATTTTAAAAATTTTTAAATTTTAAATTTTATTTATTTACTTGAGAGAGAGAGAGCATGGGGGGCACAGAGAGAGGAAGAAGCAGACTCCCCGCTGGGCAGGGAACCTGACACAGGATTCGATCCCAGGACCCTGAGATCATGACCTGAGCCAAAGGCAAATGCTTAAAGGAGTGAGCAACCCAGGCGCACCTGAAAGCAGGATTTAACAGCCAAACTCGCAAAGGAATGAAAAAAGATAAGGAAAGCAAGGTGATCCTAATTTTTTTCTTTCGATAAAGTTAAAAAAAGTCAGATCCTCTTATTTTCTCTCAAAAAAATATTTATATTGTTAATTATGATGGGGTAAAAATGAAAACAGCAAGTGGGGGGAGGGGTAGAGGGACAGAGAGAGAGAGAGAGAGAGAATCCTCAAGCTGACTCCCCATTGAGTGGGGAGCCTGATGCGGGGCTCCATCCCAGGACCTTCAGATCATGACCAGAGCCAAAATCAAGAGTTGGATGCTCAACTGACTGGGCTACACAGGCACCCCGAATTTCAAGGATTTTTAACCACACTTATCAGTAACTAGGGAGGTGTGTAGCTTATACTCTTTTCATGGTTGTCCTGTAGAAGCAAGGAAAGCCAGTTCACACGTAAGCTGACCAAAAATATCTATCACATACTAAGAACATGTAAGAACATGTTAATAACTTCCACCTGCCAAAAGCACTATTAGATGTCAGCAGCATTTGAGAAAACACAACATAAATCAAAGAACGTCCTAGGGAAAAAAAAAAACTATGGAGGTCAGATGATCTAATTCACAGATCAGAAAACTAAGGACAAAGACGTTAAATTCCTCAGGTGAAGGCCCCACAGCTGGTTAGTGGCAAAGCTGGAATAAGAACACCCCACTCTCCAACTCTCCCTAGTGCCCCTCTCCCCTCACCTGACTCCATCTAAATTCTATGTCCAACAGAGCTGGATTGGATTGCCACATAAATAATATAGCACTCTTTGAAATGTAAAATGAGACAACAGAATCTAAAAGAAGTAGGAACAGAAATTAAGAGAAATATTTGCTTAATATAAAATATTAAAACTATACCTTTACTGCTTCTGATGAAAGTATATTTTCCTTTTTCTGACTTGTGCTCATGGGTTCATTTTCAACACTGAAAAATAAAAACCACAGTTTCTTTGAAATTAAAAGAGAATTAATAAATCATACAGTTTCTGAGTTTAAAGTAAAATTTGAAAAGTCTTTTATATGCAATGCTCAAAAGATTCATGTACAAAATGTAAAAGAATATGTTGATTTGAATCTCTACACTTGAAAGCACATTCCAAAATACTCATCCAGGCCTCAGAAATTTTGCTTAGCCTATCATGTGCGACATTTTCTCATGCTGATAATCAGCATCACAGCAATGATGCACCCGAACAAAGAAGCAACACTGTACAACTATCACAATCTTGGAAATGATTAACACTCTATGATTTTATTTATATTAAGGTTCTCTATAGCCTGATCTTTTTTTTTAGGCCCATAGTGAGTACTATACGAATAGAATATATTTCTACTTAGTAAGTCTTTATCAACATACAGGATCATCTGGTGAAGTTTGGAAATACTCAAATGTGGATGCAGGCTTATTTAGCCCCAAATGTGTCCCAGAGGGCACCTTAAGAACCTGATTTTCCAGACTGCCACTTCTAATTATCTTGTCTAGAATACCTTCACAGGTGCCTTCTGAGAGGTCATAATAAACTATGCTTCCTATTAGGCACACATACATTTCTAATACAAAATTTTGTATTTCTAGGTTTATACATTATCTTGTTTTCATACTTTCATGATGCTAGACAAACTGAACAACTTCCCACTAAAGTTTATCATGACCTCCTGCCATGCCCCAGGGATTGCACTTGGCCTTGAGGATGTAAGGACAAGTAGGTCAGGGTCTTTGTAAAACTCAGTCTGGTAGGGGAGACTGATACGCAAACTAATAATACAGTTTGGTGAAAGTTACAGCTGCTAAGTGAACAAAATACCATGGAGCACAGACGAAGTAAGGAACAGCAATTCTGCCTCCTCAGAAAGGTGCCCGCAGAGGAGGTACAAAGGAGGTGGGAATAGAGAAAACGGCATTTTCAGGAAACCATATTTTGTTTGTTTTAATATAAGACTGGAGCACGACAACTTGGCAGAGGTGACTCTGCTAGATATGAGAATGATACCAGAGGTAGTGCCTGCCAGACTATGGAGAACCTGCCTGACCCGTTTCAGAACTTGATCTTTGTCCTAGGAGCACCGAGAAACCCTGAGCCAGGGGATAAGCATAAAGCAGGAGGAACGACTGAGAGTGGGAAAGCACAGGCAATCATGGTAGCTGGTGGCAGAGCAAATGAAAAGGAGTGGTCTCAATAGTTCAGATTACGCAGGATAGAAAGAGAAGACATGATTTAGGCTACTTTTAGGTTTTCCATCTATAACACCCAGTGCAATTACGTAGACTATCCAAGGAACAAATGGTAATGGTAAAAACACAGAAAGACCGAAGGATCATGAGCATTTGGAAAATACAATGAAATTAAAATTTCATTAAGTCTCAGACTCAATGCAGAAATACACAGACCAGCAAGACCCAGTCATACTCATAAGCCTTTTGTTTTTTATTTTATTTTTTAAGATTTTATTTATTTATTTGACAGACAGGAGAGAGATCACAAGTAGGCAGAGAGGCAGGCAGAGAGAGAGAGGGGGAAGCAGGCTCCCTGCCGTGCAGAGAACCTGATGCAGGGCTGGATCCCAGGACTCTGAGATCATGACCTGAGCTGAAGGCAGAGGCTTTAACTCACTGAGCCACCCAGGCGCCCCACTCATAAGCCTTTTAAATGTCAATAGGAAGAGCAACCAAGTAAAGAAGATGAATACACGAGCTGTGTGCTTAACAGATGAAAACTCCATGCAGAAAAACCAGGGGGAGAAATGGAAAATATTGTATAACTCAGAACTGTAACCAAATACATCTATATATCTATAAAATAAGAATGTCTCCAACTCTGCTACTTTAAAAGAGTGGGCTTTTATCTCCATTTTCTTTCTATTTTAGTTTTATTTTTTGTCACAAATTTGTTTACAATTCTAGTTTTAAAATAAATGTCAAGTCTGGTCTATTTAAGCTCAATTCAAAATAAAAAAAGAGAGAGAGAGACGGGCACAATACACATAAAAGGAGCACAATATAAGGAACTGGATTATAATCAAGGATAATACTGACCTTAATGATTTTATCAGTATATTCTCTAACTATAATTTTGAATGACTCCCCTAAAAACTAAACATGCAAGGATTTTAGTCTCCTAGTTTTTGTTTTTTTTTTTTAAACATTTATTTATCTATTTGAGAAACTGAGAGAGAGAGAGAGAGCACAAACAGAGGGAGCAGAGGGAGAAGCAGGCTCCCCGCAGAGCAGGGAGTCCAATGCAGGACTGGATCCCAGGACCCTGGGATCATGACCTGAGCCAAAGGCAGACAACTCAACTGACTGAGTCACCCAGGCGCCCCTAGTCTCCTAGTTCTTGTTCTAGATTCCTAAAATTCTACTTAAGAGTGTTTACAGAACTTTCTGTAAACTTACTGCCTTAGTGAATTGGAAATGAAAATGGTAAAAGTTTCCTTTCCAGTACAAAACCTCTGTAGAAGATGTAGCTCCAGGTTCATGGGATTAACACAGATATCAGTATTTTCAAGTAGCTATAATTATATCCACTCTACAAACACACACAAAATGCCAGAAAAATATATTCGTAGGTCGGCACACAAGTATTCCATATTGAGCAAACAACTAAAGGATTTAAATCTGGAAAAAAAAACAAAAAACAAAAAGAAACAAAGAATATTTGACACTTCATAAAACTTTCTAAAACTTATAGCCTATGTTTAAGTCTCATGAATCTTACTGCTAAACCAAAATTTCAAAATGTGTTGAGTTCTAGAGTAAGCAACACATTTTAAAATTCTGGTTTAGCTATAAAAATCGCTGTTTCAAGTAAAGCTTTCCCCACCTCTTTTCTAGTTTACTAAAGAAAAGAGTCTTTCTTAATTTGTATCAGGCATCTTCAGGATTGCTCTGTTTCAACCCCTTCTTCCTGTCAAAATGATTGTTAAGCTGACCATCCCACTTTGCAGTTTAAAAATCCCTTCAGTAAGTCCCTATCAGTTGATGAATAAAATGAAGAGTCCTTAGGATATAGAAAGTTATTCACATGGCCCCAGATACACCTGCCACACAGAACCACTTCACATTCTCAGAACATGCCAGCAAACCACTTTCTTCTCCTGCCTGCAACATCCTTCGACACCTTGCCCTACTCTTAGTCCTTTACAATTTAATCCTAGCTTAATCTTTATTTTGGGGGATTCTTATTGAACCCACTGATACCATTCATACACTTCTGCTCTTTACCATAATGTCAAGCTAAGTAGAATTTGAACTCAAAGTCAGAAACTGTATTATTCATGTCTGTATCCCAGAGCCAAGCACTGTGCCTGGTACTCAAATATTTGTTAAATTAAAAAAAAAAAAAGATATCAAACAGGCTCTCCATTTGTGCCTGCTTAATCAAAAAAGTGTTCCATTGGGAACAATGTAATGCAAAACACACACAAAAATAAGAGTAGATGAAAATACTGAAAACACTATACTTAGATGTCTGCTTAGTTAAAAAATATGTAACAGAAAAGATTCAAAAGGCTTAGAGTAGTGTTCTCAGACTCTAATACATGAGGGAAAGAGAAACATGTTCAAATTCAGATGATCTCAAATCTTAAGAAAGTCGACAATCCGTATTGTTCTTTCACAATTTAACCCCCTTTGGGACCTGGGAATAGTTCAATAGCAGTATTTTTAGAAAGTACACATTTTGCTCATGGCAGGGAGTGAGGGGCAGGGATCATAACCACACGTAGGCAAGTAAGACTACCTTGCATTTCTCAACAGCCTCATCTTATCTAACAGAACTCTGGAAATTAATCCTTCAAGACAGCCCAGATAAAATATCAAGGTCAAAGTAACACTGAAGTTCTTCATTTTTGAAGCAAGTTAGTTAAACCATACCTGAAAACCAGGAATCCAACATGCAGCCATTAACTGTTTACTTTCCAGACAAATTAAGACAAACCTCTGGGCCAAGAAAAAAATGGAGCATATTAACATTCTAGAGTTCAAATAATTTACAAAGAAGAAAGCCCCATCCTGTCAATGTATCTTATAGTCTTTTTTATTAAATTATAACAAGGTTCCCCAACCCATAGCAAATAAGAAGCAAAAAACTGCACACAAGAACTCATTTACTCACTCACCAGATAAGTACTGTCCCCTCTGTTTTTAAGTCCCGTACCAGGCACTGTTCTTGGTGCTGGGGTGCAGGCAACACACCGCATGAAATCCCTGCCCTCACTCTTTCAGAACCCCTACCTAGATGCACCACAATCAGCCGGGCAATCGTATTTATAAAGCAAATGTATGTGCCTAATTGTCATGGATTCCAGTTGGAGTGGGTCCCAGGAATACAAATTTCAGCAACCGACTCCCCTTCTCAGGGTTGTTCTGAAGCAGCTGGCCCTCTGACCACACTCTTGATAAACAATAGTCTGAGAGCCTTTCTAAGTTCAGCAGAAGCCAACAACTGGGAGCTGTAAAAGGAAGAGAACGATCTAGTCTGAGAGATCTCCAGTTAGTATTATTTAAATGTGTGAAGTGTTGCTAAAGGGTAGGTACCCATTATGTAGAAAATTCAGTCATGTAAAACATTACCCATTTTCCAACACCCAGGCCCTGCAGAGCTCCTGGCCCCCGAAAAGAGCTGCTGCCCTAAGAAGCATGCTAAGCATCGCCAAGTCCAGAGTGAGACCAACAAGAAAAAGTACCCTCTTTCAGTGGATACCACAGACTGAAGCACAAGGGATGCTGCTGGGCCTCTCCCAGATTCAGTTCCTCACATGGTAAGAACGCAACTTCCTAGATGGTCGACAGACAGACACGCAGGGACAGCACACAGACTCGGAGGACGGGGTGGAGACACTGTGAGGGAGAGTACGGCTCTCCACTCCTCCCCCTCCTGCGGCACAGCTGCTGGGCATTGCCTTTTACTTTGCCTTTTCTCTCACACATCATTCCTGTGGGTGGATCAGAAAAATCTGGAAATGTTAAAGAACTGAATACAGCTTTCATAACTGCCTTCTGGAGACTTGCCCATTCTCTACAGATGCAGAAAATCTGTTATTTCTTGCCATTTTTAGAAAGGTGGCAATGTTTGGTGCAAAAGACATCACTGGCAATAATTCTGACCATCTCTAAACACAAAGCCACTTAATAAAATGTAGTCCCCAATTTGGGAACGCCCTATACATCTAAACAGTTCCCTAGATTCACTGTCCACGGGGACTTTCCACTGTCCCAAGGGAAATGAAGGATTTCCCTTCTCTCCTTCCTCTTCATCCCACTCAGCCTGCTGCTGCCTGAAATCATCTTCCCTCTGATTTTCACTTCCATTGTATGAGGTATGGTCTGCAATAGAGGAACGAGCAGACTTGAGGACAGGGAAAGAGAGTCAAGGCATATCTATTGTTTTCTCATCTGCCATTAACCTAAAACCCTTTTGGGTCTACTAAACAGCATCACCCTCTCCACCACAACTCCATCAGACCTCCTGCCTGGCAGCCTGGCATGTTGTTCCTCACCTCAGAGCCTACTTGACACCATTCCTTTGATGAAACTCTAGAAGCAGCCAGAATCTGGCCTTCCTCTGAAATGTGATCAAATCATACTCAGTCCTCCAGGTGTGACTTTACCATGGAGAACTAAATGAAAAAATAATACAGGACAAGAAGGGGTCTTTTACCTATCCACACCCTTTCCTGCTGTCATTAGTGAAATGCTTTGCAAAATGGACTTATGTTTCAGGGACATATCTTAGGGACAAAGGTCACTTCAGTCAAAACGCACCTTTCTGGATCCGATTTTTCAAATACGTAAAATGAAAGCATCAGACTAACTCTCTGCCAGATCTAAAATCCCATATGATCCTCCAGTGGTAGGGAGAATGGAAAAGGAAACAGACTAACCTTGAAGTTTTTGTGGTGAAGGAATAGAGAGGCTCTAACCAAGAAACCAACTCAGTATCAAAATTAATACCAGGACATTCTAAGAAAGAGACAGAAACTTGTACAGTCCTTGTTTCCGACCTACTGAAGCCACCTCTGGGCCTGTTCTGTAGCCCTTAGACTCTACCCTCTCTGCCGGCACTTGGATCCTTAAATACAGTATGGGCTTTTATCCCCACAAACTTTCAAAGGGTCTGCTGCTGCCGTGGGGGCATCTACACTATCTTGGAATTTCTTTCTTACAAACACAGTTTCATAAGACAAACCTAGAGGTTCTCTTTGTTGAATATTTGACCGCAGGCATGTTATGGATTAAACTGACTTTTGCGCACTGGCCTAGTATTGCCATCTACCATTTCTAACCCTGCTTCTGTGGGGACAGAGTTCCATACTGAGAAATTTACAAACAGCCATCTGGAAAACCATTCACTCATAAACAGTGACTGCCAGCAGTAGACTAGTACTTGTATTTTTCAAGTGACCATTAACAGAATATAAAACAGGTGGTTATGGCACTATTTCTGGGCTTCAAATTAAAAGGTAACTAAGAGCTGCAATTTTAAGGCGGTCGAACAGCATGTATTTTAGCTCAAACATCTGGCAAAGTCTTTGGAGAAAAACGGAGAAGGGAGGAAAGGTAATAGACATGATTATGAAGCTCTGCAGCCTTATACTCTTCTGACAGTCCTTCCCCCATCATGTCAGTCTTCTCCTGTAATTTATGTATCCACTTGGAAGTTGATTTACTTCCTGTCCCCCACTCCATGACCCTATAACAAGACCCATAATTGCAGTTCAATCACAGGCTCAAGAACATTGGTATGTTTGATGTGTGCCTGAGCTGTCTACAGGTGACACCAGTAACTGCTCTCCCCTCCCAAAGTCCTCTACCCCACACCCTCCAGATTCTGAACACTTATGACCTACCTCTCATGAATCAACACCCTCCATCTTCTGCTGTGACATTAACTCAAAACAGTGTTCTGGCTGCCCTCTAAGATGGGCACCCATTCATGAAGTATTCATCAAATTGTCCTAAGGAAGGGGCACTAGAGATCCAAGGACGGGCGAGACTGTGCCTTCCCAGGGCCCTGGAACTGGCTGTTCCCTCTGCCTGGAAAGTTCTTTTCTCAGATTTCTGTCCCACTCTCAAGTATCATCCAGGTCTTTGCTCAAATGTTACTCAAGAAAGGGGTCTTTCATGACCATTCTCTCTACACCTTACTCCAGTCTCATTACCTCCATCATGTCCCATTCCCTCACTCTGCTTTATTGTACTTCAGAGCACATCATGTATTATAGACTTTGTTAATTTTCTACCCTCTCCCATTCAAATGCAAACCCTACACAAGCACATTTAGATATTCAAACAATTCTTTTGATATTCAAACTGAATTCTGAAAAGTGATGAAAAAACAAAGTTTTTAAAGGACTAAATTTAATTTTTATAATTTGTATAAATACATACACTATTACAGAAAATGTTAAAGCATCATTGTTGAGTGAAAAAAAAATAAAGTTCAAAATCCTGAAGAGAACTTCCACTTTTTGTAAAAATATGTATAATATATGCAGAAATGCACTTAGGAAACGATCTGAAAGAACAGTGTTTGTCTGAGTGGGTAGGGTTATGAGTTGTACTTTTCTGATTTTATAATTTCATACCTGTTTTACAAAAGCATATATTACTATCAAAAGGACAAAAAATACAAAGTATTGTAGTTGATTTCAAAAAGCAAGCAAATGCAAGTTAGTGGAAATGAATTTAGCATAGGCAAATTACAAAATATTAATACCACAAATTACATAATGGTAATTCCTTTATATCAATACTATATACAATATTGCCAAATGAGATCCTTATTTGCCTTCCCAGAACAATGAAATAATCAAAATTATTATAGTACACATTTCCAGCTTAGACTAATAGAGCATAGTGCCACCCCTCCAACCAGGGTATACTCTTTGGTGATCTGACAAGACAATAAAAGGCTAAGAATTTACATCTTGCCTAACCTGTCCCCAGGTAATAAAATGGAAAACTCACAGTATTTCATCCCTTGTCATAAGAAGCATGGCAATTATAAAAAATTATCCTCTGCCACTAAGGTAGTATCCATGCTTTGTATAAATTTTAATTCAAAGAATAAAGCACAAATTTCTAACATATATCTTTAGAAATTACGTGAAACTACTATTCATGAGGGCACTCGAATGCCATTTTCATATCATTGCTCACACTGCCATCGGTGATACTTGTCATAAGGAAAATAGAGAAGCTAGTGTGTTGTGTTAATGAAACCAAAATTGTATTTCATAAAAATCTAAAGATTGGCTTTTCAATTTAATTCCAAAATTATAACAATTATATTGGCTGGATGAATAAAGGGAAGTGGGAAGAGGTATAAAATAGCTGAGTCCTCATCTACCATAATCAGAAGTCAGTATAAGTTACCTAAAGCTTATAAATCAAGAAAGAACAGTAAGGCATTGTTTAGGCACATGTACAAAAATACCAGAAGAAACAGATTAAGTGAGATTAAAACTTTCCACTAGGGGCACCTGGGTGGCTCAGTCAGTTAAGCCACTGACCCTTGGTTTTGGCTCAGGTCATGATCTCAGTGTCCTGAGGTCAAGCCCCCAAGCGGGTGCTGGGCTCCAAGGGGAATCTGCTTGAGGTTCTCTTCCTCTTTGTCCCTCCTCCCACTCGCAAGTGTGAGTGCTCTCTCTTAAATCTTTAAAAAAAAGTTTCCTCTAAAAAGTGTGTCAAGAATGGGCCCACACCTGTTAAATGCTCCTACAGCCCTGAGTATCACCTCAGCACTTACTTTAAGGGAAGGAAGATTTATGCTGTATCTGCCTACTCCACGAAACTGCATGTATGCTTTGAGCCAAAGACCATGCTGCAGTGTGCTCACCACCGGATTCGCCGAGACTAGCACAGTAACTGGTACAAGGGGTACTGAATGAATTCTTGGTAAACATGAAGTTTTCATACATGACTTTTCCAGTAAAACAAAAGCCTTCCTAATATACAGGCATACTGATTTTGTACACACCTATTATTCTGTGGAGTTTGGGCTGGTATACTAAATCTGAAAGAGACTTTAGAGATGAGAGATACCTTCCTCGATTTCTGACAAAAAGACTGAAAGTATTAATGACATGCCAGGGTCATGCTGTCATTCCAAGTGTATGATGGGTGATTTCACAAAAATGAGGTGATAATTAACTCCACCCAGTTTCACATTACAGATTAATATAGAAGCCTCGCTCATAGAAAATGTCAAAATAATTTTTCTGCATATAAATATTACTTTATTTACAACCTTAATTGTAACTTTTCTCATTTGAACAAGTTAATGTAGTTCATTCTTTCTTTGGAAGATCTCTGCCAAGTCAGGATCCTAAATTCTCTTGATTTTTACTCATTTGTACACAGATATTTGTCAGGTCTTAAACTAGTCTTTCTTCCCCTGAAGGAGGTAATTCACAAAATTTTTTCACATATAAAAAGGTATAAAATGAAAAGTCTCCCTGCTGTTACTCATCTCTTGAGCCAGTCTCCCATCCCCCCTTGTTAACACAGCACATAGTAACAGACCTATTTCACACTTCCCCATTTATATAGGAATGGGAGCATACTACACGCAGTGATTTCCAGCTTGCTTTTTTTTTTTCTTAATGAATCCTGGAGGTATTTCCTTATCAGTACAAAAAAAGCTTTGTCATTCTTTTTGGCAGCTGTGTAATATTCTATTACACGACTGGACCATCATTTATCACTTAGTCTATTTCTTCTTTTGCTATTACAGCAACACTGCAGTGACTATCCTTGCACAGGCAATGTTGGGCCTGTCTGCGAACTGTGTACATCTGATGGAATTCCTACAGGGGAGGTGCTGAATCAGAGTATGTGAATATGTAATACCAAGAGAACCTGTCCAAGGCTGGGGACCAGTTTATTCTCCCACCAGTCACCACTTCCAGTTTACCCACCTCTAACTCAAGTTTTGCTTCTCAATTAGATGGATTATGATATCTTGCTATACTTTCAGTTCGCATGTCTTTTGAAGGAGATTGACCCTTTTCATGTGATTAAATATAAATGTCATTTGATAGATACATACATTTGTTTTTCTTTTCTTGGTTGCCAGGACCACAAACTCTTTATTATACAGAGTGCTGACCTGAGCCATCTGGGCAGACAGCCAGCTGCACGCCATTGTTTTTTATTTCCATTCGAAACCATTTTCTAAGGCCAGCTTTCTTTTATGGGTCTTCCTAAGTTAAGCAGAGGAAGCAATCGCATAATGCTGTAGACTCTGAGTTCAGGAAGGAGAATTTGACTCTGACACTACCACAGAGGCTGTGAGACTTTAACTACTGGACCTCTCCAAGCCTTAAATTATAGATCTGTAAGATGGTGTAAAGATAACTCTCTCAAAGGCTACTAAGGATTAAGCATATGTATATATTTAAAGTCCCAAGCACAGGGCTTGGGTCTCATTAGGGTCTTAATAAAAGGACGATTTAGTTTTTGTCATCTCTAATCTGTCAGGCAAAAACAACAACAACAACAAAAAACTTGACTAAGCAAACAGTTGTCTCACTGCTTTAGGATACCTGCAATTAAATACCCCCAGGGATTACACGTTGAGGGATAGTCTTGCTGGAGCTGTACTACTGACTATTCACAACTGCCAACCGAACATTAAGAATGAGGTGTTTCTGGTTGCTAAGCTTTGACTTGTTTCTCCATCAACATCAAGCTATTTTGTGAAAGGAATCTCCACTCCTGTGAAGTGTTAATTCCCAAGAGGATGTGCTTTTCTGCTTCCATCTAGAACTTGCCAAACCTGTGGAGTCTAGGAAGAGCAAGAGGAGTAGAAGCACCTGCCACTCACCCTACCGGTCCAGTTACTGTCCCATCTCCCCAGTATTCTGGTTAGCAAAGGATGTTAATCAAACCATGCTCAGAGAAAAGTTAAAAATGTGGGAAGATATTTTGAAAACCCAAATAAAGCTCTCATGCAATATTTGATAGTCATGAAACAGTAAGTTAGTTCTGAACCAAACAAGTCACAAATGCCAAAAACATTTTTGGCTTATAATGAGCTCATCTTGAGAACAAAGATGTACATGTTCGTCTCCTCCATTAATTTATGAACTCTTCAAAGGCGCTTTTGGTCATTCACTCATCTTTATCCCCACTGCGTGGTACCATATTTGACACATAGTAGCTCTTCAAATTTATGGAACAAACAGACTCCAAATAAAAGATGTTTTAAGCTTTTCTTTCACGATGATCTTTTCAGGAGATAGCCCAGATTATTTTTCTGAGTTTAAATTTACACCAACCTATGTTTTTTTACCACCATAGTTGTATCGGCATTTCTGGCATATCTAGGCTGCAGTGTGTTTCATCAGAACTCTGGTTAGAAAATGAAATATTTTATCTTGAAGGAAACATTATTTTCCTCTTTACAAAATTTGTTAATATCCCTTTACATATTTTCCTGAGATTAAAAAAATGCTATTGTTGTTTCAATACAGTTAGAAGGTTCTGAGGACTAAGTTTATTGTGGGACAACGTGAGGTACTTGCTACTTTAACATTTAGAATGTACAACTGAGTGAGCTTACAAGGAATGCCCTCACCAAGAAACAGAATCCCCACATTAGGCAACTGGAAGACACCCCGTTAAACTTCAAAGATAGAAATCTCACTTGAAAGATGATATAGTTTCAATGCCCTAACACAGTCTGTATTTCTACTCTACTTCCAAAAGTAGCTTTTAAGCTTTCAGTCAACCTGGGATTTCAAGATTCTCGTTAAATATATACTGCTGAGGACTTCTGGAATTTTCCAGTCATCTCTATTACAATGGGTATGAACTGCTGATGTGTTCCTTCAAGACCACACAGGTATCTTCTACTCAAATAAACTAGTTACCAGTTATTTTCTATAGTGCTTTCAAATCAATGAAAATACAATTCCCATGAAATTCAGAGAACACAGCTCCCTTTCCTCACACACCTGATGCTGTGGTCAACGCTGGTTCTTTAAGTTGAAGGCCAGCAGCTCTCATGCATCAGGGGCATGGCTGACATTTTCTAGGAGAATATCTCTTGCACAGCAAGCCATTAGCATCCCGGCTCCACCCATTTAACACCCTCAGCCATGGTGACAAGCAAAAATTCTCTCAACTTTAACAGAGAGCCAAACACTGTAGAAACCTTTTAAGATCCCTCACATCTCTAAATGCCCAATTCAAGAGGGAGGGTAGTACTGGTAGCTGAAAACCACTAGTAAGTGCTTTAATGCTCTATCAACAATGATACACTCCTCACCTGAGCTAGGTAAAGGGGACATCAAAAGAAATAAGACCCAGCCCCTGTCCTTGGTCTAATGATTCTGTCTTACTTTATTTCTATCAATAACAATATACTAGAACACTGAAAGGAACAGTTAAAAAAAAAAAAAAGTATATCTGAAATGGTCCACAATTCTGCCACCCATTCTGGAACAAAGTATGAAAAATTCCAATTGACTTACATATTCAAATGTGTTTTGAATGAGTATAGTTCAGAAGGGTGCTGGGCAAGATGATGTGGAAAAAAGAACCAGAGCTTTAGAGTCAGAGAAACAAAGGTTCAAATCTCACCCCTGAAACTTATTATTCTCATGATTTGGGGTAAATCATTCCCTACTGGGAGTGGTATCCTACCTCCCACCCACATGGGCGGAGGTGTTTGGATTATCCCAATTACTAGAGGATGCTACTGGCAATTAGTGGCTGGGGTCATGGACGAGAAATGTCCTGCAAAGGACAGCAGAGTCCAGTTCAACCAAGAATTGTTCCACCCAAGATGCCAACGGTGTTCACCATTAAGGACTTTTCACCCTCAGTTTCCTCAGTTGTCAGAATAGTGATAAGCCTACCAACCTTCAAGGCTAAAGGTGAGGTTTAAATGAGATGCTGAAAATAAAAGTACTGAGCCCAGCAATACATGCACAATTAGCCCTTGATAAACACTGATCTCACCTTACTATCCCCTCTCCTGAATTAAAATATCATACAGAGCTCCTTTTAAACAGGTCCATCATGTGTGACATGGTAAAGAAACAAAAATGAGCAATCATTTTCCTAAGTGGAGAACATTAATAGGCAGGTATCCTCCAAATTTCACATTCTAGCAGTGTCTGTTTAACAGGCTTTCACAAGAGTTGTCCAAACTTTAAATCGAGAGCCAAATACTGGCTAGAGAATTCCACGATCTACCTCCAATCTTTCTTTCTTTTTTTTTTTTTTTAGGGACAAATAGCCTTTATTTACGGAATGTCCCTTTACCTCCAATCTTTCTTATTGCCCCTTTCACTCTGTCCCACTAATGTATAGAGTCCCAAACAGATCATAACCTCCCCTCCAGGCCTTTGCTCAGTGTAGAATACCTGTTCCCTATTTCTGTCTTCCTGGCCAAGTTCCCTCCTAAAACACTACCAATGTCTGGAAGAACCAGGTAAAACTCCCTTGACCGTGAAGCCCTCCCTGCTGTCCCCTACTACTTCTAATGAGTCCTTTCCTTATGTGCTCATAAATTGGGTTAAACATTATAGGAGTGATTCTCAAATTGGGATCCACAGAACTCTCAAGTTTCCTATGAAAGCTTCAGTTACATTTTTCATTTCCATATGATCCAAAATATAAGCACCTCCTGGATCTGATCAGTCATCCAAGAAGAGTACTAACAAGCAATTCAAGTGTGCGTACCTGAATTTGCAGTGTTGATGTAAACAGACCTTTCTTAACTACCAAAGGTTAATGATAATAGAATAGCAGCAAACCCAATGCATAAATGATGTGTTCACACCGAATGAAGCCCAAATAACTTAGAGCACACCATAAAAGCAAAGGTTTTCCTATGGTTCAAATAAGGAAATATTGGAAAACCTGAATCATGGCAGAGTACAGAGTTGTAGTCATGGCAACCACCAAAGACCTTGTGTTTGTCCCAGTTGGTACCATTTGCATTTTGTAACCAAACAAGAGTTTACAGGATAATGCTTAAAAATTGACTTTTATTGGTCTTATGGTTATAATTTTCATTCTGTTTTTAAGGAATTCTATTAAGTCCCATTTTGTATTTGTACATGCATAAATTATATAATAAAATTCATATAAGCAATCCTGGGAGTGCAGAAAAAGGGACTGTACAAGTTGGAAGTCCGAGAATGCATTTCAAGTACACTGAAAAATCAGAAAGCAGATATTAATCCTTAATGTATTTTAAGGGGTCTCAGATTTGCAGGCACAGCGTCCTACCTAATACTTGTTCACTGACTGAAAAGTAGCTATGTGACTTTGGGCAAGTTTAACTCTGTTTTTTACAGTAAAATGAGGACATTGATCACAAAGGTTTGTCCAACTTCAAGTGTAATATCCTTAAAACTACTTTTTAAATTGTTACTTTTTAAATTGTTAAGTGCTAGATACACGCATGAAATGTACTAGTATTTGTTTTCAAGTGGTCTTTTCAGCTTATTATTCCTTGAGAGAAAGGGCCCTTTTTTTCAGTCATCTTTACATCCCTACCACACTGCATGTCTGCTGTTGGGGTTACCAGTGTAAAAGGTAAACTGGGCTCCCATTAAAACTCTAGTTTTCACTGCCTCTAAGAGAAACAGCCAAAATACCCTTTCATTTTGAAATAAGCACAGTGACAGATCCGCAATTCTGTTTCCAATCTTGTTAACACTAGGGTGTTGTGTTACTAGGACATTGGGTACTACTAAGAGTTTCCATTTGTTTCATTAAACTTTCAATAAAGGCTTTGTGTGTGTTTATATTCTTGAAAAGAAAGATTAAAGCTCATTTAAAAGGTAAAACACCCACTGAAAGGATTACTGCTATCCCCTTAACAGCTGGCAAGTTCTAAAAGGATGAGGACAAAATTAGTGTTCATATAAGCACAATTAAGATTCTCAGTGTCAAAATGCCACAGCCTATCTAGAGATAATGAGAATGGAGAAGTGCTAAGTAGACAAAAGGCTAGTTGCTAGAGAGGTTATCCAGAGAAAGAGATTAGATTTGAGAAGTGTCTGAAGAGCCAAATTAGGCAGGAAGGTAGGCAGAGTTTAAGCACAATTCTATTATGAACCTGAAATTGGCCCGCTTATTCCTTTCTAACAGTGACTCAAGTTGCCAACTTTTGCTGAGTCTACTTGGAATTTCTTTTAAACACTGCTTCCATATTATCCAAGATGATTAGTGTTGTTGCAATGATGGCAGGCACCTCAGGCTGTCTGCCCACACTAGCAGATCTGACATTCTGGTTGAACCCTGTCAGACTTCAAAACTATTTTTAACTACTGTGTAACTTTGAATTTTAAATGCTCCCTTAACAGGGCAACAACAGCTGAAGCTTCCCAGGAAAAAGTTTACCAATTACAGGTGCTTTCTTGGAAAGATGTGGTATTGACGGACGTTCATGAAATGTTTCACAAGTGGGGAAACTGAGGAACACATACACGCCTAGAATCAAATCACAAGACCTGAATACTAATGACACCAGCACACTCACACAGTTCTGCTTCCTATCCATTTTGCTCTGAAGTCCTCTGCAAAGTCTTTAAAATCAGAAGTAAACACAGCTTTCTAGAGAGCGTCCTACCAAACAAAACGAATTACACAATTCCGGTGCAATCTGGGAGAGGACAGAGTATAAGCCTGTCTTCTCATCAAAAGTTTAAAACAGTGGGATGTATTTCATTTGACCCCTCTTCTTTCCTCAAAATGGATGAAAAGACTCAGAAACCGGCATTTTAAGGAGACCTGTCTAAAAAAAAAAAAAAAAAATATATATATATATATATATATATATATATATATATATATACACACATATATATATATATATATTGGATTTCACAGCAGGTGGAGGAAGGAGCAGTGACTGTACAGAACAGCACGTTTTCCATGTTGAAACCAACATAGGAGGAGCCCTGGTTTTTTGAAATCTGTTGGGGAACTTGAGGCAAATGTTTCCAAAGAAACATGGGGAAGGAGGGCGGCATCACTTAAATGTCCAGGCAATGGTAAATAAAACTAGCGAGGTTTTTGTATTTTGACAAAGTCCTGGAAACTCATTATCACAATTCTTTAAAAAAAAAAAAAATCACTTCAAGTAAATTTAAATTAAATTTAAATACGATGGCAAAAAAACCTGAGGGGGTGGCGCTTCAACGCTTTACCTTTCCCTCCCGAGTGGTTGTCACGCCCGCTCTGCCCCGGCTGGTGGCTCGGCTGGCTCACAACTGTTTCCCATTACTGCCGGCAGGACGCCGGGGGGACTCGCTTCTGCCACAGAACTTGGAGCGCAGACGCCAGTGTGGAACGGGAACAGAATCACGTACCGGGAGGGGGAGGTGGGAAGGAAGAGCACCGCGCCGCCTGGGCCCGGTGGGAACGCACCCCGCCGCGGGTCACGAACTTCACCCGGATTTAACTAACCAAGGAAAAGGGAGTGAAGCGGCACGAGAACTGGGCGAGGAGGAGGAAACTTTAGCAAAGGAGAACAGAAAGTGGCGAGCGGAGCCTGGCCCCAGAACCGCTGGCTGCAGGCGGTCGGGCTAGGGGCCCCCATCAGGCGAGTTCGCGCAGGGCCCCGCCGACGTCCCCCGAGGCTCTCACCTGGCAGCGCCCTGGCCTGGAGCGGGCGGCTGGCTCGTCCCCGGCCTGTCCTCCTCTTCCTCTTCCTTGTCCCGGGAAGGGCTTCGGGGAGCGAAGAACCGGGAGAAGGTGTGCCAGGGGGCGCCGCCCCTCCTCCGGCCGCCTGACATCTCCCCGGCGCTGCTGCCGGTCCGGGGCCGTCCGCGGGGAACGAGCAAAGTGCTGCGTTGCGCCCGAAGCCCAGCGTGGCGCGACCCGGCGAAGGCAGGACGGACTCGGCGCGGGCCGCCAGCGCGGCTCAGTCCCTTCGCGGCGGGAGAGGCGCGGGCGCGACGCGCTCCCCGCGCGGCTACTGCTCTCGCGGCGCGCCGGCTCCTCCTACCGCCCCCGACTAGCCCGCCCCCGGGAGGAGCCAGAGGCCGCGGCCCCGCCCAGAGCTCGCGCCCAGCGGCAGTCTGCGGGTCTGGCGGGGTCCTCGCGGGAGGCGGGAACCTGAGATCCTGGGTGGGGTGAACGCGCAGTCCGGAACGCCGGGTTGCCGGTTTCCCGCGCAAACGAGCTCAAGCTGCAGCCCATCTGGCTTTGCGCTCATTTTTTACTCTGTATTACCGATTTGTTTTCTGTTCTCCAGCCAGTGAGAGAAAACAGTACCCAGACTTTTGAAAGAAGCTGATGAACTAGAGTTTGTGAAAACACCTGGTAAAGTGTGGTATCGGAGTGCCTCGGGCTGTCTTTCAGTTAACAGCTACTCCAAAAACACTTTCCACCAGGGCTGCAAAAGAGGGTACCCTAGGGCGGAGTCCCAGAAGTGAAGGTGGGAGCATAGCTGTCCTGTAGGTCTGTCAACTCCTTTCCTGTTCAGCTCCCTTACGTGTGCAGTCACCTTTCCTAACCCAGAGGCGCTTTAAATTTCTCACACTCCATGTTACCTACTACTCTGCGAACCTCCTACAAAAACGACACTGATCAAAAACAAGAGAGTTAAACTTGTACGTGTTGAAACATATTTTATAGTCGTTAAACAGACTTAACTGAAATCTGGAAACCAGTCTTAAAGAATGCTTAAAAAAAGGACAGTCTAAATATGGTACTATAGGATTTCTTAGGTTTTTTTTTTCATGTTTTACATACAGAAAGCCCTACATAATTAATGTATATATCTTGATGAGTTTGGAGATAAATATACACCCGTGAACCTGTCATCACGATCTATGCCATAAACCTCCAGAAGTTTCCTCCTGCCCTCTTATTGAGAACACTTAACATAAAGTGTGCCTTTTTAGGAAATTTTTAAGTATACAATACAGTATTGTTAACTATAGGCACAGTGCTGTACAGTAGAACTCCAGGAAGTACTCATTTTTCAGAACAGAAACTGTACCCTTTGACTAAGAGCTCCCTGTTTCCCCCTCCATTCCACTCTACTATGAATTTGGCTATATTAGATTGATCATATAAGTGGTATCATGTAGTATTTGTTCTTCTGTGTCCGACTCATTTCACTAATACAGTAGTATGGATTTTCTTAGTTTTTTTTTATACCCTAGTGACTAGCACAGAAAATGTTGAGGCGCCTTTACCTCAGGTGTTTTTTGTTTGCTTGCTTTAAAACTAAATTGCTCCTGAGACTGTGAAGAAATCAAAGATATTTAGAGATATCAGACATATACAAGTAAATGAAATGCCCAAGGCAGTTTTGGCTTGGGGGAAGGGAAGGAAGGTACCTTGGGGGTCATCCCTCTTCTAACTTTGGGGTGCTAGAGAAGGTTGTTTATGAGTAAATTATACATCTATAAGACCCAGTCATTTCAGCATCAGCTGGTGACTGTTGAGTTCCCTGCCATCCTACAGCTGCCTCCTAGAAGCACTCCCACCCCTACTAACTGCAGTAGAGACCAAGGCACTCATTCTAATTTGTTCTGGCTTTGATTCAACCCACCAAAGCTAAATCAGCACAGTTTCCTTCAGCTTGGATTCAAGACTTACCAGTGCTTTCCTCACATGGGAATATTTCCTCTTTCTCTGTGAGTCTGAGAAAGTAGGAAAAAGCTGGAATAATACATAGGACAAGTAAAGTTCCCAATTCTTGCCTTATTATTTTGGGGGAGAATCTCCATTAAATGCCAACTTACTAGAAAACCCAGAGAACATGAGAACAAAAACGAAGCAAACTGTTCCCTCCAGTTAGAATAATTTATCTCCCCAAAGAAAGTTAAGGGACTACAAATGTATCCCCCATTTGTACTGTGAAAAGTGGGCCCTATACCCTAATGCCCACCCAATGGGTGAATTGTTTGGTAAGTCTTTCTGGGGATAAAATTGGGTGGGACCCAGCAAGATTTGGTACTAAATTATGGTTTTAACTAATAATAAAAGTTTTCTAAGAATAAGAATTTCTCTGAAAAATAGCTCTCAAGGAAAATGCTGTGATAGTCATATTTTTTTTAATTTTTAAGTTTTTTAAATTAACATATAATGTATTATTTGCCCCAAGGGTACAGGTCTGTGAATTATCAGGCTTATACATTTCACAGCACTCACCATAGCATATACCCTCCCCAATGTCCATAACCCAGCCACCCTATCCCTCCCCACCCCCCCAGCAACCCTGTTTCTTCAATAGTCAATACTATCCTGCCTAAGTGAGAAGGCATCAGAATCATAATGTGTAACATCCGTCATAAAACTTTTCTACAGTGTTGTTAAGAAGGATAGTGTAAGTAGTGGAAATAATGCTACTGCTTATCCAGCTAGAATCCCTTCTATTGATGAACAGCTTATAAAGGTATAAGATATTGTAGATGTTATGAAAGGCCCCAAAAGTGAACAGTTGGGCCAATTCAGATCTGTGATAGATTTTTTCCTCCAAAGCAACTACTTCATGAAGGAAATGATATCTAATGATACTCTAATCCCCACTCTGTGGTAGAACAAAGCAACACTTTTTTTTTTTTTTTAAAGATTTTATTTGTTTATTTGACAGAGAGAGATCAGAAGTAGGCAGAGAGAGAGAGCGGGGGAAGCAGGCTCCCCGCTGAGCAGAGAGCCCGATGCGGGGCTCGATCCCGGGACACTGAGATCTTGACCTGAGCCGCGGCAGAGGCTTAACCCACTGAGCCACTCAGGCACCCCCAAAGCAACACTTTGAATTGAAATACAAATGCTGCCCTGCCTCCACTAAGGCAAACTTTGTATATGAAAGATTAGTTTAAAACCATAAAACAATGACCCCTAAATTTTCATCAATTTACTTTTCTAGTATTTATCAGTTTCTAGATATCTTACATCCTTATATTCTGACTCTTAACTTCTGAATACTAAGTTATTAGTATTCCTTGCATTAGGAAGTCTGTAAAATGTATTTTAGAGTTGTGAGAATGTTAGAGATGAAAATTTAGCAGCAAAGTTGTCTTCATTCGATAATTCAGTTGTTCCACAGACATTTAGTGAAGGCCTATGGTGCTGGAAGTCTCTTCCAATGTGAACTTGGGAATGTGATCACATGATCATGTGTTTTTGTGAAATTTATAAAAGTAAATGTTTTAACTGCAATCCATTAAGATCACAATTTCTTTCTACCTGGATTCCACTCTCCTGCCCCCAGTATCCCACTTCTCCTAAAGTCGGTTGGTGTTGAATTTTTGGGGGACATTTTGACAGCTTCTGGGGAATTTGAGTAGGAAATATATTTAGTTTAGATTTAGTGGGGTATATTTATGTGGTTGTCAGTGTCTTCAAAATTTAGTTAAGTTATTGCTTAAATTCCAATTTGTCTATTGTGCAGCTCACCAAGCATTATATCCAAGATGCAAGATCAGAGGTCCTATTAAGACATAAACGTATCTAAGACCCTGATAATGAACATATGTGGGTAGCAGAGGTGAAACAAGATTTGAAATGTATAATAGCAAAAGGGGACTGTGGAAAATTATTTCAGGCATCCAAAGACAAAATGCAAGAGGAAGAACCACTTCTAATTGATGTTATTTCTCTCATAGCAGGAATATGTTCAATAATGCAGTATAGGGGCACTTGTGTGGCTCAGTAAGTTAAACGTCTGCCTTTGCCTCAGGACATGATCCCAGGGTCATGAGAATCTCTGCTCAGCGGGGAGTCTGCTTCTCCCTCTCCCTCTGCGCCAGCACCCCTGCCCCCTGGCCTTGTGCTTGTTCACTCACTCTCCCTCTTGAATAAATAAAATCTTAAAAAAATGCAGTGTATACAATTTTTATAATTGTAAATGCATCAAACTTTTTAAATGAAAATCATGTAACATAGAATTTACCAGAATTCTTCACTGCAGGGCACACCTATAGCAGCAGTAGACTATATGTGTGAGAGT
>CM052898.1:152591858-152622646 GCA_028534135.1 Potos flavus
CTAGAAGGTTCCAGTAAGGCTCAGAGAGGAAATAACTGTCAGTATGCTCTCTTCTTCTCCACCTCCTGTGGCCACCATGACTTCCACAGAAAGACTGTAATTCAATCGCTTATTTGATATATGAGAAAACCTGAAGTTCATCACACTGTGATTCCCAAAGCATAAGCACTAAACTCCTCAAAAGTATGAGAATAGACTAAAAGTGCTGATCCCTGAAGCATTTAAACAAGGATGCAAGTGTAGTTTAGAAATGCTAAGCTACTTGTTCTGAAAAGTCCACCAGAGGGATAAGCTTCTGTATATATCTTGGAGCACAGTATTTACTATGTGGCAGGTGGCCCAGGAATATTAAGACAGCTGTCAACATCAAGGAAAGCACCAGCCCATGAAAAGCAAGCAGATGGATTGGGGCACTTCACTAGCTGCCTCCTAGAATAATAGCTGTGCGTGGCCAAATGAGGCAATGTCATGCTGCCCAGGGCAGCAAAAAGCTATTACTGGATGTAAGCGCTCAATTAGGAGATGGGGCAGGGGAATATCCTCCCCTTTCCTTTGTTTGCATAGCTCAAGTTTTCATTAAGAACCACAACAGCAAATAAGAAAGGGGGGAAAATGATGTTAGCATTTTTCATCCTGTTATATTCCGATTATCATGGTTTGTAACATGGGAAAATGCCTCAGTCTTGCTGCTTCAATGAGAGCAGATGGTGAAATTTTTAAGTAATTGGTTATTCGGACTTCTATGGGATGCATGAAGTTTTATTTGCCTGGCTTTTATTCCTAGAACATGCGGAGATTGAGATCTTTCAAATACACATCTTTCCATGTTTAAATTAAGATGTGTTAGTCTGACCTAAATTACATTTACTCTTTTACTCTCTTGATATGATGATAATTGCAAAGAGAAATGAATTCTATACAAATATGTAACATTAACAATATTTATTAAACAGTGCAAAAATTGGTAATACTAAATTATACTCTAAAAAGTATATAAATAGAAGAAGGATTTCTTTGGCAAACATAGATTATGAGATATATTCCAAAACAGTAATTCATAACAATTCACTTTGATGTGTCTTTTGAATCAAATGCTGTCTAAAATATAAAGTCATATGTAGAATATTAACTTTTATTAATGCAGTTTCATCAGCATGACACACATAATGGCTCAGAATAAGAATTTACTATTGTATGAGAAACTCAGTTCCTGTATTGTTTTCCCTAAATATTTCTTCTGAGTACATAAGCTATGTACTATATTGTGCATATCTAATACACAATTTTAAATGGAGCTATCCTGTGAAGAATAATTATAAATTTCTGAACACTGTATTAGTGTTGATTGCAAGTTTTATTAGGGCTTCATGAAACAAAGCTTTAAAGTACAATGATAATTGGCTTGTGAATTGGCTTTCTTTTTTTCTTATTAGGAACATACATGTCCCAGAATCCTGACTTCTCTTACTATGGACACGTTATTCCCAGTTTAATTTGTTACAAATGGTTTAAAAACAAGACATAGAGGCAGCTGTTATTGTGAACAAATGTTTTGATTAGAGAGAGAAAGCAGCTGGAAATGATACATGCTGTCATATAAGATGAATCACTCTTCACATAGGGACTTTACCTAACTTAAAATTGAGATTATTTCATTTACATGAATTTTCTTTGTATAGAATGGAATAGAAATCTATTCACTTTGCTTATAATCTGGGGTGATGACATACTGAATATAATGCTGAATATAAATTTGACATACTTATTTATGGAAATCTTACATGATCCATTATGAAATAATATCACTGATAAACTTACAAAAAATTTTATTTAAAAATACTGCTCAATGTAGTAACAAAAAACTCTGGAGTTTATAAAACCAAGTACTATTGTAATGGATATAATTTTGATTTTTTAAGAAATGTAGCAAATACATTTCTTAATAACTCCATTTTGAAAGATCTGAATAAATTCATCAAACTATAATGTAAGCGGTTTTGCAAATAATGAACAAAAGCATCTTATATCAAATATTTCCATCAGTCTATCCTTGTAATTGAATTCCTTCTTCACCTCTTCTAGTCAACTTTTCACTGGTAAAGAGAAAAAGGAGTAACCTATGACAAAGGTAAAAGAAGTCAAGAAGTTACAATAGAAGTATTTTGACTATGATTATGTAAGTAAAAGATCATTCTCATAACTGACCTCATGGTAATAACTATTCTTAAATATCAATCATGCCTATATTCTATCTTCTATTTTATTTTTCTTTCAGCTTCTCAGGCATTTCTAGGTAGTTTCCTTATAAATCATTTGGTTTACCTCTCATACATGTAAGTATATTGACATATTTCTTTGAATTTCCAAATCTGGAAGACAATTAAATGAACATGGTTTTTTGAACTTCACAGTTGGTATTAATTTAAGTAATTAAAAAAATGATGATTCCATTTCCATCTGGTTCAACAGGAACTCCACTTCAAAAGATCAATCACATATATCATCAAATGAAGTAGCTAAAACCACACCACAGTAGAGAATTTGTCTCTATAACGCCTCTATAATATTTGTCTCTGTACATGCTGCATGAGGGGAACAGAATTAACTTACTCATTTTAAATTCTGCCATTTTCATTCCAGTTCTTCCTACCACTTAAGTACATTCTGTAGGTATATTTGGTCTGGATAGCTTAAATAAAACACCATCTAGCTTATAAAAAAAATGTATCTTTAAGTAAAATTTAACAAGTAGCTACTTGTTGGCAAAACTCCTCCTTAGTTGGTCAGGAAGGTACCAGAGAACTTAAAAAAATTTACATATTTATAGAAAAATCTATTAATCAGTCTGCATTTCGGAAAGACAAAACAAAATCCCCCAAAAACGGAAAATTATGAAATTTGTAAATAGAATCTAAAGATCATTGACCTAATATTCATTACTCTAGTGTTACCTGCTTCAAACCTGATTAGGAGATTTGGTGGGAAAAATATATATTTAAAAAGTAAAAGAAAGAATAATAATATCTCACTTACAAAAAGTTACTTTATAGTCTTCTGCCCACTCAATAACCTCTTATTGAATACTTCCAGGTCCTGTGTTTGGTGATGGGCATATAACACTGTTATCTACCATCAAGAAGCTCAGTCTCAGAGAAGGAAGCCTAACTAAGCACAGATTATAAGTTACAGATTATAAGACAATGTGATAATGGAAACATGGACAGGGGCAAAGGGAGAAGAAAATGCCTAATTGTATCACTTTGGCATGTTATACTTGGAGTCCAGGAGAGATTTCACAAATCACAGTTCCAGATGTATAGATCATAAAGTCCTGCAACTACAACCTGTTAAGACACCTATTGACATATTCATATTAGAAAGCTATATTAGATAAAATTAATAAATTTATAATCAATCAAATTTATAATTAGATAAAATCTGTGTTAGATAATAAAGCAGTATCAAAGCCCTATAGGAGTGCACAAAATACTGGGCCAACAAAAGACATATAATTAATATATACTGTCTGATTTAGTGAGAAAATATTGCAATAAATGGGCACTACTACATTGTGAATCATCAAATACTATGTGTAACATAAGAATATTCAAGGACTTTGGTATGTTAATATGAAAGTACCTTTAAGTGAACTCTGCTACATCCTTTAAAATAATTGCATAATTCAAAGGAAATGACAAAGATAAGGTATGAGAAATATGCAGGTAGAAAAACTGCTAAAATGACTCTAACATGACCTACATAATTTGAGTTTACAGCTGCCAATTATTGACCAATGCAGGTCAGACTAGTACTTCAAGCAGGAGAAGTCTTACTACTAACCAAATACCTAATTTAGAACCAAAATCGAGTATATGCAAAAACTAGTTTGACATGTTTGACATTCTTATATAAATTGTCTTTCCTACAGCTATTACCTTGGATTCACTCTAAAAGTTGTCAGGTTGATCTTGTTACTATTGTGAAATCCAGGAAGTCATCTGGTCCATCTTAATTATTATGGTTAAAGTGTCCCCCCCCCAAAAAATTGGCAGCAGTACTGTATCTTCTAATATTATATCTGTGAATTTCAAGAATTCTGTAATTCATATAATAAGTATATCTGTATTCGCATAATGGTTGCAATTATCAACATATTCAGGTAGTCAATTTTTATGAGTAAAGCAATTTCAGGCTTTCTTTTATGAAAATAAATTACTCATCTACTGCATTCTGTTCTGGTTATTCTCATGGAGAATGCCATTTTCTTTATATTGCTATTTCATATAAAATTATTTTTATCTACAGATAATTTTTATTTTGAAGTTATTTCATACTTACTGAAAAATTACAATAGTACGAAAAACTTCTTTCATTTAATGAACCATTTGAAAATATGTCAAAATGTCCTATCACCCCTAAATAACTTGATGTGTTACTTAATAAACATGACCATTGCCCTAAAATCCTAAATAACCAAAATATAACCCTAAAAATCAAGAAATTAATAAGTACTACCATCTTATCCTCAGACTCCATTCATGTTTTGCCAATTGTCTCAATGTCTTTCATGGCAAAGTGATCCAATCCAGAATCACAGATCACATTTATTTGTCATGTCTTTGTAGTCTCCTTCATTCTGGAAAAGTTCCTCAATCTCTTCTTAACTTTCATGGTTGTGACACTCGAATGTTAAGGGCCAGTTTTTTGTTTGTTTTGTTTTGTTGGTTGGGAATAATGGAGACATCTCTCTATTTGGTGTCTCTTATGGTTAAATCCTTAGGTGTGGTGTTTTCCTTGTGGTTAAATTCAGGCTATGGTTTTTGGCAAAAAAATACCACAAAAGTAATGTTATGTTCTTCTTGTGTCTGGTGGCACATGATTTTCATTTGTCTTATTATGGATGATGTTTACTTGGATCAGTTGGTGAATTCCATTTTAATTTATTGACATTTTAACATATCTCTTTACATTCTTAAAATAGTTGTTATAAGGATTTTAATATACATTTTTAATTTACACTGCCTACTAGAAATTGATATTCTATCACTTCATGTACAATGTAGTTTTACAACTGTTTAGATCCTTTATGATCCACCCTACCAGTTATACTGAGGTTGCTATATGTCATTGGTAGTACATATATGTATTATTATAAACCCCATAAGAATATGCTCACTTTTTGTTTTAGACATACATTCACATGTACTTTAAGGACATTAAAGCAAAAAAAAAAAATCTTTTATATTGACCCAAATATTTGCCATTTCATTGGTTTTTATTGTTTCCTGAAAATTAGTTTACCTTAGTATCATTTCCCTTCAGCCGGAAGAACTTTCATGATAGTACAGAGTTGCTGGTAAAATTTTTTCTTAGTGTTCTATCTTATTATTCTGGATAATTTTTTTCTTTCAACACTTTAAAGATATCGTACTATACAATGAATCCTGGAACACTGCATCAAAAACTAATGATGTATTTTATGATGGACTAACATAGACTAACATAACACAATAAAAAATAAAGGAGATAAATATAATATTTAAAAAATATACTATAGTCTTCCAGCATAGATCATTTCTGGTAAGAAATCCAATCGTTTATATCACTCAGTATATAAGTATATTCCCTCCATCCGACCCCAGGTATTTCTGAAACGTTCTTTAGTTTTCAACAATTTGCTATGATGTACCAGGGGGTTTGTTTTGTTTTGTATTAACTCTGTTGGGAGTTTGCTGAGCTTTTTTAATCTATAAATTGTCTTTCATTCAGTTGGGAAATTTTCAGCCATTATTTCTTTAAAAATTTACTCTGCTCCAATCTCTCTCCTTTCCCTGTGGGACTCCCAACTACATATATGCAAAAAATACTTTTGATACTATCCCACAGGATCCTAAGACTTTGTTTTTTTCGTATTTCTCTCTCTCTCTTCTCCAGATGGGAAAACTTCTATTGATCTATATCTTCAAGTTTGCTGATTATTTCCTCTGTCATTTTCATTATACAGTTAGTTTATGCAGTGATTTTTAAATGTCAGACATTATATTTTTCAGTTCTAGAATTTCATTTGGTTTTAATATTTTCTATTTTTCCGCTGAAAACTTCTATCAATAAGCACTTTTCCCTTTATCTCATTAAGTTACTACAGCTGCCTTAAAGTCCTTATCTGATCATTCCATTTGAGTCTTCTCAGTGTTGACCCCTTACCTTTTCCTTTGAAAATGGTTTTCTGGTCATAGTTTTCCGGTTCTTCATATGTCAACTAAATTTGGACTGTCAGATATTTCGTCTCTTAGATATTTTGAATGCCATGCTGTAGAGAATGTGGACTCTATTATATATATAATTCCAAATTCTATTATGTATTTCCATTTTTATTTTATAGAGACATTAAGTTGTTTAAACTCACAGTGAAAACTTGGCCTTGCTGATTGTGGACAGCAGATCAAATCTCAGTTCATTATTTTAGCCCTAGCTATAACCTGCTTTGAGTCTGCCTTGCTCGTTTCTGGTTTGGGACATAGCCAGACACTAGGGAATGTTTTACCTAGAATTTTAGACTCCCATTCTCTGGATCTATCCTTTACTGAATGTTCTTCCCTTCACTTTGCAGCAGCTTTGGTTGTCCCATGCTCTGTCCTCTTTTCTTCAGGGCAAAAATATGGCAAGTTTTCTGTCAGAGGCTTAGCAGCCCAGAGTTTTAGTTATGACTGCAGCTTGTTCTCAGACTAAAAACCTCAAAATAGGGAGGCACTTGGCTGGCTCAGTTGATAGAACATGTGACTCTTGATCTCAGGGTTGTGAGTTCAAGCTTCAAGATGGGCATAGAGCTTACAAAAAAAAAAAAAAAAAAAAGCCTCAAAATGGGAAACTCACCCCATGCAGTGCCACCTTCTAAGTTTCAACTCCCCTCCAAAATATGCCTGCTTCTGTTCATTCTCAAAAACCTTCAGATAGGTGGAATTTTTTGTTGCTGCCCAGCATTTATAGTTATCTGTAGGAGGGCTGGTCCATCAGAAACTTATTCCACTCTTCCAGAAGCATAATTCAGTCTCAACTTATTTTTAAAATAATGAGAAAGATCATATATTACTAGCGCAATCTTCATGGTTAGAAGTTAAGAACATCTTTAGGAATAGAAATGAACATATAAAAAGTTAATCAGTGAATAATTTAATATTTTGTTTAAATTAACACAGTATTAAACTTCACTAACATTCCAACTTTATTTCCTTATTATGCTCCCCAAATTTGTGGACCACGGCAAAAATTACATGTAATTTTGGCTTATATATTAACTAATTCAATAAATATGGGCCTAATATGTGCCATGCAGTGTCCAGGCACTTGCAATGCAATGTGAACAAATTTTCTGCACTCATAGCGAAAGACCAACAATCAATATATATAAGTGTGAAAGATCAACAATCAATATATATGTAATAATACTAGGTCATGATAAAATGCAATAAGAAAAAATATAGCAGAATAGAATAGGGGACAGGGATGGATTCGCTAGTTTGAATATAATAGAGATGACATCTCTAAGGGCGTGACTTGAGTGAAATTAGGCAGTGAGGCATGCAAGGATCCAAGGAAAGGCATTCCAGATAGTGGAAAGAATATAATGGTCTTACAGAGAAGAGTTTGCCTCATCTGAGAAACAGTAAGCTGCAGTGCAGTAATCAAGGGGAATCAGTTATTAAGAAGGAGGCTAAAGATAGAGCTAGAACGTGTTAGGTAAGAACGCCTGTAGGCTCTGGTAATATTTTGGATTTGGATTGTGATGGAAGCTATTGAAAGGTTAAGGATAGAGTGACAGGTTTTATTTTTTAAAAACAAAAATGATACTGGTTGCTGTGTAGGGAGAACACTGTTGTTAAGGTAGAAGGGAAGCAAAGGGACTAACTAGGAAATGAGTTTAGAGGTCCAGACAGATTACCGTAGTTTGGACCAGAACAGTACTAATGGAGGATGTGTGAGGTCAGAATCTGGATTTCTTCTTTTAAAACAGAATTTGCTGATGGTTTGCAAAAGGGACATGAGAGAAGAAATTATATCTCTTCCTCATATTTTAATTGTTATGAGTATTGGTTTTGGCATAATGGATAATTTGCAGTGTCATTTTTATTACTTTGTTATCAATGAACCCATTTTTAGTCGCTAATATTTATTTTAGTTGGCTAAATGAACTAATGCAAGTTGGTACATAACATATAGAATATTACTACATTCATTTGCAAATTAAATATTGATTATAATGGATAAGTGCTGATTTTGGCAAGCTTATATAACTTAATACTGTGATTATTCAATACTCCCCCTTGTTTATATACTTTACTGTAAATTTTAGGATTGGGTACAACAGGATGCCATTTACCTTTACTTAACAGCAGAAAATGAAATTGATTATCAGTACTATTGAAATACAGCCACCCCACGTTTCTAAAATGTGCATATGTGAAATTTAAAATTTTTTGGAAACCTCACTAACAATTTTAAATATATTACCTTGGTATTTTCAGACAATGAATGTTCTATAAAACCTTAGGGTATCGCTTGTATTAGTAAGTTATAATTTCTAAGTAGAAATACAAACAATATTCTTTAAAATTAATTTTGTAAGAGATCTATTTTTTCAGTGTCCTAAATTTGTCTTGATTCAAACATATAAATAAACGTGTGTTTACATCGGTATCTACACACATCCATGTGGTCAAAGCAGTAGGAGAATAAGAAATAATACTGTGATGTACCACCTGTTTTATTTATTTGGATAAATATCCAGTAGTGCAATTGCTGGATTGTAGGGTAGTTTTATTTTTAACTCTTTGAGGAAACTCCATACTGTTTTCCAGGTGGTTGCACCAGTTTGCATTCCCTACCAGCAGTGTAAGAGGGATCCTTTTTCTCCACGTCCTCACCAACACCAATTGTTTCTTGTGTTGTTGATTTTAGCTATTCTGACAGGTGTGAGGTGATATCTCATTGTAATTTTTATTTACATTTCCCTGATGGTAAGTGATGATGAACATCTTCTCATGTGTTTGTTGGTCATGAGTATGTCTTCTTTGGAGAAATATCGGTTCATGTCTTCTGCCCATTTTTTAACTGGATTATTTATTTTCAGGTTGTTGAGTTGTTTAAGTTCTTTATGTATTTTGGATACTAATGCTTTATTATGTCATTTGCAAATATTTTCCCCCATTCCATAGGTTCCCTTTTAGTTTTGTTGATGGTTTCCTTCACTGTGCAGAAGCTTTTCATTGTGATATAGTCCCAACAGTTTACTTTTCGCTTTTGTTTCCCTTGCCTCTGGAGACATATCTAGAAAAAAGTTGCTATAGCTGATGTCAAAGAAGTACTGTGTTCTAGGATTTTAATAGTTTCAGGTCTCACCTTTAGGTCTTTAATCCATTTTGAATGTATTTTTGTGTATGGTGTAAGAAAGTAGTCCAGTTACTTTTTTCTGCTTGTTGCTATCCAGTTTCCTCACCATTCGTTGAAGAGACTTTTTCATATTGTGTATTCTTTCTTCTTTGTTGAAGATTAACTGACCATACAGTTGTGAGTTTATTTCTGATTTTTCTATTCTGTTCCATTGATCTATGTGTCTATTTTTGTGCCAGTATCATATTATTCTGATTACTACAGTTTTGTAATATAACTTGAAGTCCAGAATTGTGATGCCTCCAGCTTTGCTTTTCTTCTTTCAAGATGGATTTCGCTAGTCAGGGTCTTTTCTGGTTCCATACAAATTTTAGAATTGTTTGTCTTAGTTCTGTGAAAAATGCTGTTGGTATTTTGGTAGGAATTGCATTAAATGTGTAGATTGCTTTGGGTAGTATAGATATTTTAACAATATTTGTTCTGTCAATCCACGAGCATGGGATGTCTTTCCATTTCTTTGTATCATCTTCCATTTCTTTCATCAGTGTTTTTAAGCTTTCAGAATACAGGTCTTTCACCTCGTTGGTTAGGTATCTTATTATTTTTGGTATAATTGTAAATGGGATTGTTTTGTTAATTTATCTTCCTGCTACTTTATTATTGGTATATAGAAATGCAACAGATTTCTCTACATTGATTTTGCAACTTCACTGAATTTGGTTATCAGTTCCAGCAGCTTTTTGGTGGCATCTTTTGGGTTTTCTATATATAGTATCATGTCAACTGCAAATAGTAAAAGTTTTTCTTCTTTCTTACCTTTACTTCCTTCTTTACTTTTAATACCCCACTTACATCAACAGATCATCTAAATAGAAAATCAATAAGGAAACAATGGCTTTGAATGATATACAGGAACAGATGAATTTAACAGATATATTCAGAACATTCCATCCTAAAACAGCAGAATACGCATTCAAGTGCATATGGAAATTCCCCCGAATAGATCACATATTAGCCCACAAAATCGCCTCAACAAATTCAAGATCAAAGTCATACCATGCATCTTTTCTGACCACACGCTATGAAACTAGAAGTCAACCCCAAGAAAAAATCTGGAAAGACCACAAATATACAGAGGTTAAGTAACATGTTACTAAACAATGAATGGGTCAACCAGGAAATAAAAGAAGAAAAAGTACATGGAAACAAATGAAAATGAAAACGTAATAGTTCAAACTTCTGGGATGCAGTAAAAGCAGTTTTTTGTTTTTTAACCCAGAGGGTGAGTGGGTTGGGTGGGAGCACAGAGGAAGAGAGAGAGAGAATCTTAAGCAGGTTCCACACCTGGCACAGAGCCTGACACAGGGCTTGATCTCATTACTGAGATCATGACTTTAGCCAAAATCAAGAGTGGGACGCTTAACTGACTGAGCCACCCAGGTACTCCGCAAAAAGTTCTAAGAGGGAAGTTTATAGCAATACAGGCCTATCTCAAGAAACCAGAAAAATGTCAACTCAACAACCTAACCTTGCACTTAAAGGAGCTAGAAAAAGAACAAACAAAACCTAAAATTAGCAGAAATAAGGGGATAATTGAGATTAGAGCAGAAATAAATAATATAGAAACTAAAAAAACAATAGAACAGATCAATGAAACCAGGAGTTGGTTCTTTGAAAAAGTGAGTAAAATTGATAAACCTCTAGCCAGACTTACCAAGAAAAAAAGAGAAAGCACTCAAATAAAATCACAAAGGAGAGAGGAGAAATAACAACCAACACCACAGAAATACAAACGATTGTAAGAGAATATTATGAAAAACTATATGCTAACAAATTGGACAACCTAGAAGAAATGGATAAATTCCTAGAAACATATAAACTACCAAAACTGATACAGGAAGAAATAGGAAATTTGAATAGACTGATAACCAGCAAAGAAACTGAATCAGTAATCAAAAAACTCCCAACAAAGAAAAGTTCAGGACCAGATGGCTTCCCAGGGGACTTCTACCAAACATTTAAAGAATTAATACTGATTCTTCTCAAAGTATTCCAAAAAAAATGAGAAAGAAGGAAAACTTCCAAATTCATTGTATGAGGCCAGTATTATCCTGACACAACTGGATGAAGATATCACTAAAAAGAGAACTAGAGGCCCATATCCCTGATGAACACAGATGCAAAAATCCTCAAAATACTAGCAGACTGAATTCAACAATACATTAAAAAAACATCATTCACCATGATCAAGTGGGATTTATTCCTGGGTTGCAAGGGTCTTCAATATTTACAAGCCAAACAATGTGACATATCATATCAGTAAGATAAAGAATAAGAAACATATGATCATTTCAATAGAAGCAGAAAGGCATTTGACAAAGTACGACATCCATTCATGATAAAAACCCTCAACAAAGTAGTTTTAGAGGGAATATACCTCAATATAATAAAGCCCATATATGAAAAACCCACAGCTAATATCATCTTCAATGGGGAAAAACTGAGAGCTTTTCCCCTAAGGTCAAGAAAAAGGCAAGGATGTGCACTCTCACATTTCACAGAGTATTGGAAGACTGTGCCACAGCAGCCAGACAACAAAATGAAATCAATGTTATTTTTATGTCTTAATTGAATCTATCCAATGAGTTTTTATTCCAGCTATTGTACGTTCAGTTTTTAAAATGTTCATTCATCTTTCTTGTTATATCTTCTGGTTCTATACTGAGACTTTCTATTTCTCCATTTATTTCAAGAATGTTCATCTCTACTTTGGGCATTTTTATAACAGTTATTTTAAAGTTAGATAAATACGTTTGATAACTCCAACATGTGTGTTACACTGGCATTGGCATCAGCTGCTTTTTCTTTTCCCATGTGAATGTTTTCCTGGCTTTTGCGTACTTAGTAATTTTGCATTGTATCCTGGACATTTCAAATATTATGAAAGTCTGAGTGTTATTTAAATTCTATGGAGACTGTTGACCATTTTGTTTTAGAAGGCATTCAACCTGGTTGAATTCAGGTCAAAAGTTCCAACCAGCATCATAGCAATTATAGTTTCAATGTTATTTCTGTTCAAAAACCTTTCTGGTTTTATTCAGATCTAGTCCATGTATGTGCTACCCAGTGGCTAATCTAGAATTTGGGTTGTAGTCTATCCTATAGTTTGGGTCTCTAAGTCTACCCATTATTATTTTTTTTTTGAAGATTTTATTTATTTGACAGAGAGAGGGAAATCACAAGTAGGCAGAGAGGCAGGCAGAGAGAGAAGGGGAAGCAGGCTCCCTGCCGAGCAGAGAGCCTGATGTGGGGCTCGATCCCAGGACCCTGAGATCATGACATGAGCCGAAGGCAGAGGCTTTAACCCACTGAGCCACGCAGGTGCCCCAAGTCTATACATTATTTATACTCAGACTCATACTGAGGATAAGGCTGAAAGTCCATAAACAACTTTATGGAGTGGGTTGCCGATCTTCTGCTTCTCCCGATCTCCCCTACGCCTTCCAGTTTTCTGGGACTCCTTTTTTTGATCCACCAGCTAGAAAGCTGGTGCTTTATGAACCTTACTCTGCCATGCTTTTCCTTTAAATGTGCTCTTATCTGGGGGCAAGTGGTTGGAAAACAGAACAAAAGGAATCAGCATTTGCCACAACTTCTTAGCATTTGCCACAACTTCTTAGCACCGTAAGGACTCTGAGGATGGTTCCCCTCTTCAGAATTTTAGCTGCGAGTTACCCACTGCCGCTGTTGCTACTGTTATTACTGTTGAGTACTTGAGATTGGGGGTTCATGCACAACAAAGGGTAGAAAGGAATGCAGTATTTCCTTCACTTTTACTGATCTTTAGCAAACTCCCTTCCCACTCTTTGAGCTGGAATTTCTCCCGGAGCTCTGTCTGCACAGATGCTTAGTTCTGGGTTTTAAGCAGCTTCAAGCCAAGATAGTGGGGACACCACAGGGGAAAAAATGGGCATAGTCACTGCTGGCTGGTGGCACATTAAACGCCAGTCTTCTTCAATCTTCCCACTACTATTTACTTCTCAGTCCTCAAGTAGCTGCCCATGCATTCAAATAGCTGGTCTATGCAGGTTTTACCATTGCATTCAGAGTTGGGGATAGGGTGGAGTGTGCTTACTCCAACATACCCAGGAATAGAACTTCCAAGGTAGCTTTCTTTTTAAAAAAAGATGTATTTATTTTAGAGAGGGAGAAGGAGAGTGAGCACCCATGAGCAGGGGTAGGAGCAGAGGGAAAATGAGAGAGAATCTCAAGCAGACTCCCTGCTGAGCACGGAGCCCCATTCAGGGCTCAACCTCATGACCTCAGCTGAAACAAGAGTTGGCTGCTCAACTGACTGAGCCACACAGGCATTCCCTTCCAAGGTCATTTTTGATCAACTGACTATCACCATGCTTACTTGAGGGTGGCTTTTATGTTCCTTAAAATCCGAGGGCTTTGGGATGTGGAGAGTGGGGGAGACTATGTGGAGGTGGGAGTAGGAGTATGTGAGAAATCTCTCATTTTATACTCAGTTTGCTGTGAACTTAAATCTGCTCTAAAAATAAAGTCTATTTTAAAAGTGAAAAAAAAAAATCGTAGGGCAATACTTCTCAAACTTCAGTGCATGTATTTTACCAAAGATGATTCTGATCAAAATTTGAGAACAGTATTGGATATAGCTTGGGTTCCTCAGAAAGCATTGTTGAGGCGGAGGAACATTACGCTATTACTTTATTAGGAAGTAAAGTTATGGAAAAAGGAGAATGAAGCAGGATAGGAGAGGCAATCTGAGGCGTTACTGAGCTGACAACTAAGTGTGACTAATTGTTAGATTCAGAGGACTCGTCCCAGAAGCTATATATAGTGTCCCAAGAGTGTCCGTGATGAATGGGAAATACAGAAAGATGGAAGAGTATCTTCACTGGCTCCTTTCTCCCACTGGCTGGTGGTTTCCCTGCTGGGTTATGTATGTTTTGGAACAGCTGTGGTGAGGGCATGGAAGCAAAAACAGGAAATGAGGGATGTAGGGCACTGTCAAGTTGTACATACATATGATGACGAGAATCTACAAGCAGTGGCAGAAACAAGAGGGAGCCTGAGAGAATCTGAAATGGCTTATAAAACATATCTACAACAATACCTTAAAAAAAGTTAAGAAATCTGTCAAAATGCAGTACCTGGGTGGCTCAGTCGGTTAAGCGTCTGCCTTAGGTTCAGGTCGTGATCCCAGAGTCCTGGGATTGAGCCCCGAGTCAGGCTCCTAACTCAGCAGGAAGTCTGTTGTCTGTTTCTCTTTCTCTCTCCCTGCCCCTCTCCCCTACTCGTGCTTGCTCTTGCTCTCTCTCTCAAATAAATAAAATTCTGAAAGAAAGAAAGAAAGAAAGAAAGAAAGAAAGAAAGAAAGAAAGAAAGAAAGAAAGAAAGAAAGAAAGAAAGAAAGAAATGTCAGATTACTTGCTTAGTTTTAGGTATGGAACTATAAAGTATTGTGGTCATATTTTTCACCATGGATTATTTTTGGGTGAAGCTAGGTTCTGGCTACCTAGTTATTCCCAGTTAATTTCTTTGGCCCTGACCGAAGAAATGAGTCATTTGGAAGTTTCCAGGTGATCTCAACTGAACCACATGAAAGTGCTATCACTCAGCTGCTTTGGGCCTACAAAATGGCAATGTCATATGGTTCTATTTAATAGAATATGTTAAGACTTTCCATAGGGAACCCTAGGAACTGATACATCTGTTTAGAAAACATTTAAGATAGAAATCAGCAGAGAACAGGATCTTGGACAGTGAGTGGATATTCAAAACAGGAGTGACCAAGATGTGCAAAAAAGATGAAATATATCAGCTTCCTCAATAAAGGATTGTAGTAAGAGACTCAAACATTCAAAACACAATTTTGCCCTTCCAAAGGAAGCTCATGAACACCTCCCTAAAATAAATGAATAGAGCCAAAATCTAGAATAATTTTGGGGAAAACGAAATCATTTTTCTAAATATAATATAGGCTGTAAAGAACCTTACATTATTATGCAGAGTCTATCAACCCCTAATGTGTTCACTATCTGGCTTCCAGGCTGTGCCCCGGGCTTACTAGGAACAACCAACTGTACTATTAGCTATCTATTCATTGATGTCTACACAGATTTGGAAGCAATCTGAAATCACTGGCCCAAATCAGACTTTTATCCAGGGTACCACTGCCCCCTCCCACTACATACTACTCTCTGTAAGAAAGCAGAGAAGGATTTGGGTTCTTTCTTTATTAGAGTTTACACTTGTAGTTACACTATTACATTTTTCTGCTTGCCATTGATTAGAGGATTATCTCAGTAAATGCATAAATATTGGTATTAATTTAGGTCTTTTGAAAATCAATTTGAAGTAGGGCTAAAGAAAAAAGATGAAAAAAAATCAATTAATTGAAAAATCTCAAGGTTTCCATAGAATAAGGCACCCTGGTGTTATGGTTTTTCATTTTGTTGTAAAGTGACTTTAGGATGTAGCTACTCTTTCTCAGTTTGTTTCTGGGAGGTAGAATACATAAGACTGATATTGAAATAAATCTAATAAAAATAAGAATGTAATTAAGTAAAAAACAAGGTACTATATAATATTTTAACCTAAATAAGGTCTTCTTTGCACTGCTAGTAATTTTGCTGATACATTAACAGGACATACAATTGCAGGGTTCCTAACCATAGTTGCTGTTTGAATGCTATTTTATGTAAGGCCCTATTCATAGAAAGACTGAGAAAATGCCCACTTACTATGGAGTGGAAGCGTCAGGCTTGTTCTAATCTCTTTTAAGAAAGAACTATAGTCTATTTCTTTATATTAATTTCCCGTATAGAAAAGTTCTGTGTTGAACACTGAATCTCTCTGGTTGTTAAAGATCTAATTAGCAGAAAAACATTGCCTCTTGCCTTTATAGGGACCAACAACATCCCCTTTTAATCAGAAAACATATCACTGACATTTAAAAACTAGTCCTGTTTTAGATATAGTATTTCGTAATAGAAAAACTAATTTTTAACATTAACAAGATCCCATGCAGACATAAGGTTTTGAAAAGTTTTTATTAGTTCTTAAAAAATCTTGTCTTGCTATGCATAAATAAAATTATTCATAGTATAGGGGTTTTAAATTGTAAAAAGGATAAGTTATATTTTGTGAATGTATACATTAAACTTACTGAATTAGCAGATAGTATTTAAGACATTAATAATCCAGCATCCAAAAAATATATTAAAACTCTACCAAATAAATAATAAGGTTTCCAGAAATAATTAGAGCCGATATATCACATTTGAGTTATGAAAACAAATAATGAAATTAAAAAAAAACCTAAAAAATTGTAAGAATAACATATTTGCAAGATAGATCTATGAATCTGCCCAAGAAAGCACAAGGAAAAAAGTTAATGGTCACTGGTGGGTGAAGTGTGAGCATGCTCACACACACACACAGAGTACACTAAGGCTAAGATAGAGCTTGAATGTGAAATTGGCTTTAACTGCCAACATTAATGATTACATTTAACTCGAAGAAGCATAAACCTATTCCAGTTTACTACATTAACGTATTCCATAAAATACTTGGAAGAATTTATAAACTTTTCCAAAAGAGAATGAGAGAGAGAGAGAGACTAATTTGGGGCCTCATACTTTATGGATGGATATATGTTATATCACTAGTCACATGGCAAAAATTTAGAAGATGGAGGGATAACTATGAAGTTTATAATCAAGAAAATATTTTTAGCTATAGTTGTTACTTGTGATTACTTAACTTAAAATGCATATCCACGGGGTGCCTGGGTGGCTCAGTGAGTTAAGTGTCCAACTCTTGACTTCAGCTCAGGTCATAATTTCATGGGTCCTGGGATTGAGCCCTACATGGGGCTCCCTGCTTGGTGGGGAGTCAGCTTGAGATTCTCTCTCTCTCTCTGCCCCTCCCCTGAATTGTGCTCTCTCTAAAAATAAATAAATCTTTTTTAAAAATGCATATCCACAAACTAATCATAAATGTTTCCACATTTTACCATATATATTTCAAGACTATCAACACTAGTTATCATTTATGTCAAAATATACTGGTAAAAGTCATTGGGAAATCTGGAAAGTCAAAGCACATGCTTAGGGATAACCTGTGTGTGTGGTTATACTTTAAAATATTAATGTATCCAGGGGCGCCTGGGTGGCTCAGTGGGTTAAGTGTCTGACTCTTGGTTTTGGCTCAGGTCGTAATCTCAGGATGATGAGACTGAACTCCACATTGGCCTCCATGCTTAGCATGGAGTCCACGTAGGACTGTCTCTCCCTGTCCCTTTGCCCCTCCCCCACAATATGTGTACTCTAATAAATGAATAATTCTTTAAAATATTAACATGCCTGATATTTCAGAATCTGCCCAATGTGTTGCTACTCATTTAAAGAAAAGGAAGGAAAAAGACTTCAGAAGGCTAGGACATCAATCTTTCCGGGGGAGAAAAAAAGATTTCAAAGAGCATTACTTTTTAGGCATTTGAATCTAATTTTCATACTTAATATAATTATTTAAGAAAGAAGTAATTTGAAAATTGTTCTATTCCATTTTAGAAAATCTTTAGCTTTTTGAAAAACCTCATAGAGGTTAAGAACATAGATTTTGGAGCCAGATTGTCTAGACTCAAAATCCGGGGTCCTGTTTATTTGCACTATAACAGGAGTCGACCGTTTTTATGTAAAGCCCCAGAATGTAAATAATTTTATGTATTGTAGACCACAATACAGTATCTGTTGCTTTTTTTCTTAATTAATCCTTCAAAAATATAAAATTATTAGCTCAAGGGTCATAGAGAACCAGATTGGTAGTTTGCTGACACCTGATCTATGTAACAGAGATGAGAACATCTATTTCATAGGGTTGTCAAGAGGATTAAATGAATATATGTAAAGTGCTTAGAAAGTTCCTAGCCCATAGTTAAAGCTATAAAAATGCTTATTATTACTACTACATATCTAACCAAATTTGGTTTTCAAAATACCTACTATTCCTTTATGACTTGTATATAGCATTACTTGGTGACTTCAAATTTGGAGAAGGGTTCAATTTTTCCCTCTTGGTTTACTCTAAATTACCAGAAAAAGTTTAGCACTGTACACTGATGAAACTCCAAGTGTGGCATTAAAATTGAGTGATCAGAAGGAAGAGTCAGTAATGGTATTGAGGCAGTCCCTTGCAAATCCCAGCAGGAGCATCCTTAATGAGAAAGATTCACTATGAAAATATAACTAAGTTACCTGAAACATTCAATTAAGCACAATAACCAATTTTCTATTATTGTAGTATTTCCCCCCAGCCACAGAAATGGACAAACCTACTTTAAATCCATTTAAGTGAACATTTAATCTGTTTTATTTATTTTTTAAACTAAGAAGTAAGAGATAATCAAAAAGCAGAAAATATGCATAGTTAAAATGCTACAGCATTTTAACATACCAGAGTTACATGTAGGATGTATTTGCCTTAAGTATTCTCAAGAGTAACTGCATATATTTATGGAAATCACAACGTGTTATGCCAAGAATTCCAAAGAAAATAAAAATAACTTAAGCAATCAAGAAATAATTCAGTTTTTAGCAGATAACCTATAAATGAAAAACAAATATATATAAAATTGAGCTCTTTTGTGATTTACAAGGCATGGGCTGAGTAGGGCCACATATAAATATTTAAATACAATACATACAATAAGTTTTGAACATTTTATGAAGTGTTTATATTGAAATATAGAGCTTAATGAATTAAACTTTGCAACAGAGTGATGTCTAAATATGAAAAAACATTTGCTTGAGCTTTAATGCAATAAATTTTAATTGTATACTATGTTAAATACATATGCAATAACCTCAGCTTATCCACACTTTTATGGCATCCTGTGTGCCACACCCAGTGTGCTTCTACATAACCTTCACATGAAAATGTAGAGTAGAATAGATGTTTATAGAGTATAAACTAGATTTGGAGATCATGGAAAGTAAGGGAAAAGTCAGTACTTTTCTTTCTTCTAAATATTTGCGTAGGTGTGAGTTACTGCAGTTTATGGAGTACTAATTAATTTAGTATCAGCACAGTTTTAAGAAGCATTTTTATTAGTCATTTATACCCAGAATTGAAAATCTGAAGTGTTCAGAAACTTAAAACAAGAAAAAATTAGAAACAAAACAAATTAGTAGTCACTTTTCTCTGACATTCCCACCCCATCCTGGTCTCCCACCCCAATGAGAGCCTTTTCAATCCTTTTTGCTATCCTTGTGGCAGATAGCTCTATATTTCTACTATCTGTCGTACTCTTATCTCTTGAATTCATCTATCTTAAACAGATGGTTTGGTTCTAAATCACAGCACCAGCATTTACTAGTGACATTTAGCAAATAACTTATTCAGGTCTCTGTTTCCTTGTCCATTAAACAAATAATAAAACCTACCACACAAGATTATTGTGACAATTAAATGATGCAAAATCCAGTATGTATAATAGTATGTAGTTCAAAATATAGTGTTCATATAATGATAGCTATAATTATTACTGTGATAGCTATTATATATTGTTCATATAGTGATAGCTATTATTATTGAACTATTATAATAGTTCTGGTGGATGAGGATTTGAATTCTAATATACCCTTTCTCCATCCTCCTATTCTCCTACCCTCCAAAACAACAGCATATAAGTATTTTGTTAAACTACATTCAGTGTTTTCATGTCCCTTTTATATTTGAGGCAACTCTAGATTAATGAGAATCTCACTTTGTATCCTCATCAAAACAATTTATGAGAGGCCTGCAAGCTAGCTAAAATGCTGGTCTATTCGAATATTCTGGATAACTTTTAATTTGCCAAATTCCAAACCACTGGGATTTTTAGCCTAGGAGAAACAGAATTACAGAACTTCACTGTAGTTTTAAAATGATTTTAATTCAAATCTCTATGACATATACACCAGTACCACAGTTACGATAACACACCTAATATTACTCATTTATCTTTTGCCTCCTTCTTAATTTTTATTTTTTTAAAGACTTTATTTATTTGAGAGAGAGAGAGAAATAGAGAGAGCACTAGTGGGGAGGAGAGGGAGAAGCAGGCTCCCCACAAGAAGGGAGCCTGACACAGGGTGCAAGCTGAAGGCAGATGCTCAACTGACTGAGCCACCCAGGCGCCTCTTGCCTCCTCTTTTTATCATCTTCACAGCTAAGGACATGGTAAGATGTTTTACACATTGTATACTATAGTTGTTCTTTATATGCAGCGTTTTTCAGGATTGACACCATTGCTCTGTATACTGTTTTCTAGTGGTTAATTTAAAATGGCAGCTTCTATTCAGAGTTCACAATTATAAGTGGTCTCTAATTAAGTTTTGAGAACTAAGACAATTTGCATAGAGTAGATGCCTGAGATGTGTCTAAAATTCTAAACAACATCTTTGTAGCAGTTTATGCTCAGGAAAAACATAGTTTGGTGAGTCACAATCTATTTTAATTAAGTGCTATAGTAACTGGAGGCATTTTAAAGAAACAAGTCAGTTAAAATATTTAAGAATCATTAATTCATTTGCATACCTCTTAAAATTCAAGATATTCATGCAGCCAATTAAATAAAATACATACTATGTATGAAAAGGTTCTCAAAATCACCCTCGTTAATTTTAAGTTCTCTAAGGATAAAGAATATGTCTTGATTTATTTACCTTGTATCACCATTGCCTGGGATAATGCCAGACGAGTGTAGGTACAGAGAGGTTCAATACACATTCACTGGATAAATAAATTCAACTTAATTCCGTCTCAGACAACTTACAAATGCTTGACAGTAAGACACTAAATATTATGTTAACACAGGGTTCTTCTCAGCGTAAACAAAGTACACTAGTTGGTATACTGCATATTATGTTTATTGATAGTGACATATAGTAAAAATTTTATGTATATATTAATTACCCATGGTCCCTTATAAATATTTAAAGTTCTTTTTCCAAGCACAATCATACTGCAAAGTCATACCATAAACTAAACTTTGTAAGACAATTTAAAAAATGAAATGCATTAAAGATATTATAAATCATGATGAGATATTGAGGTGGCTTATAATTCTGACTTTAAACATTCTAATTACAATCAAATGTAGACTTTTACTAAGAAGTTGGATAATTCTGGGGAAGGAGCCCTTCTGAGGAATGATTTAGTTTTAATATAATTAATGGTCAGATTACCATACCTGAAGTCCTATGTTCTTAAAAAGTTCATTCAGAGTCCATAAATGCAAGCAGATTATGAAGTATTCCTAGATGCACAAACATCTTTTAAAAAACCTGAAGTATTCGGTTTGCCTTAAGATACATTCCTTGAATTGAAAACTGTTGAGGTTTCCAAATACTATCTTTTCATGTCTTCACAGCCTGGATCTGATCTGATAACAAAAACCAAACAAATAATTATCAGTCTCCCCAGGCAAAATCTATTTTCTAAAGTAACCCAAGAAAAATATATAAAAATATTGTGGAAGCCTATGCACACAACTGTTTTTTTTTTTTCCTTTTTTAAGATTTATTTATTTATTATAGAGAGAGTGCGAGCAGGGGGAAGGGGCAGAGGGAGAGGGAGTTTATTAACAATTCTTAAAAGAGGCATTATAGTATGCGAGTCAGTCCAAACTTAATCGATCTCAGGACCCATTTTTCACAGCACCGATTTGCATCTCCCTGAACAGAAGTCCTCAGAACAAAGTTTGTGATATGTTATTCTAGGATAACTGAGTAACTATTCATATACAAAAATACAAAATACAAAATGAAATCTGCATGGGCCAAAATGTTATAATTAAAACACGCACATATATACACACAACTGTTTAAAGCACACACTGTAGCTTTTGTTTCTGTCATTGTACACACACACAGTTAGAAGTTAACTAGTTCTCCAAGGCTTATATGAAAAATAGCAGTCCCTTGGCTCGTCTCCTCTTTCTCCTTTTCTTAGGCAACCATTTCTAACCCCTCTTAGGTTTACTCTGTATCTCTAAATAATATACTTTATTACTTTTGGAAATATCAGTTCCTTCAATGTAATATGAGGCTTCAGTTCTCACACTCTGTGCTGCCCTACATCCCTCATTATGCATCCAGCACTCCTGTTCTTCTACCACAGTGATCTAGTCATCAATATGACTATGTACATGCTATTCACAACTGAGATAAGTTGTATCTCCCTCCCTGTTATTCCTCCTTTCTTCTACATTTTGTTTTCCCTGTTTTAACACGTGTGCTTCATTCTCCAGCCCTGCCTGTCTGCTTAGTTTTTTAAGGTACTTAACGCTAATTCATTCCCACTACTCCCACACTGTTTAAACCTTTATTATTATGAAGCACATTACATAGCCTATGAATTCCACTTTCTTGAAGAATTCTCCCTTACAGTCTTCCAAAACTCTCTAATCTGGACTATTTGTTCTCTATGCTTGCCCAGCTATCTTCATAAGAGATCTTTCATTATCATTCTAGGATTTCATTATCTTTCATGATCATCCTGAGGATCCTTCACACAGACTCTTATGCTGGTTTTCCTGTTTCGTGGTCTCTTATTTTGGTTTATTCCCTTGTCTTGGTTTATTCCCTTGTCTTTGAAGAGTATACCTCTCAATGGCTACTTTAATAAAAGGTGTAGAAAGTACATTCTTGAGACTGTACATGGCTGAAGATGTTTTAATTCTACAGTCACAATACACTGATACTGCCTGAGCATATGATTCCATTATTTTCTCCTTGGACTTTTCAAGGCATTGCCCAATTATCTATCTTACAGCTTCCAAATGTTGATGTTTAGAATTCTGATGCTATTTCTGCTTCCTTATCCCTTACATGAAACTTATTTTCTTCCCAGGAAGCTTGTAGAAACTTCCCTTGTCTTCAGTGTGAAATTAAGTAATGGTGAGCCCTGGTGTAGGAATATTTTCATTCACTGCACTGGGCTAAGAGGCCTTTCAACTAAACTCATCATTCAGTTCTGGAAAATACTGTTTGGTGATTTACTTGGTAAATTTTTCCCTCTCTATTTTCTCTCTTTGCTAATTCTAAAATTTGTATTATTTGGATATTGGGCGTCCTCCTTTCTTTTCTGATTTTATCTTTTTGCTCTACTTTCTGAGAGAGTGCCTTTATTTTATCTTCTTTTTATTGAGTTTTCCATTTCTTCTGTTCTATTATTTTCCAAGAGCTTATTTTTTTTTTTCCTTTGGTCCTTTTCAAGTAGTATCCCTGGTCATATTCACAAAAGTAATACCTTTTCTTATCTCTTTGAGGATACACCAATAGTTTTTTGAAATGTTCTCCCTAAATGAATTCTACTTCCTCTAACCCACTTTTTTTGGTTTGTTGATGTTCCATCATTTTTAATGTTTTAGTCCTCAAATGCCTGATGATCCTTTGCCATCTTCTCATAAGTATAAACGAACGCTATAAAGCTGACCAAAATTTCAATATGTGTGTGAGGTCTGTCAAATGTGGTCTTTATTCTAGTATAGTATAGCTACACCATTTTCTTGGGAATCTTTGTTGTTAATAGCTTTAGGTCTTTTCTCTCGGTGGTCTGATTCCTCAAAGATGACTTTCTATATCCTGCCACTGACAGTGTCTTCTTGGAGAAGTAGGAGAAGGCAGAAGAGGATTACACTATGTGGTATAAAAACTTTCAGTTATTTCTCATTTTCAGATCAGCACTGCCACACAGAGTTGTGCTTGGTATTCCCCAGTCCCTTGTCTCTCTGCAAGAATGAACCTTCAATCCTTTTGGGAGGCAAGAAAGTATAACTCTCTTCCCTTTTCAGCCCCACCTCATCCTTCTTTCCACTTTTCATCAATATCTGAGCCTTTGAGGGGATCTGCAATGTAAAGTGGGATGCTGTCCAGCTTTCCTCAGTGCTAGTTTAGAATTCACCTTTCTCAAGTCTGTTAAATCATTCAACATTCATCAGACATCCAGCTTCCAAAATTTGGTTGCCATTTTTGTCACTTCCATTTTTTTTCCCCCTGTAGGTTAATGTCTTTAAACAAAAGTCCCCTTACTATTAGTGAGATTTGAGAAGAGGATGAAACTAGGTGTGTGTTCAGTCCTCTATCTTCCATTGGAATACCCATATGCATAGTTTATAAAAGTCTTATTTTAAAACCCTGGAACCATTAACTTTTCCCAGATAAAGTGATAAAGTGATAAAATGAGTATGTTTCATTAGTTATGTGGAAATATTTCTTTTTATAAATATCTCATTTGAAAGTTTCAGAGCTAGAAAACAACTTACACCTCTGCAATGGTTTCTGTATATTCTTTGGAGGTTTTAAAAAATACTTCATAGTCTTCTCAGGGGTTCTTGTCTTTGGGTTATAAGATATAGGTAATTATTGAAAGTCCTTCCAAAAGAGAAGGGAATCATGGCACAATATATGTCATTTAATATTTTACTCAAAAAATTTCAACATTAAATAAGTAAGATTAAATTGGTCCAAAATGAACCAGAGGCTCTCTTGTTTCTCATGCTATGAAATTTCAGAATTCAGAATTCAATTTCAGAATTTCAGAATTCAGGAAGCAAAATGAAGAGATATAAATTCAGAATATCTTTCACAGTTAAATTTATATAAAAACCTTTGGCTAATAAATTAACAGTTACAGGCACGGACTAGTCTCCTATATTTACTGCTACCTAATTTGCAAAATGGGTTTTTACCTCTTTTTAAATCCAGAGAGAGTCTGGAGAATCAAAATGTAAACTATTTACTATTACAAAGGAAAGATGAACAAAGGATCTCCTATTCGAAACCAAGCTGATAACACTTTTTAATCTATGTACTAAGTTTCCTCCTCTTCTAAATAAAAAGCAGTTAGGTAAAAGGGTAAATTTAACATTTATTGTTTTTCTTTTCTTATGCGAGGCACTTTAACACAGTGTTTCATTTAATGCATACAAAATTTTTGACATTTTATTTTTTAATTGTATAAGTGATGAAAATTATCTTCAAAAGAAAATAACAGATAATTGTTAATAATTAGTTAATAAGTAGTAGAATAAATCTGCTAGACTCAAAAGCTCAAATATTTTTTATTGCTATTCTATACTCCCTACATAAAATAGGGAAACTGTTCACAGAAAACTGCTCTAAAAGTTACATAAAATAATATGGTAACACAAAGGCGCAAAAATATTTCCAATAGTGTATCCTCCTTACAAAAAGGGAAGTAAGATACAAAGATAATGAATCAAAGAAATCAAAGACACAAAAATTAGTCGTTAAGAAACCAGAGTTGGCAAGTGGCAATGTGATGTTGGATCGTTACTGACACCTAGTGGCCTCATTACTACAAAAAAAAAAAAAAAAAAAAAAGGAAAGAAAAGAACTACAATTTATCAATCTATTTTCAGTAGATACTATGTTTTTATGAGCAACAGTAGGGTTTTATCCATGGTATATCTTCACTGTGAGCAATAAGCACTGGGAAAATAAATCAAGGCTGCACATATGCTTCTGGTGTCTTCTGTAGAACATTGCTCCTTAACCTGTTTTATGGGGAATAAGTCCCATCAAGTCATCAGAAGTGTAAACCAGTTCTTTATCACCATTAGAGGTTCTCAATTATGTTTTACTTAATTGTAAAGTATGACTATAACATACTTTGTAGTTTAATGGTAAATGTCATGATGTCTACACAAAAACGACAAAAAAATACAATAGTCTGTGCAATTTATTAAAATATCATATTTTACTAATAATACATAAAAATATTTATCAGATGAACATTTAATGCTCTGAACCAAAGAGATAGTATGTCTCTTTATGTATGGTCAAGCAGACTATTCTTAGATTCACCAGGATATGCATAAGAGAAAACAAAATTACGTATATAACTAGCATTAAAGGTTAGTATAGAAGAAATTAACTTTTAAGCCACAAGACTACAACTAGAATTAATAATATTTTGTTATTCACCCTTGTTCAGGGCTGGGAGATTCCTGATAGGAATGATCCCCACTTCTGCTCACAAATGGACATTTTTCAGCCTGACTCAGGGTCGTGTAATAAAAAGAATCTACAGAACTTGGTTTCATCCACATCTATCACTTTGTGTGGGTCACTACTTCAATCCATTCCCATGGTTAGTAAACAATGTAATCTTAGAGGAAATGATATATCTTAATTTATTACTTGATATGTTAAGACTGTACCCATCAACGATAGCTATTTTAGATAAATAACAAAACTGCAATATACAAAACATCAACAGAATACCGGTATTTATAATACTTAATGAGTATTAAGTTAAAATTTGTGTAAACATGTATAAATGGAGCTATATGAAGAGTTCGGCATGATTCTTAGAAGATATATGCCATTCAAACTTACTTTCAATCATTGACAGTAAGGCCTGAAATTTGTCCCAAACTTCAAATGTGTTTCTATCACTAGATCTGAGAGAAATTTGTTGCCATAAATTGAAATTTTCTAGAGTTGTCATGTATATTGATTGTAAAGATGCAAATTATTTATTTAAATAAACTCTTCAGAAAAATGTAATAGAAGTAAATGTAGCCTGTTACAAGGAGAACTGATTCTTATGAAACTTATGTAATTGACTATGATTGCCATGGAAGAAAGAATACTAACTGAGACCTTTTGAATTTTGGAGGATTCAGGTAGACAAAGAAGTTAAATGCTTTAATTTGTTTTATTATTATTTCTGTTCTTGTAAGGACACCATTGGAAACACTGGTTATTTTATCAAGGCTTTGACTGGAATGTCGTATTTGAGAGAGACAGGCATAGACTCAGCTAAGACCAAAGAGCTCTGAGGAACTAAGGCTGACCTCATGAAACATGGAATCATAAAGCCCCTTGGAAATACCTTGCTTACGGAGTTCCCAGCAGCATCACTAGGTGAGTAAAGAATGTCATTTCCTGGCAGGTACAGGAACCTCAGGATATATTGGGGACCTCGTGAAGAGGAATCCGCCCAAATCTACAGGTATTGCAGGCATCTCTGATGGCAAGTACTTGACTTGGCTTCTGGCCTGGAGAGGCTACTTACGTAAATAATTAGGCCAAGTTTATTAAAATTGGACTTGTTTTGTAGACAAATTCGTCTTGATTTGGCTATCTCTGGAAATGAGGGTTATTTTAGAGAGAAAAATTATGTTTTAATAACCCACCTTTGTGGATGTTAAATCCTAGTTTTGATCATTTTTAACTGTTGTTTGCTTACGCTAGACAACTTGAGGTAAAATGCAGAGAAATAGCTTTTCTATTTCTATACGATAGCTCATATACAGATAATCTTATTGCTTGTTATTCTGTGGGGATAGGAACAGGACCCCATGAGCATATGATTATTTAAACAACTGGAAAATGGGATTAATCCCCCAACAACTGTATAACTCAACTATTACCTTGACCAATTCTATGTGGCTAGGATAATGAAAATTTTCCTTAAAAGCTAGAGCGTACCCCGCTCCATGAGGTTAATTAATTATGGACTTGTGGAGATAATGGATGACCCCACTTTCTCTATGACTGGATTGGATGGCGCACTTGGGGATGCCCTAATCTCTTGAGACAAGTCTTCTCTCACTTGACAGTGATTCCTTGTAATTAGGATTTAAGGCTGGACCTCAAAGAGAGCTTCTTGATGATTTTATTCCTTAGTCGTATTTGTCCTAGGAACCACCTCTATTAATGTAAAATTACAAGGAGGGACTTTAGCCAAGCATACAGTGACCATCTTTAATCCTGACATGTCAGTCATCAACAAATTCAAAAGGTGGCTCTCTAAAACTGAAAAGCCCTTGATATCTTAAGTCCAGTTAAAGGATGTCCAAAATTATATGACTGGCTCCTAACGAAAACCCACTATTAAGCTCTAACTTGTGTCCATAGCTTCCCCCAGGCTGGATACGCTGCTGTACTTTGGGTTTTACCTGAATGCACAGACGCATTATTAAAATCATTACCAACCCAGCCAACCTTCCAAATTTAAAACAATGGTGGATACGTTTTGTGTTACATTGGTACGACCACCTAGCATTCATCTTTGTTCCCTCTTTGAGACTGGAGGATGTGTGGCACATGGAAGCTCTTAATTAGTACATGGTCAAAGCCCTAAAGGACACTCAAAATAGCACTTCTCTATTAAATACTCAAGTAATACATATGCATGAAACAGTTTTACAATATAGAATGGCATTAGATGTTTTCACTGCTACATTAAGGTGAAACTTGTGCTAAAATAAAAACAAAAGGCTGTGTATACATTCCAGATTACCACAAAAATATATCTGGGTTTCTAAATGAATGCTCAAATTAGCACTTTAAATGATCTCTCTTTCCTTTGGTGATTGCTGTACACTCTTGGACTGGAGGAAAATTATCAAAGCTCAACTATCGAAGCTCTTGTATTCAGATTTCTCTTTCTCATTACAATATTAACCTTATTTTGTCATTTCTGGAGTTTCCCTGCCTAGTTTCAAGCCTCCTTCGCTGCCGTAACTTCGAGCTGACAGATGATCCTTTCTACTCATGGAGGTTCATATATGTTGATCATGTTGCATTCAGCTGCCTCCCCCTTTTGTAACTCCTCTATATGCTCCTCAACTGACCAATACTGACCCATAGGTAGTGACATCACCACGCCCCTACTCAGCAGGAAGAAGTTACAGAAGATGAGACCTTCCACCTTCAACATATTTATTAAGGGTCAAAAATGTTCATGGGGGAAAATGATAAGGGTGCAGAAGGCTTACTGAGGACAAAGTATAAGCTGACACCCTGCAAACTGCCCCTTACCACACTCCTGGGTGGGGTATGTGACACATTCTTCCAGGAAGCTCCTAACTATCGATTGCTCCTCACAACCCCAGTGCAGGTCTTTCTGCCCATGGGTCCTGTCCCCACGCTTTAATAAACCTTTTAACACCAAAAAACAAAACAAAACAAAACAACCCCAAAAACAAGAAAACAAAACAAAAAACAAAGAAGTAACAAAACAACAACAAAAAAGAAATACATGTAGCAACGTATTGGATACTTACTCGATTGTTTTTTCTGACAGCAGAAATAAATGGAAATGAGAAAGGCAATGATATAGTAAAAATGAAATGTAAAAAGGGAAAGAAAAATGTGAACAGAATGGAAATAAGGTTGAAGATGCACAGTGTTTTGTGATGTACCTTGAAGCCAGTCTACACCTTCTTGCAATCCTTCTCCTTTTATGGCATCACTAGCACTGAAATAAAATCCATAAGAAACATATCCATTTCATTACTGCATAGAACCATAAGAATAAATAATTACAATTTTGTTATATGGCAAGTTAATATAGTCTAGTAACATACATTTGAGCAAAACTGGTAAGCACTGAAACTGAATATACACAGGAAAAAGTCTGAGAACCCAGGAAGAAGACATGAGAAATTTATTCACGATTTATAATAAACATTTGGAAAAGTGTTATCACTAAAAAGTTATTATTCTACTTTGCCCAACCCTAGTGGCTCAATAACATTTATTTATTAGAAATGCTTGACTTAGGTTGTAATTTAGGTACACGATGGATTGACTTTACTTGAAATGGAATTTGATATCTATAAAGTATAAACCTGTAATTATAACTTTGCTAAACTGGTAGAATAAAAAAAAAATCTCAGATTTCAATTATATTCTTGTATCTAATGTCTTCAAGGAACCTGGATAGGTTATTTAACTCTTTGCTTTTATTTTAAGCATCTATAAAATGATGCTAAATAAACTAAAATAATAAAATGCAGAGGATTTTTATAGTATCAGATATGTTTTTCAAAGACATAGACTGATAGCAATTAGTATAAATAATTAGATTTTCTCAATGATTACGGCTCCTTTAAGTGTGCTAAAAGCATGATTTAAAAATGTACCTAATTACCTAAAATAATTAATTTGATTCTAATCAAAACAGAAATTACTTCCAAGGAATTACTTACTAGATTATGAATATGACTTATCATAGAATTATTTTAAAATAGAAGGACAGAAACAAGGGCCACATGTACCCCAATGTTCATAGCAGCAATGGCCACAATCGCCAAACTGTGGAAAGAGCCAAGATGCCCTTCAACAGATGAATGGATCAAGAAGATATGGTCCATATATACAATGGAATATTATGCCTCCATCAGAAAGGATGAATACCCAACATTTATTTTAACATGGACTGGACTGGAAGAGATTATGTTGAGTGAAATAAGTCAAGCGGAGAAAGTCAATTATCATATGGTCTCACTTACGTGTGGAGCATAAGGAGAAACATGGAGGACATTGGGAGAGGGAAGGGAGGGATGAATT
>CM052898.1:152623146-152646538 GCA_028534135.1 Potos flavus
GGACTGGACTGGAAGAGATTATGTTGAGTGAAATAAGTCAAGCGGAGAAAGTCAATTATCATATGGTCTCACTTACGTGTGGAGCATAAGGAGAAACATGGAGGACATTGGGAGAGGGAAGGGAGGGATGAATTGGAGGAAATCGGAGGGGTGAAGAACCATGAGAAACTGTGAACTCAGAACAAGGGACTGAGGGTTTTGGAGGGGAGGGGGTGGGGGGATGGGCAAGACTGGTGGTGGGTATTGAGGAGGGGACATATTGCATGGAGTACTGGGTGTGGTACATAAACGGTGACTCTTGTAACCACTGAAAAAATAAAAGTATTTGGGGAAAAAAAAAAAGACAGAAACCAACAGCATGTGATACATAATTATTCAAAGTAAATTATAGATTATCCATATCAGTAGCAAAACATCAGTAAATGAATTAAATCAAGAAAGATCAATGTACTGATTTTTTATCACACACTTATAGTTCCAAACAAGACTAAGGTCTCAACCAAACAAGTAATAAAATGGAAAAACTTGTCCCCTTTACTGGCGGCATTAGTACCATACTAAAAACCCTGCATCTTTTCCTAAAAATTCCCAAATGTTTGAATTCTACCTTTCCTTTTGAATACATCATCAGACCTGTAACTAGAATAAAAGCCAAAGTCTTTACCATGTCCTACTAGGACCTGTGCAATAAGGCCCTTGGCTATTTCTCAGTGGCCTCATCTCCTACAACTTCCCCCTAGATCTCTCTCCTAAAGCCAGCCCAGACTTCTTGCTATTCCTGGAACACACGAGGTACATTCTCATCGAAGAGCCTTTTCACTTAGCTGGCCTCTCTGTCTGGCAAGCTCTTCCTCCAAACTTTTCCATGAATTTCTCCCCGACTTCAATTAGATTTCACAGAGGGAGCACCTCTTATTCTTTCTCTTATTTCCTTCTTTACTTTTCTTTTCTTCATCCTTCCAGCTGATATTTTACATATCTATTTATCTCTTTTGTTATCTGTTGCCCTCATAAGAGAGCAAGCAAATATGTGTATATATATATATATATATATATGTACATATATATATATATATATGTATATAGTGCCAGGGACTTTGCCAAAGAACTTTTAAAAAAAAAAAAATTAACAAAATCAGACCCTGAAAATCAGAGTTGGTTATATATTTAGTACAATGATTAAAAATAAACCACAAAAATTTTCCAGGCTGCATTTCTCTATAATCTTTTCTATATTGTCCAGTAAATTTATTTGCACTTAAGGCAAGAGAGATTATTTTATATGTACACTGAGTGTTACCTTTATTTCTAAAATTGGAAAAGAAAAATAAGTGTATTTTCAATTTTATACACGCTTTAATAAACATAAAAAATAAAAAACAAGCTTAACAAATGAAACACTAGAAATTAGTGAGATACTATTTGAATAGTCAAAATTATAGACAACTTTCAAAGAAATACTTAGCATTCTTCTATAAGTTATACAGAAAACATAGGAACCTGGCAATATAATACTACACATCCTTATAGCATCAGGACATTACCTCTTCTCTCACTGAGAAGTATTTAGATGTCACAACTGAATAAAGAAATCTGCTAAAATTCAATTGCTGATGATTTTAAGTAGAAAGATATTTTTTCCACTTGCAAAATTAATTTCTATTTCAAAATTACAAGTAGGACTGCATTTTTTACTATAAATTAGACCTATAGTTTTTAATGTTGTACTTTCTATCAAAACAATGCTTAATACAATGCAAAAATTAAAAACTATTCTCTTTGAGCATTACTAATTTAGGCATGATTTAGAGAGAAATGCAAAGGTTCTTCCTTAAGATACTTCTCTACCTAAAATCCCTCCTTTCTTTACCAACCAAATATCACGGAACCACAAATTCCAAATCAAGAGACATTTCACAAAATTGACTCTTCTGATTCCAAAGTAAGGAGGGTTTTACTCAAAATATTAGTGTTTCACTCCTGGGTAGAGGGACTGGTGGCCCTGAGTACTGAGGCATTTCAAGGGCTTTCTCAGGCTCTCATCTAAAAGTTCTTTTCTGAGTCCTAGTATCTCCTCGTTCCATATTCTGTTTCTCTTTCTAGAGGCAGTATATTTCTCTGCCTCTTTGTTAGGCCTTTCTCCATAGATACCTTCTTTTAAAAAAGGGAGAACTGGCAAGAGAAGGACATCTTGCAGCAGAGGGAAGTAGGTGGGTAGATAGAAAGAAGCTCAAGTTAATATAAGTTAGGCACTAAAATACTATCTAATATACAACTTCTGGTTATCCTTATTGGAATATTTTGGCAGAAAGGCACACCAGAGTTAAATATATCTATAAGAAACTGCTTTCTAAATAAACAACGTATAATATTTTCAGATACTAAACACTGAAGAGTTCAATTGTATTAGTATATCCAAATAAAATTAATATTTACATTTCTGTATACTCATGTACATCAGTAATTGTTGTGTACATGATAAGTACCTGCTACTGTTATTATTCTAGAGGTTACAGAGTGAACGAAACTGATAAAATGCCATCTCTCATGGTACTAATGCAGTAGTATAGGAAGACAGACTATAAAACAAGCAAAACCCAAAGAGGACGTGGCAAGAGAAATATAAAGCAAAGTATAAAAAAAAATGAGACAGAGGGGTAAGATATAATGATAATTTGGAGGGTTATGAGGAGAGGTTTCCTGAAGGAAGTACAATAGCAAGTCAGGAAAATCACTTTGGAGACTGATTCAGACAAAGGGACTAAAAGTGCAAAAGTCCTGAGATGGGATTGGGGTTGGTTGCTTCAATGTGCAAAAGGAAATCAGTGTGCTTGAAATTGGGTAAGTGGGCTAAATCTTTTAAAGAGTTGTTTCTATTTTCTTCTCCTCAGAAAGATTTGAAAAGTTTTTAGTTTTTTTTTTTTAAGATTTATTTATTTAAGTAATCTGTACACCCAATGTGGGGCTGAACTCACAACTCTGAGGTCAAGAGCTGCATGCTCTGACTGAGTCAGCCAGGAGAGCTGAGATTAGAAAAAGTTTTAACAGTAATATATTCATAAATACCTGCACTGCTACAATTCTATACAACTAAATCCTTAGCTTACATCTTATCATGTTAGGTGTCTTACACAATTAGCTTAAGCAAAGAACTGAAGCTCGGAGATTTTTTTAGAATGCTATAATGAAGAGTAAATATAAAACATTACCAAATATGCCATGGTTTATCTTTGATGTTCTCTAAACACAGCAGTTGAGATACTTTTACAGACGTCACTGCATCTCTAAGATCCATTTTGTTTGCAAAGAATAAGATTGGTATTCGGCGGTGCTTAATATCTAAAAGACAAAATAAGACTATCATCACACTTCTAGCTTTTTGGTCATTTCCCCAAATTCTTAAAATTGAAATTCACTAAAATGGTTTTCCAACCATTTCTTTCTGTACCACATTTAAAGACATTTAAAGACATACACTGTCAAGAATGTATTTGAATGATAGGAGAATTAACAAAATACCTTTTTTAAGACTGTCCACCCTCTGGGATGCCTGGGTGGCTCAGTCTATTAAGTGTCTGCCTTCAGCTCAGGTCATGATCCCAGGGTCCTGGGATAGAGTACCTCATTTGGCTCCCTGCTGAGCAGGAAGCCTGCTTTGTCCTCTGCCTGCTGCTCCCCCTGCTTGTTTCTCTCTCTCTCTCTGACAAACAAATAAATAAAATTAAAAAAAAAAAGGACACCTGCCCTCTAGTTGGAGCTTTAAAACAAAGATGAGTGAGGTGGGAGTTGGGGCTCAGTAAACAGTTACTGAGCAGTACCTACACAGGGGTCAAATATTTTGTATTGTTTTTACTATCAATAGAAAGGAGTCAAACTTCAAATGAAAGTAGAAGGGAGACAAACTAGATCTTGATTTTAGATTTTAGGCACAGGTTAGAAGTGACAAACTAGATATTTTAACAAGATATTTTACTTTGTTACAACTTTGGAAACATTTTTCACTGTTTTGAATAGCTAATACATTTAAATGGTTCAAAATTCAGATGACACAAAATGGTATACAGTAGAAGAATCTCTCTCCCACCTGTCCCAGGCCATCCACTAGTCCTCTCTAGAAGAGTTAACGTATATCACCTATTACTTGGCATCTTTTTAGAAATATTTGCAAACACTTATTATATATTATTCTTTATACAAATAGTAGCAGACTATTCAGTTTTATATCTCTTGCTTTTCACTTAATTTCGTATCTTGGAGCTTGTCCCATAGCAGTACATAAAGAGCAGTTTCTTCATTATTTTAACAGTTGCAGAATATTCTGCCTTTAGTACTATGTACTATAATTTGTATAATCAGTACCCAGTGAGATATATTGGTATTGCTACCAATATTTAAAACTATAAACAATGCTGAAATGAATAAAAAGTATACACAGCAAATTTTGTACATGGGCACTTATGTTTCTAGGATAAATTTGGGAAGTAGAGTTGCTGGTTAAAGGATATATAAATTGCTATTTTGATAGTGATTAATGAAAGGCCTTCCTTTAAAAATATATCAATTTATACATCAACAATAATGTGTAAGAATGAACGTTTCCAGTACCCTTGTCAAGAATGTTATCAAACTTGTTGATCTTTTTTATGATAGTGGATAGGTAAAAAGTACTATCAGAATATGTTTACTTTGTTTTGAGAAAGGTGAAGAATTTTTCTATATATTCAAAAGATGCTTCCATTTCTTTTTTTATGAACTATCTTACCCAATCGTTTCCCCATTTTTCTTTTTTTTTAAAGATTTTATTTTTTTGAGAGAGAAAGAGAGGGAAAGCATGAATGGGGCTGAGGGGCAAGAGGGACAGGGAAAAGCAGACTCCCCTCTGAGATGGGAGCCTGGCTCGAGGCTCCACCCAAGGACCCTGGGATCATGACCTGAGCTGAAGGCAGATGCTTATTAACTGACTGAGCCACCCAGGCACCCCTCCCCATTTTTCAATTAAGTTTTTCTCTCTCTCGCTCGCTCTTTTTAAAGATTTTATTTATTTATTTGACAGAGAGAGGAAACACAAGCAGGGGGAATGACAGGAAGAGGGAGAAGCAGGCTCCCCGCTGAGCAGAGAACCCGATACAGGACCCTGGGATCATGACCAGAGCTGAGGACAGACGCTTAATGGACAGCCACCCAGGCGCTGGGTGTTTTTATTTTCTTACTGATTTGTAGGAACACCATAAGTAGTAAGGAAAAAAGTCCTGTAGCTCTGATATAAACTGCAAATATTCCCCCTTGCTTGTCATTTGCCTTTCACTGCTCATGGTTTGTTTTGTAATTAAAAACTTTTTATGTAATCAAATTCATCAATCTTTTCTTTTAGGAATCTGGGTTCTGTGTTATAGTTGGAAAGGCCTCCTCTTGCCCCAGAATTATTTTAAACTTCTCCCACAGTTTCTTCTACTGCTGCATTGGTGTGATTTTTACATTTAAATATTTAGTCCAGCTAGAATTTACCCTGAAACAGAGAATGTCAGAATGGATAAAAAAGCTACACATAACCGTACGATGTTTACAAGAAACACACTTTAAATATAAGGACACAAACAAGCTGAGAGGAAAAGGATGGAAAAACATGGATACATTTAAATGTAAGAAAGCTAGCATGGCTACACTATTATCAGACAAAGTAGTGTTCAAGATAAAGGGAAAAAGACAGACATTTGTTGTTGCTCCTGTGCAGTTTATTATATATCAGTGCTTTTTTAAAGTTTTTATTTAAATTCCAGTTAGTTAACATACAGTGTAATATTAGTTTCAGGTATACAATACAGTGATTCAACACTTCCATACAACACTACCTGCTCAAACAACACCCCATGCTCATCTCAACAAATGCCCTCCTCAATCCCCATCAACTGTTTAGCCCATCTCCCATCCACTTCCCCTTTGGTAACCATCAGTTTTTTCTTTAAAGTTAAGAATCTGTTTCTTGGTTTGCCTCTCTCTCTCTTTGAAAAAGATAGGCATTTAAAAATTATGAAAGTGTCACTCACTCAAGAAGACAAAACAATTTTAACTGTATATGCACCTAATAAATGAACACTATCAACTGACATTTATAGACCTTTCATCCAACAACAACAAAATACGTATTTTACTTAATTGCAGATGGAACATTCACCAAGCCAGACCATATACGATGACCCAATATTTCTAAGGATGAAATCATACAGAATGTTTTTCCATCAAATGGATTTAAGTTAGAAATCTGTAACAAAAAGAAACTTAGAAAATTCCCATATATTTGGGAAATTAAATAATACACTACTAAATAATCTCTAAGGATCAAAAAAGAACTCACAAGGTAAGTTAGAAAATACTTCAAACTAAATAAAAAAGTAAACAAACATCAAAATCTATGACATGTAACTAAATCCTTAGAGAATATGTACTGCTTTAAATGCTCATATTAGAAAAGGTGTAAAATCAATGATTTCTACTTCCACCTGAAAAAGGTAATAAACAACGAACTACAATAAATGTACAGAAAATTCATAATAAAACAAAGAACAGAAATTAACAAAAATTTTTAAAAAATGCAGCAGAAGAAATTAACAAAGCCAGAGTTCTTAAAAAGTTAATAAAACCAAAAAACTCTTTAAATAATTGAGCAAGAAGAAATGGAGACAAATTATCAATATCAGAAATGAAGGAAGATATACAGATCTTATAGACATTAAAAGGATAGTAAGAGGATATTATAAACAGTTTTATGTCAGTAAACTTGATAACATAGATAAATTTTAAAATCTGGTCAAAAATTACCAAAAGTGACCTAAGGAGAAATACAAAACTTTAATAGCCTTTTATCATTTAATGAAATTTAACTCCTAATTCACAGTCCCTCTTACTCCCCTGTACTCCCTCCCACACACAAAATCGCAATCCCGATGGCTTCATTCATATACTCTATCGAACATTTAAGGATGAAATAATTCTATCCAATACAAAAAATAAAGTAAAAAGAGAAAGAATAAATATTTTCCAACTCATTTTATAAGGCCTCTATCACCCTGATGACTAAAGCATTTTAAGAAAGTTATAAACCAAAAACCTTATGAGCACAAAACCAAAAATTTTTAATAAAATGTTAGCAAATCCAACTCAGTGATATATCAAAAGGTTAATATTCAATGGTCAAATGAAGTTTAACCCAGGAATTTAAGTTTGGTTTAATATTTGTGAATACAGTGTAATAATATCATTGTAACAGATGTAGAAAAAGTATTTGGTAAATTATAACACTAGGTTATAATGGAATCTTTTGAAAAATTAGGAATAACAGAAAATTTCCTTGACCCAATAAAGATATAAGCAAACCCTAGTGAGCATCATAATTAGTGGTAAAATATTAAATGTAAAGAATGGGAATAACATACAGAAACAACCTAACTGTCTATCAATGGATGAATGATAATGATAGTGAATAACATGGGCTTGAATTGTGCAGGTCCACTTATATGTGCCTTTTTTTCAATAAATATATTGAAGAATATTTTGGAGATTTGCAACAATTTGAAAAATCCTGAAAACAAATCATGAAGCTTAGAAACACTGAAGGAAAATTAAGAAAAGGTTAGGCATCTCATGAATGCATAAAATATATACAGAAATGCAATTTTACCACTTACTACCATAAACGGTATACAAATCTATTATAAAAAGTTAAAATTTATCAATACTTATGCACACATAGACCAAATATGGTAGCATTCACGGCTGAGAGAAATGCAAACAAGTGTAAAGATGCGGTATTAAATCATAACTACATATAATTAACTGTAGTAATACTGTACCACTGTTAATAATTTCATAGTCATCTCCTGTAGCTATTGCAGTGAGCTCAAGTGTTAGAAATATCTGCTTAAAATGCTATGCGATACCGGGGCACCTGGGTGGTTCAGTGGGTTAAAGCCTCTGCCTTCGGCTCAGGTCATGATCTCAGGGTCCTGGGATAGAGCCCTGTGTCGGGCTCTCTGCTCAGCAGGGAGCCAGCTTCCCTCTCTCTCTCTGCCTGCCTCTCTGCCTACTTGTGATCTCTCTCTGTCAAATAAATAAATAAAATCTTAAAAAAAAATGCTATGTGATACTAATCTCTATATGAGCAGTTCCTTTCTCCAGTAAATTGTGTATCACAAAAAGCTCTCACAGTTCTCACATATTTTTTCATTTTATTTTGTGTAATACTGTAAATCCTGAATTATGCCACGGGACCAATACAAAGTTCCACCAGTCATGCTGGAAGTGCTCCCAAGAACCAGAGAAAAGTCATGACATTAGAGGAAAAAGTTGAATTGCTTGATATGTACCACAGATTGAGATCTGCAGCTGTGGATGCCCACCATTTCAAGATAAATGAACGCTGTATAAGGGCCATTGTGAAAAAATAAAAGAAATTCATGAAGCCATTGTTGTAGTTACACCAGCAGGTGTGAAAATCTTGCACTTCTCATGAAATACCTTTTTATCTTGTATTGAAAATGTAGCTTTTGTGTGGGTGCAGAATTGCTATAAAAAGGCATTCCTACAGATTCTAACATGATTCAAGAAAAAGTGAAATTATTACATGAACATAGACCAATAGGAATGTGGAGAATTTAATGCTAATAAAAGATGGTTTGGTAATTTCAGAAAGAGGTTTGCCTTAAAAAATGTCAAGATAACAGAAGCAGCAGCTTCTGCAAACCAAGAGGTCCAGACAGAATTTCCATACGCCATTAAGAAAATCCCTGGGGAAAAAGGATATCACCTGAACAGGTTTTGTTGTTGTTGTTTTTTTTTTTAAGATTTATTTATTTATTTGACAGATCACAAGCAGGCAGAGAGGCAGGCAGAGAGAGAGGGAGAAGCAGGCTCCCTGCTGAGCAGAGAACCCAACTCAGGGCTCCATCCCAGGACCCTGAGATCATGACCTGAGCCAAAGGCAGAGGCTTTAACCCACTGAGCCACCCAGGCGCCCCACCTGAACAGGTTTTTAACACAGGAAAAAGTGCCCTATTCTGGAAAAAAAAATGCCACAAAGGACATTGATTAGTAAGGAAGAGAAGCAAGCACCAGGATTTAGGACAGGAAGAAAGTGGGAATAAGACAAAACACCATTTCTATTCAACACTGTACTGAAGGTCCTAGCCAGTGCAATAAGACAGGAAAAAGAATAAATGGCATAAAGGCTAAAAAGGAAGCAGTAGAATTTCTGTTGATGTTGGACTTTAGACATAGAAAATTCTAAGAAATATACAGAAAAACTATGAGAGTAAATATATTTAAAAACATCCCAGAATATAAAGTCAATATTTTCACATACTAACAATGAACTATTAGAATATGAAATAAAATATACTACTTATAGTAGTTTCAAGAGTATAAAAGACTTTTGGTTAAGCTGAATGAATAATGTATAAGACCTCTACAGAAAACCATAAAAGACAGGGAAATTGAGAAAAGCATAAACATATTAAGTGACATACCATGCTCATGAGGTGGAACATTCAGTGTTAAGTCCAATGTTAAGATGTCAACCATCCCCAAATATAATCAAAATAAAATCTCAACAAGTTTAAAAAAAAAATTAATGAGCTGATTTAAAAACTTATTTGAAATATGGAACACCTAGAACTACCAAAATCATCTTGAAAAAGTAGATCAAGGTTGGAGGATTTATCCTATTTGACTTCAGTATTTAATATAAATCCATTATAAATTATAACAAGCCAAATGTGAAAAGACATAAAAGAGATCAATGGAATAGAACAGAGTCCAGAAATTCAGTAAGTATGAAAGATAATTTTGACAAGTGATTCAGTGAAAAAAAATTTTTTCCAACAAATATTTTGGGATAATTGGATAGCTGTACAAAGAAAGTGCAAAAATTCAGGGCAGATCTCAGACCTAAACATAAAAGCCAGAACTATGAAGCTTCTAGAAGAAAACATAGGAGAATATGTTAGTAAACTTAGGTTAGGCACAGATTTTTTTTAGAGTACATAAAGCTTGTATTTAAAAGAAAAATTGATAAATTATACTTCATCAAAATTAGATATATCTGTTCATTAAAAGATACTGTGAAGAAAATAAACAGGCAAGCCACAGACTGATGAGAAATCTTCAAAAACATATATTTAACAAAGGTCTTCTATCTAGAACTTATAAAGAAATGTTAAATTTCAATAATAATAAGACAACCAAATTAATGAATGGGCAAAAGATTTAAAAAGACATTTAAAAAAAAAAGACATTTTATAAGAGAATGTACAAGATTGGCAAACAGAATATGCAAAAGTGATCAACATTAATAATCATCAGTAAAATACAAATTAAAAGCACAATGAAATCCTATTATATACTCAGTAGAAAGGCTAAAATGGAGAAAAATATCAATCATTGGAGAGGATATGCAGAAACTGGAACTCTCATTTATGTTACTGACAATGTAAAATATAGTATGACCACTTAGAAATTGTTTAAATATCACCCATACATCTATCCCATGACCCAGCAGTATCATTCCCAGGAATTTTTTGAAAAGAAATGAAAACATGTCTATAAAAAGCCTTTTACAAGAATGTTTATATCAGGTTTATTCATACTAGCCCTAAGCTAGAAACAGTCTAGATGTCACTCAACAGGATACTGGATAAACAAACTGTGGTATACATACCTAACAGAATGTTACATTAGACTAAAAAGGAATAATCAAGTGATATATACAACAACACAGATGACTCCCCAAAACGTTATGCCAAATAAAAAAAACCTATGCACGAAAATGTATGTGCTCTTACCCCCATTTATATGGAACTGTAGAACAGGCAAAATTAATCTGGTGATAGAAATCAGATTAGTTCCCTGGTATAAGGTGTGAAGTGTGGATTGGGAAGGGGTGTGAAAGAACATTCTGGGGTAGTGAAAATGTTTCTTGACAGGCAGTGTAGTTATATGAGTGTATGCATTTGTCGAAATTACTGAACTATATATACTTAAGACCTGAGCATTTGACTATAAACAGCTTATACTTCAATTAAAAAAAGTTCATATATAGGGTGACCAAATGGATTAAAAAAACAAGACCCATCTATATATTGCCTACAAGAGATTACTTCAGAACCTAAAGACACAGACAAACTGAAAATGAAAGGATGGGAAAAAATATTCCATGCAAACAGAAGTAAAAGAAAGCTGGGATAGCAGCACTCATGCCAGATAAAATACATTTTAAAACAAAGACTGTAACGAGAGACAAAGAAAAGCATTGCATAATGATAAAGAAATCAATCCAACAAGAGGATATAACAATTGTAAATACCAGTGCACCCAACATAGAAACACCTGAATATATAAAGTGAGTACTAACAGTACTAACAGACATAAAGGGAGAAATTGACCATAATACAAGAATAGTAGGGGGCTTTAAGACCCCATTTACATCAAGTAGATAGATCATTTAGACAGAAAATCAGTAAGAAACTTTGTTGAGTGGCTTTGAATGAACACATTAAACCAGGTGGGTTTAACAGATATATACAGGATATTCCATCCCCAAACAGCAGAATACATTCTTTTCAAGTACATATGGAATATTCTCCAAGATAGATCACATGTTAGACCACAAAACAAGTCTCAATAAATTTAAGGAGTCTCAAATCATATCAAGCATCTTTTGTGACCACAGCGGTATGAAACAAGAAATCAATTACAAGAAAATGAACAGAAAAAACACAAATACATAGAGACTAAACAACCAATGGGTCAATGAAGAAATCAAAAAGGAAATAAAAAAATATACTTAGAGACAAATAAATATGAAAACACAATGCTTCAAAATTTTAGGAAAATAGCAAAAAGTTTTTTTTATAAAGATTTTATTTATTTTTATTTAAGAGAGATTAGCATGAGCAGGGTAGGGGGAGAGCAAAGGGAGAGAGAGAATCTCAGGCAGACTCTGCATTGAGTGCAGAGCGTGATGCAGGACTTGAGCTCAGGACCCCAAGATCATGACTAACCCAAAATAAAGTCAGACACTTTACCGACTGAGCCACCAAGATGCCCTGCAAAAGCAGTTTTTTCCCTAAGATTTCTTTTTTAAGATTTCTTTTTTTGAGAGAGAGAGAGAATACACAGAGGAGTGGAGGGGCAGAAGGAGAGGAGGAGAGAAGCAGATGCAGGCCTCACTTCCCACAACCCATGAGATAATGACCTGAGCCTAAATCAAGAGTCCAACACTTAACCGACTGAGCCACCCAGGCACCCCTCACAAAAACAGTTCTAAGAGGGAAGTTTACAGTAATACAGGCCTACATCAAGAAACAACAAAAAATCTCAAATAAACATTATGATCCTTTACCTAACAGAAATAGAAAAAGAACAAAGCCCAAAGTTACTAGGAGGAGGAAATAAAATTCCAGGTGGAAATAAATGAAATAGAGAATAAAAAGCCAACAAAAAAGATCAATGAAACCAACATAAATAAAGTTGATATACCTTTAGCCAACTTCATCAAAGAAAAAAAGACATAAAGGACCCAAATGAATACAATCAGAAATGAAAGAGGAGAAGAACTGAAGAAGAACCACAGAAATACCAAGGATTATAATAGACTGTTATGAAAAATTATATCCCAACAAATTAGACAACAGAATAAATGGATAAATTCCTAGAAACATACAATCTTCCAAGACTGAATTGGGAAGAAACAGAAAATCTGAACAGACTGACTGCTAGCAACAGAACTGAACCAAAAATCAAAAGACTCCCAATAAACAAAAGTCCAGGACCAGTGGGCTTCACAGCTGAATTCTACCAAACATTTAATTTTTTTTTTAAAGATTTTATTTATTTATTTGACAGAGAGAGTGAGCACAAGCAGGGGGAGAGGCAGAGGGAGAGGGAGAAGTAGGCTCCCCACAGAGCAGGGGAAGCCCGATACGGGACTCAATCCCAGGACTCCAGGATCATGACCTGAGCTGAAGGGAGTGGCTCAACCAACTGAGCCACCCAGGAGCCCTACCAAACATTTAAAGAAGAGTTAATATCTATCCTTCTCAAACTATTCCAAAAAACAGAAGAAGAAAGAAACCTTCCGAATTCATTCTAAAAGGCCAGCATTACTCTGATAGCAAAACCAGACAAAACACTCTAAAAAATATTACCGGTCAATATTCTTGATGAATATAGATGCAAATATCCTCAACAAAATATTCACCAAACTCAACAATACATTAAAAGGATCATACACCATGGTCAAGTTAGATTTATTCCAGGGATATAAGCATGGTTCAATATTAGCAAGTCAATCAACATGATATACCCCATTAACAAAATGAAGGATAAAAACCATATGATGCGAAAAAAGCATTTGACAAAATACAACATCAGTTTATGATAAAAAAAAAACTCTCAACAAAGTGGGGTTAGAGAGAACATACCTCAACATAATAAGGCCACATATGAAAAACTCACAGCTAACATAATACTCAGTGGTGGAAAACAATGTTTTTCCTCTAAAATTAGTAACAAGACAATGATGTCTACTCTTGCTACTTATATTCAGCATAGTATTATAAGTTGTAGCCACAGTAATTAGACAAGAAAAAGAAAGAAAAGATATACAAACTGGCAGGGAAAAGTAAAACTGTCACTCACTGCTTGCAAATGACATAGTATATACAGTAAAGCCAAAAGTTCCACCAAAAACTATTGGAATTAACAAATGAATTCAGTAAAGTTGCAGGATACAAAATTAATAAACAGAAATCTGTTGTATACACCAATAATGAAGCAGCAGAAAGAGAAATTAAGAAAACAATCCCATTTACAACTGCATCAAAAAGAATAAAATGCCTAGGAATAATCTTAACCAAGGAGGTGAAAGACTTGTACACTGAAAACTATAAGGCACTGATGAAAGAAACTGAAGACAACACAAACAAATGGAAAGATACACTATGCTCATGGATTGGAAGAATATTGTTAAAATGTCCGTACTACCCAAAGGAACCTACAGATTTAATGCAATTCCCATCAAAATACCAGTAATATTTTCCACTGAAATAGAACAAATAATCCTAAAATTTGTATGGAACCACAAAAGACTCCAAATAGCCCAAGTAATCTTGAGAAGAACAAAGCTGAAGGTATCACAATCCCAGATTTGAAGCTATAGTACAAAGCTATAGTAATCAAAACAGTATCGCACTGGTACAAAAACAGACACATAGATCAAAGAAACAGAATAGAGAGCCCAAAAATAAACCCATGCTTATATGTTCACCTCATCTATGACAAAGGAGGCAAGAAAATACAATGGGAAAAGACAGTCTTTTCAATACATGCTGTTGGGGAAACTGGACAGCTAGATGCAGAATTAAACTGAACCACCTTCTCACACCGTATATAAAAATAAACTCAAAATGGATTAAAGACCTAAATGTAAGACCCAAATCCATAAAACGCCAATAAGAAGACATAGTAATCTCTTGGACATCAGCTGTAGCAACATTTTTCTGAATATGTCTCCTCAGGCAAAGGAAATAAGAGAAAAATAAACTACTAGTACTACATTAACCTAAAAAGCTTTTACACAGTGAAGGAAACTATCAACAAAATGAAAAGGCAACCTACTGAATGGGAGGAGATATTTCCAAATCATATATCTGTTAGGAGATTAATATCCAAAATATAAAAAGATCTCATATAACTCAATACCAAAAAACACTAATAATCCAATTTGAAAATGGCAGAGGACCTGAATAAATATTTCTCTGGAGAAGACATACAGATGGCAAATGGAAAAGATGTTCAGTATCACTAATCATCAGGAAAATGCAAACCAAAACCACAGTGAGATATCACCTCATACCAGTCAGAATGGCTAGTATCAAAAAAACAAGAAAATCAAGTGTTGGTGAGAATGTAAAGAAAAGGGAACCCCCATGCACTATTGGTGGGAATGTAAATTGGTGCAGCCACTATGGAAAACAGTATGGAGGTTCCTCAAAAAACTAAAACTCTTAGAAATACCATATAAGCCAATAATTCCAGTACTAGGTATTTATTCCAAGAAAACAAAAACACTATTTTGGAAAGATATATGCACCCCTATGTATATTGCAGCATTATTTAGAGTAACAAGAGTAAGCAACCTAAGTGTCTATCATTAGATGAACAGATAAGAAGATGTGGTAAACAATTAATTGAATATTACTCAGCCATAAGGGATGAGATCTTGCCATTTGTGACAATGCAGATAGACCTAGAGAGTGTTATGCTAACTGAAATAAGTCAGAAAAAAACAAATACCACGATTTCACTTATATCCAGAATCTAAAAACCAAAACAAATGAACAAAAACACAACAAAACAAAGACTCATAAATACAGAAAACAAACTGGTGGTTGCCAGAGGGGATGGGGTGGGAGGGATGAGTGAAATAGGTGAAGAAGATTAAGAGGTACAAACTTCCAATTATAAACTGAGTAAGACATTGAGATTAAAAGTACAGCATAGGGAATATAGTCAATAATATTGTAATAACTTTGTATGGTGACAGATGGTAACTACACTAATCGTGGTGAGCACTACATAATGTATACAACTGTTAAATCACTATATTATACACCTGAAACTAATGTAACATTGTATGTCAACTATACTTCAGTAAAAAAGTAAATTAATTTAAAAAATTTTTAAAGTTCATGTATACCTCAAAATAAATAAATAAATAAATAAAGTTCATGTATACCGCAGCTGAGAAATCCTTCCTTGGGAATCTATCCCCAAAAATAAATGCATCGATACATAAAGATAACTTACTTGGACAAGGCTTCAGTTGAGGAAACCAAGGTTTCCACTGTATTTGAAGCTGATTTTGTAGGAATCATTTCATCTTTTTGGTCAATATTATAACAGTTTTTGAGAAGAAAGTGGAAAGATCAACACAAAGGGACTGCATGATGAAAAATGCATTCTCAATCCAGATAACCCAGATAAAAGACTTAAGTTTTTAAAAGTGAAAGAGTCATATAAAATGTACAGGCTAGATTATTACTACCCCAAATATATGAATAAGCTTAAGGTTGTTCAATAAAAATACCAGTTATTGTGATTAAACAGGAAGAACTGTAAGAAAGCCCCACACTATTTCCATTCTATTTCTAACAAATCCACACTTCTTTTAAATCATCATCTCTTCCTAAAAGTCATAGCACAAAGACCACTTAAATCTTTTCCCATGAATAAAGCTAGAAATGCAGAGTTCCACAATACTTACTGGAGAAATGTATTGTGGAGGAAAAAAAAGAATATCTAATAATAGGTAAAATAGAATAAATGGTGGTATACTCATAGCATGGCATATTAGGCACTATTAAAAATAATAATTACATATATACATTGACTTAAAATGATTTCCATCATTTAGTGTTCTCCGAGAATAGGTAGATGCAGAAGAGTATACAGAATATGATCCCAAATTAGTATATAATAACAAGAAAAAATACCAAATTGTTAATATTGGTATTTTGAAAAGACGGTAGGGCTGGCAGTTAAGAGTTTAAAAACAGAAAAGATCTGTTTTAGAAGAATTCTCAGAATAAATATGTAAGAAATGCTGTATATATATGTACATGTTGTAAAGATGGTAACCAAAATAATTCTAATAACTGTTGAAATACATGGATTTTTACTTTCTTTTCTTCCTGTCACCGTTTTTTGCTATTGACACATATTATTTATGCAGTCAGAAAAACATTTTTATTTTGGGGGAAATAAAGGTGGGAGACCAGGAAAACAATGCTTTGAAATTTAAAAAATACAAGATGCTATAGGTAGATATGATTTCTGAATAATTACTGTATTTTAAAATCCAAAAACAAAGGGGAGTAATATACTCATTAATGTAGAGAGCTGTTGAATCATTATATTGTACACCTGAAACTAATAGAACACTGTATGTTAATGTTTCAATAAAAAAATTTAAAAATTTTAAATAAGAGATAATTACATAGAATAAGCAACACTTTCTGCCAAGACCAAAGAGCAAAAAAAATCTTATGTAAACAGACCCTAAAGCACAGATATCACAGACACACAGACACACAGACACACACATACCTGGATGATTTAGCAGAGTATCAAGTTCTTCTTTGGCCACAACCATTCTTAATCTATCACTACTATCAATGACAAAAATAATGGCTTGTCCTTCTCTGTATAAGGAATGAGAAAAATTAAAGATCAACTTATACATTTTTCCATGTTTAGCATTCATTTGCATTTCCTACCCTCTGTATTATCTTTTCTTTGCATATTAGTTTATATGAGTGACTAATATATTACCATTAGTCATATTTCATGTAAAATAATTTTTTAGGTTGGTTGATAATGTACATTTAATGCTGATTTCAAAATTTTTAAAAATTACAAGTAAAACCATAATCCTATTACACAGATGCAATCATTATTAATATTTTGGGGTAAATCAATTTTGTCTTTTTTTGTGTGTGTATATTCACGGAGGAATACCTACATTTGTACTTAAATGGAATCTTGCTGTTTTATACCCTGCCTTTCTTATATACATTTCCTTGATCTTTTTTTGCAGTATAGTTTGAACTACTTTTTTAGGAAACATTAAAGCTCTACACCAGTGTTTCTCAAATATTTCTTCCTATAACCATAGTGAGAAATACAATTTACATTAAGATGCAGTAGACACATAAGTATATGTAACTACATTTGAAAAAAGCCTTCAGAAATAATGCTTACAAATAGCTTTTATTTTATTCTATTAAGCTGATAACCAGCCACTGAAATGGCTTAAGGATTCATTTACAGATCACAGTAGCACTTAAAAAAAAAATCACTGATTCCCTCTGCACCTTTCCTTGAATGATTATAAAATATCCCCTTGCACAGATATGTCATCAAATACTGTGGACTTCGAGATTATTTTTAATTTTAATTTTTGATTTTTTTTAAAGATTTTATTTATTTATTTGACAGAGAGAGATCACAAGTAGGCAGAGAGGCAGGCAGAGAGAGAGGGGGAAGCAGGCTCCCTGCTGAGAGCCCGATGCGGGGCTCGATTCCAGAACCCTGAGATCATGACCTGAGCCGAAGGCAGAGGCTTTAACCCACTGAGCCACCCAGGTGCCCCTATTTTTAATTTTTATTACTGTGAAAAACTTTGGAATAAAGATACTATTAAATATATTTTTTAAATTTCTTGATATCTTAAGACTTATAATTAGGAATTTCTAGGAATACATACAAAATTTAAAGTTTTAGATAAAAATTGACAAACTGTATTTCAGAAATACTTTTAACAATTTATACTACCAGTACTTTTCCCACCCCCTTTCCATCATGGCTCTTAACATTCTTTTCCATTTTTGCCATTCTAACAACATAATATTTTACATTGTATTTCATTAATTGCTAGTGAAGTTCACTATCTTTGCATGTATTTATTGGACCTTTTACTTTTTTCTGTGAATCGCTTATTCCAGTCATAAATTAAGAATTTAAAAGTTCAATATCATTAGCAATCACATGAATATAAAAATAAAACAACTTTTGAGTACCATTTTCTCCTATCATTTTAAAAAAATGAATGTAGGTTATCACTAGTCATACATTACTAGTAACCACTGAAACTAACATGATTGGAAATATCTATCAACAGTTTTAAAAATGTTCAGTCTCTTCGAGCCAGTAATTTTATTTCCGGAATTTATACTAAGGAAACATGAACTATGACAAAGATTTATGCAGCAAGATGTGTTAACTGGAGGATTGCTTATAATCTTCAAAAACTGAGAATAGCTTTTATGTTCAAAAACAGAATGATTAAAAAATAGGCATAGGCATATGAAAAAATAATAAGCAGCCAGTCATTAGTAATATCCTTTGTATGTTTTTTCTGATTTATTCTTATCACTGAATGTTAACTAAAAAAGCAGGGTAAAAAACTTTATATGGTACATAATTTAGAAGACTCCTTTCTCAATTATGTAAAGTACAAAAAAAATTATGTAAAGTATATATTTTATATTTCAAAAAGAAAAACACAAAAAGATTAACGATGGTAAATTTATTAGTGAGATTTATAGAAAAAAATATTTTTTCTATATTTTCTAAATATTAAAAAATGTGTACTCCTTATGTTTTATACTTTATTACTTTTTCATATTAAAAAGATAATAGCAATAATTATATATTAATCAATGTTACAGGATCAAATAAATGACAAAGTAAACTTCCCTTATAATCTTATTGTTCCAAAAACAAATGCTATTAATCATTTGGTGCACATGCCACTAAATTTTTTTCTTCTGTATGTTTACTAAGCACATATTTTTGTTAAGAGTGGTATTACTCTTTTTATTATTGAGATACGTCATTATAAACAGTGTTCAAAACATATTCTTCTATGTATGTCTTTGTCCACTAGTGCTAGTCATAGGATACTTTTCAAGAAAAAAAATTATGGCTAGAGAGCAAGAACATTTTTCATTTTAAAAGATATTGATAAATTTCTCTGAAAAAGATGTTACATTCCCACCATAAAAGTGACTTATTTTGCCATAGTAGACTTAATCTTTTTAACCTCTTTCAGTCTAATAGATTAAAATGCACTTGTTCTTTCATAATTAGAAAAAGATATAGGATATATATTTACTATTATTATAGACTTCTCCATAGTAACCATATTCACTATTCAACCTACAACTTAGCTATAGTGTTCCTAATTAACTTCTTCCATAAAGATTTTGAAGAAAAAGGAATTAAAATCTGAAACGTTTCCTTCTCTTCAAACTATTTTCTATGTATTTTTGTTAGCTGTAATTAAAATAAATGTTATTTTTAAAATAGTAGGTAAAATAAATACATTTAAATAAAAAAGAATTATCAACTAACTGGAGGAAGAATAAAAAAATCCTGTACTAAAAAGGTTTCCTAAACAACAACAAAAAAATCCAAAAAAACAACTCACATTTCCCGATAATTTAATGTAAGCTACCATAAACATGCCACTTTTCCTTTACCAAACTGACTCCCAAATCTGAAGAACTCTTTTCTCTGTATCTCAGAGGTCCTCTGGATCTGTACGATTTAAATATGACTTCAATCTATTAAAGCACTCATTGAAAAGAATATCTGAAAAAAATCTTCTTTGGCTCATATCTGAGGAATACAATGTTTGTTCCCCCATTAGCAGGAAAGAACTAATCAATAAAAATTAAAATCTGATCTGGCAGTCATCTCATAACCATTCCAAGGCAAGCATTCATCGTGACAAAAGGGTATTTAGTCAGGGGATTCTGGTTATAAGTTTCAGACTCCAAAAGCAAGTTACACTGCTTTTACATGAAGAGTCCTAGCAATATGAACAGTTAATGAATTCATTTACTACCACATGCAAATCCTGAGAGGACATAATAATCTGGGTTCTAGTAACCTGACAATGCTTAATCTGAAGTAATTAGTGAGCACTTTATTAGCATATGCTGAAAAATATCTTATTTAGAATTGCTTGTAGAACAAATGGATCAACTGCTAGTTAGTACTGTTATTTTAACTAAATTTATTTAATAAATGTTTACTGATATATTTGTCTGGTATCATACTTGACCTTGAAGAAATAACCTGAATAGGAAACTGCTTTTAAGCAGTTCACACCCTCATTAGAGAGGCAGCTATGGTACATGACTTAAAGACATAAGAAGTATAGTAAAATACTGTGTGGACACTGGGGACAGAGTAACTGGGCAAAATGGTGGAATTTCACAGAGGAGGTGACTTCTGAGTTAACCTTAAAGCATGACTATATTAACTTTAAACTGCAACAAAATAGAACAAGGCATCAAAAACAGAGAGAAAAGCATATGCAAAGATCCAAGGTCATGAAGGGCCTGAAGAATTTGAGAAATAATATGAAGTATGATTATACTTTTTCATTAGAAACATTTAAATTATATGAAAAATAAATAGTGCAACCTAGCCCATGTAATCCTTTGGATTTATTTGTTAATCATTATTATTAAAATATATTCATCTAGTTAACCAACACTTATAAACATACTTACTTATAATAGTGTTCCCAGAGATTTCTGTATCTTCCTTGACCTGACATGTCAAACACTGTAAAAGACAAACTACAGGAAAAAACAAAACAAAAAAATAAAACCAAACACCAAAACAAAACAAACCATGACTACATTGTAAGATACTAACTTAAGGTGTCACTTTTACTTAAAATTTTAAATTATTTTCAAAGAAACCACTCTTGAATATGCAATATTCAACTTGACCCAATTTTCAAGTATGAGTCCCATAAAACAAATTTTGTAATATAAATATGACTTTGTAATGAGTAACATATAAAAAAGATGCTTTACTTGCTAGTGAGATTATCAGAGTTTGTCTAAAGTCTAAATTCTGAAAAATAATCCGGAGGTAGTGGTACAAATAATTTACCATCTATGGACTTCTGAAACAACAAATTACTTTTTCTAAGAATAGAAAGAATGACTAGGTAGATCTAGTATTATCACTTTTCACCCACAACTTCTTAGTCACAACTATAATAAAGTGAATTACCTGGATGATTTGAATTTCTCTATGCTGAATCCTATGGTTGGAACTATATCTTGTGATTGAGCCTTCAAGAGAAAAGATAAATTGAGAAATCTGCAATTATCAAAGATGAATTTTTCCTTGGGTTAAAAAAAAGCATCTAGGTTTCCAATTCTAAAATTTGTCACTGAGGAGATGACAGAATTAAACAAAACTATAATTTTTGTAGTGGGATCACTGTGTGTGAATTTTTACAGAAGATTAAGGTTTACTAATTATGAAATGTTTACATCTTAATTCACATTTTGTGCCTTGCTGTAAGTTACCATAGCTGTAAAGTGGTTTCATGAGTTATTCTGAGTTCACACATAGGATTTTATAATCTTTTACCACATACTTATTGAGTTTATATATGCTACTGCAGACTGTTCTTATGTCTAGATGGTGAATATACATGGTCCCTGCTTTCAGAGAGTTTATCATCTAGAGAAAGTAAACAGCAATAAGCAAGTAAACTACAAGTGAACATGATATCAGGCAGTGTTAAGTACAGTGAAAGGGATTTGGGGATGAGAGGCAATGGGGGAGGAGGGTTGGTATGGGGCATGGAAAAAGGATGCTGAGAAAAAAGCCTCTCTGAGGAAGTAATATCTGACCCAAGAATGAATATGAAAAAGGAGAAAAGCTATGACAAGATCTTGGCAAAGAACATTCCAGTCAAAGGAATTAGCCAGTGCAATGACTCCAATGCAAGCAGGAACTTGCCATTCAGGAAAAGTATAAGGCCTGTATGTCTAAAATGTACTGAGTAAGGAAGAGAGCTATATGCAACAAAGAGCCGTAGAGCCTTGAAGGCCATAGTGGGGAATTGTGTGTGGAGAAGAGATTACAAGGGGGCAAGAGTATAGCGGGAGACCTGTTAGCAAGTCCCACAGGCAATTAAAATGCCTTAAACTGACAATACATCAAATGCCTCCTAACACTTCCACCATCAAAACTATTCCTCCTGGGGCGCTTGGGTGGCTCAGTGGGTTAAAGCCTCTGCCTTCAGCTCAGGTCATGATCTCAGGGTCCTGGGATCGAGCCCTGCATCAGGCTTTCTGCTTAGCGCGGAGCCTGCTTCCCCCCTCTCTCTGCCTGCCTCTCTGCCTACTTGTGATCTCTCTCTCTCTCTGTCAAATAAATAAATAAAATCTTAAAAAAAAAAAACAAAACTATTCCTCCTTCTGAATAAAAAACACCATCTACTTTCTAATAACCTATGAGTTATTCTTGACTCCTCCTTTTCTTACCTTTTTTATATAAACATTCTCAAGTTGGTCCTATCTCACTTAGTTCAGGCCCTTATCATTTCTTGCTTTGATTTACTACAAAAACCTTCTAATTACTCCTAATTGTTAATGTGATACCTTAAACTAGTTACTCAACTTCTCCAAACCTCAGTTTTCTCAAATGTGAAATCTATTATTATCTTTAACTTGTAAAGTTATCGTGGTAATTAAGTGAGTTACAGAATGCAATATACTCAACACAGTGTCTGGTCTATAGGAAATACTCAGCAAATACTAAACAATTATCATAAGTATACTCTCATTGATTTCAGTCTCTTTCCAATTTTTCCCATATAGCCACAGTGTAACTTTATTTTTTTTCCCCAATTACTTTTATTTTTTCAGTGTTCCAAGATTCATTGTTCATATACCACACCCAGTGCTCCATGCAATACGTGCCCTCCTCAATACCCACCACCAGGCTCGCCCATCCCCCC
>CM052898.1:152647038-152698326 GCA_028534135.1 Potos flavus
AACTTTGGAATAGTTTCCTAACTTTTGTTGTCCCAAAATACTCCACTGTTTTAACTTCTGATTTTGATCAAATTGTGATAAAATCATCAGCTATTACCATTAGGAAAAAATACCAGTAATAAAAAAGTGAGGAAATTAAATGTTTAAAGAAATCTCAGAAAATATACCTCAAAATATTAGCCCTGTCTTCACTGAACTGTAATTAGAACATTTGCCTAGCCTCTCCACAATCACCCGGCTTCTTCACAAACTCTTTTTGTTTCCAGAGCTTCTCTTTTAACTTGCTGTTCTACTTAACAAGGATAAAATTAATCAACCTTCTTCCCATCACTTTTTTTTTATTTTAAGGAGAGAGAGAGAGTACACATCAGCAGGATGGGCAGAGGGAGAGGGAGAGAGAATCTCAAGCAGACCACACACACAACACAAGCACTGGGCTTGATCTTACCACCCCAAGATCATGACTGAGCTGAAATTAAGAGTCGGACGCTTAACTGATTGAGCCACCCCAGGCGCACCTCCTCCCATTACTTCTGAAGTTCTAATGGAACATAATTAGAAAGAAGAAACTCCACAAATTAATCAGGATAAAACAAGATATGTGAGCTCATGTTTCCACATTCAAGAGGGATTCATTGTCCTCTAAAGAACTCCAAAGATTATCACCAACACTTATCTTCCTCTGCTCTATCTAGGAAGAAATACATTTGGTTATTCTCTGAATTGGTGAAGGAATGGTACAAAGCAAGCAAAGAGTGTAAGAATTATTACCTAAGTGGAACAGCCTATCTTAGATAGCCCAAGGATAGACTAACATCAACAAGAATAGAACAGGATTTCTGAGAGAAGATCCTATTTGTTTAGTTTCATTAAATCTTTGCCTGCCCAAAAATGAAAATTAAAAAATTACCCATCAGTCCTCCATTCATCCCAAAATACACTTATATACCAGGTGATATTTAGGTACTTAGGATTTAGGGTTGAACAAATCAGATTTATGCTCTTCAGGAATTTAAATTTATAAAGAGGAAAAGTTTAATAAACAAGCTACCAGTTAAATATGCAAGATAATTTCAGATTGTTTTAAATAACATAAATCTGGATGATGTGGTAGTATGATAGGATTTATGCTGGCAAAGGGGGTAATGCAAATTGGGGAAAAAAAGGTATTTATAGGGTATATTTCTAAGAAAATACACAAGACCAGATTCTTCAGTGATGAAGGTTAAAATGCCTCCCCACCCTCATTCATCAGTTTAGAAAACACCAGCAACCTCAATACATTGACAATAAATAAGCATTAGGATAGCTTAGAGCCAGTTTGGGTCCAGAAGTATCTAATTATCTGGAAACTGATTTTATCCACAAAAAATAAGAGACATAACTATAAAATGAGATTTGCGAATTTTTCTGCATTGTAGATTTCTATAATTCACTTAATTCATTAAAAATTATGTTTCTAATAGTGGATCTAAGCTCACAAGAGATTTCTTCAGTTCAGATACATGGAGGAAACAAGTGTTTTATCTATAGCTGTGTGATGGAGGTTTTGAGGTCTTTAAGAAATTCTACTTCAAGTGGTCTTTTGGCTATCAGCACCAAATTAAAAAGAAAAACAAACCAGAACGAAACAACCACAAAGCAACTTACTGCGCTCTCAGGATCTAGAGGTCAATTGTTCTGTGGAGACTGGGTGGTTGACTAAAGATTAAGTCTCAGGAACTGGGGTCAGAAAGTAGGTGATCCCCTTAAAATAGCCCTATAGCAACTCTAGGCTAGTTCCATAATTCACCAGAGATAACAGAGAAACAGGGATGTTGGAAAGCACTGGAAGATTAATTAAAAAACCTTAGTTATTGGCTGTGTACCCAGGTTTTCCTGGGGGCTCTCCCTAACTAATGTGGTGTGTTAGACAGGGTTAAGAGGTTACAAGGCCAGTCTGAAATGGGGATATCAGAGTATTTTAAGATCACAGACGGAGTACATGATATCTCCTCTTTCTGCCCTAAATCCCTAGAAATGACAAAAGAAATTATGAAAAAAAAATCCCTATGTAGGTTAAAAAATAAGAGCAAGTGTCTTCAAAAGTACATCCTTGTTCAGAGAAGAAAGGTGTTCCCATTCATATCAAAGATTATTTCTACGGTAATAACCATGTCTTGGATGATCACTATACTGTTGGGGATGATGGAAAGAGACTGTAATTTCTATTTTGTTTTTAGAACGTTATTTCTGCCAATTTGAGTATAGCAGACATTGGGGAACTGGTCCATTTTGTGGCTATATATTATTTGTAAGAGAAGGAAAAGTGAGAGAGGGGGAGAGGGAGAGAGGGAATCCCAAGCAGGCTCCACGCTCAGCACAGAGCCTGATAGTGAGCTCAGTTCCATGACCCTGAGATCATGACCTGAGCCAAAAACGAGAGTTAGCTGCTTAACCAACTGAGCCACCACGGCACCCCCATTTTGTGGCTATTATGGTGGCTCTGGTTTTAGTTATTTTGTACTTATTTGAGACTAGTTTTCTTTTGAAGATTTTATCTATTTATTTATTTGAGCGAGAGAGGAGGGGCAGAGGGAAAGGGAGAGAATCTGGAGAAGACTCCATGTTGAGCTCAGAGCCTGACAGTGGGCTCGATCCCAAGACCCTGAGATCATGACCTGAGCTGAAATCAAGCATCAAGACACTTAACCCATAGCCACCCAAGACTAGTTTTACCAAAAAAAAATTTTTACTTTTGAGGCAATTCTTTGAGGTAGAGAAAAATGTAAACACCTCTGATAGAATAGGCCCTTACCTAAAAAAATTTCCTTATAATCTTGCTTACTGCTGATAGATTTACCTACAGAAGTTCAGGTCACCAGTCACTGAGATTCTTAAGCATTAGCCCAGCCTGATCTGCTGATAGATGATCCACACAACTGACTATGGGCCAAGACACAACTGGGTATGGTTCTAATTTTAACATATACTCAGTGTTCTCTAAGTTCAATTCTGGACCCCATTCAACTTTGTAGGATGCTTTATCTCTCTCTTAAGGACCGATAAAGAAATTTCTTGCAATCACTTAGATCAGGAGATAGACTTCTAATGTATGTGGGTTTTTTAACTTTTTTTCCCTATCTTCACATATAGAAAACACTTCATCAAATGATACTCCATATTTCTCTAACTCACCTCCTCCAATTTATTCCTCTCCATGGGTAAAGAATTACTCCTTTGCTCAGTTTGTGAAACAGAACTGAGCATTCTTGGTTCTGCCTCTCTCTACTCTTTTTTTTTTTTTTAAAGATTTTATTTATTTATTTGACAGAGAGAGAGATCACAAGTAGGCAGAGAGGCAGGCAGAGAGAGAGGGGGAAGGAGGCTTCCCGCTGAGCAGAGAGCCCAACGTGGAGCTCCATCCCAGGACTCTGGGATCATGACCTGAGCCGAAGGCAGAGAATTTAACCCACTGAGCCACCCAGGCGCCCCTCTACTCTCTCTCTCATTTGGGTGCCACATGCCTATCACAAGCATGCACTCTCATCTGATCTTAGCCATGAAATGAACCTAAAAGAGTAGGATCTTTCCCCTAGGAGGAAACCTCAAAATTTTGGGAGGCCAATCTCAATACAACAGAGTGTTAGGAAGTCCTCTGAACAGACCTAGTCCTTGCCCTCCAAAATTAAATAAAGCTGATATTTTTTATCTTTGCCTGACTTCAGCATGTATACCTCAGCTGATTCCCAGCTCAGCTGGGAAACTCCTTAAAACACCTAAATTGCCTTCCAAATCCATCTTTCAGTTTCTTACCCTGGCTCCCTCACACTAACTCCCACCTGAAAATATACCAGCAGTTAGTTGTTCTTACATGATAAACTCCTTTATGTAGAAGGGAATAATGACCAGAAAAAAAGAAATAATGGTGTTTTTGTATTTCAGAGCAATCTCCAACTAAACAGAAGTAAAATTGAAGCTGCAAAAGAAAATGGAGTAGTAAGGCTGCTTATTCTGCCCAACCTGAAACATTGTTTGGAGGCAACTACCGTATTTAGGAGCAATTATTCCCCATCCTCTAGCCATTCAGTCACTAAGAGTACCAGCTTCTTAGTTTCTGCCCTACCTGTATGCAGTTTATATTATTTTTTCACTCTACATTTTTCATTAATTCACTAATGGCTTTCACCTAAATAAGTGTATTTACAACTGTAAACGTTAGTTGTCTATCCAATATCCATTCTCCTCTCCTTCCATACTTATAAGACCCCTATTATTTTTGGAAGCAGCAGTATGCCCTGCTTTAAAAAAATAAAAAAATCCAGCTTCATTTACACATGGGGTAGCCAATGAGATATAAGTTAGGAATCATCATTTGGTGCTTCTGGGTAAGTTCTTTAAAGAAGGCTTATTTAGCAAGCGGACCTCTTCTTTTGCCTTGTTCTTTTCTCCTCCCTGTGACTTAGAATACAATTAACCAAGATGACAATGTGGAGATCTTGAAGATGAAAACCAGGCACTTAGAACAGCAGAAAAGGAAGATGGAAGATGCCTAGATGTCTCATGACTGACCACATAGCTGCCCTACTGGCCCTGGAATACCTCCTCTGGACTTATTTAGATTAGAAAAAGAAGGTTCTATCTTATTTAGTCCACTATTATGAGGGTTTTCTTTATATGTAGCAAAACCTAATTTCTATGTACCATGTGCTGAATGTGCTAGCTTTATATATTTTTCAATTATTAAAATTATATGTTCATATACTTATTACTTAAATGACTTAAAGTCATTCTGCTTACTATTACTGATATGCATACCACACTCTGGGAAGCTGCTAATTATCCATTGAACCCATAAAAATGATTCACCATTCCCTCTGTTTTGTTTCTCTTGTAAAGAGGGAGCCAAAAAGAAGGCAATGCTACCTAAAAGTGAATTTGGCAAATTTGTTAGGATCTTTCAAGAAAAAAAGGCATTTGGAAAATATTCCAGCTTAAATAATCAAGACTCACCTATATATCTGTATAAAATACACTGTAAATTATGTCTGATTGACATTTATTACTTTAAGGTACTACAAGGTTAACAGGATTTCATAACATGATTATATGAAGTAATGATGGCAAACAAAATTCTGCATGTTAACTTTCTCTAGCAGAAAATACATAAAGCATCTAACAAAGATACTTACATTTGAAGGTTTAAGTTTGTTAATGATTGTTGTTTTGCCACTATTATCCAGCCCAAGGCACAAAACATGTACCTCCTTCTTCTTTAGGCCAAGCAAGCCTGAAAGTCTGTCTAGCAATCCCATAATGTGATACAAATATTTACAAACCAGCTGCAAATTAGAAAGTAAATATATATATATCAATCACAGGCAACTTAGGTATGGAAAATATAAGCAGGTGCATAAAAAAATTTAATAATTTAAAGACACAATCATAAAAGCCATGTCAATGTAGCTTTGTATTTAGTAAACAAAGTTTAAGCTGATTAGCACAAAAGAGCCTTATCTGAAGTGCAGATTGGCAGCTTATAACCCTAGGCAACACAAAGAACAATACCCTTGAAACAGCAGTATATTTCTTCTGGTAAATTATAATATTTAAGAAGAAAATGTTGTTAAACTCAGTATGATGTGGAGTCTGCCACTTGCAATCTTGAAAGTATCTGCACCCTTTCTAGAAATCCGGAACAATGTATGGGCAAAGGAGTTCATGTAGAGCCTAATGCTAAAGTTCAGAATGTAGAAGGCAGATCAGAAATGAGAAAACCTGAGATTTTGGCTACACTATTTGAGCCACTGGCTAAATCTTTTTCTGAAGCCAGCACATTGTTGTACTATGCAATAATCCGAAGCAATAACTATTAAATTCACTGATTTTGTTTGTTTGCTTGATTATATCCAGTTTAGGTTGCATTTTCTATCAAGAGGAACAAAGAACACTAACAGCTATATTTACTTTAATATATACTATATTGCTACAGCTATCACTTGCTCATAACCTGCTATGAACTTTCCAAATGACTTTCCAAAGGTGTTCCCCTTTGGTCTATCACTCCCCAAAACATTATCGTGGGAGAAGAGGGATATCCCTATTGCCAGTCCTCAACTGATGCAGGCACTGCTACAGCAGTAACTACAATCTGCCTACATCCCAAATATTTCCTATTATTCTCCTAACCTTCATTTTCAAAGTTCTGTAAATATTCATCTAATTTAATTGATTTATTCTCATCTCCATCTAAAGTTCCAGAAGCCTGTCATCCCCCAACTCCTTCAGTATTTTTTATCCCACACTATCCTAAGCAAGGTCATACCCTGAAGGATGTGTGAAGCTGCAGCAACTTAAATGATGAGGTTTCCAAGATTGCATCAAAAGGAGAATGCATCATCAATTTTGCTCAGGCCCCTTGGGGGATCATACTGATAGAAATTTCAAAACCAAATTTCAATGATGTGCAGGAAAGGGCAGGCACAGTGCCCCACCAGAGCATGGGGGCTATAAGAGAGCCACAGCTGTCTTATCCAAGGGATGGGTTTGATTTCAGATACTCCATTTGTACCACTTTTCTCCTTGTGTTGGAGACTCAAATCTCACTCAATCCATTCCTTTAAATCCCAGCTTGAGGAATATTTGTAGAATCTACTTTAAGTTAGCCTTCCGGTATCATGAATCAATTCATGTAGACCACTTTAATTCAAAGTAGATTTGCTCTCCTCACTTTGTTATTTATTGTACTGAACATATTGATAAAAAGATAATATCTTACCCTGACGCAAATAAAACATCATATGTTAATTTAAAAAAAAACAAGATCTTGTTTTCCATTTTCCATACAATTCTGAACAGATTTTTAAAAAATATGACCACTTCTCAAATCATCATCCTTTGGGCATCCAAAGCACTGATTGTCAAAAACTTAGTACTTGAATATTCACTTTCCAAAGAACCCTGGGTTGTGATTTTCCAGCCCTTTTCATTGAATTATTAAAACTAATGCTTGTTAAAAAAAAAAATACAAAAAAACTAATGCTTGTTAATGAAATATTTTGGGACATACACTTTAGAAGTCAATTGTTCTAAAAGATGTAATTATAGCCTTATACATACATGTTTCTATTTCTTAGTAATCATACATTTCTGCAACTTTACTTTTTCCACGTATGAAAGAAAGATAACAATTTAAGCCACTCAAAATTTATTCACCTTGCCCTGAGCACACAGTGGGAGATAAAGTTTTCTGTAGCTCCCTATGCCTAAAGCCATGATTCTCAACTTTGGCTGCATACTGGAATCAACTACTGAATTAGTATTTCTGGTGATGGGATTAAGGCATCAGTATTTTAAAAAGCTACACAGTGTTTCTGATGTACAGTTACTACTGAGAACTGCTGGCTTTCAGAATAAAGCACAAACGTTAAGGTGTAGCTTTTAAGGTTCAATCTGGCTCTGATCTATCCTTAAAATTTTCTTATCTTACTGTTTTACTGCGCACCAGCCAATCAAATTCTCTTGGTTGTTATCTGAGAAACTGCTTTCTAAAGGATTACTTGTTGCCAGGAAAGTCTTGAAGAATTAGGATGTTATCCACAGTAGAGCTTGGAATGTAGTAAGCCACAGACGATGGGGCAGAGAAAAACACCATGAATGGTACTTAATAAACTTAAAAAAAAAAAAAGTTCCTAGAGTGAATTATGGCACACTTTTAGGACTTCAAACATTTTTATTCGGTTTTCAGTTTTTGGTGATGAAATTTCAATTACATTTCCCACACACCAAATAAAAACACAAAACTGGGCGGTGATAAAATCAACCGAACAAATTCGCCCAAACCATGAGTCTTCCGGGATCCCTAGTACTAACCGCATAAATCCTCTCTCCTTTTCCATCTCTTACGCTTTAGAAACAACGGTACGGAGTGAAAAACACAGGAAAGAGTAAAGAGCATTTCTAAAACGCGACGGGAGTGGTGGTGGTGGTGGTGGTGGCGGCGGCCCTCGCTAAAAACAAGGGCGGAGGGCGCGGGAAGATACCTGGTCTTTGAAGTTAATCCTGCGGGCCCAAGGGCGAAAGAGGAACAGGAATGGACCACTCGCTCGTATCCGTCTCTGGGATAAATATCGGGCGTCTCTCAGCCTTCGTCTCTATGCCTCCATTGTAAGAACCTCTGCTCCTGAGCAAAGCTGCTTCTACAAGTTGGGTGAACTGGTTGCCTGTGCCTCAGCCGGAGCATCAGTGGCTGGGCAGGCGCCTACGCGCGTGGCGTTCCCTTGGCAACCGGACGTTCTTCCGGCCCTGAAGCCACGCCTCCTTGGACTTCTTAGAGTAGCCTCGGTGCTCTTGTTTACGGGATTTAAGAGCTCCCGAGAATGCCAGAAGTACACCGAGGAGTATTAAAGGTGTGAAAACAGATGGCGGAGTGAACGGCCGCCTTCTTACGAAGAGAAGCGTTGTCCCGAATGGAGCACGATGGGAGTCGTAGGCGTGCGCACAGCCTGCTGGGAAATGCTTGGCGCCGCGTTTGCTGCGTGCACTTCTTTCCGCCCGCGTTTTTCCCAGACTCTCGGGAAAATTCTTCAATTCCAGCACGCCGGGGCGGGCGCTCCCTGTGGCTCCCTGAGCGACGAGGAACCTCTGCGTCGTTACCGGGCACGCGCGCAGCGTGGCGGCAACGACCGAAGAACACAGCTGGCAAAGCGTGTGCCAGTTTTCCTGCTGCCCCTCCTACGGAGGCTTTCCGGGCTCTTACAGGCCTCAGACCCTGGAGTCCTGAAGTAAAACTGTTAATCTAGGTAGGGAGTGGAGATGAAACTGGTGTGAAAGTCAGAAGCGTGACTTGGCAGAGGAAGTATGCCTGTACCCTGGCTTTTTAGCCGTTTGATGTCCTGAAGAGATTTCCACTAGCCATAATCTGTGATTAGATTAAGTCTCCAGAATCAAATCCGTAGATGGTCAGGAAAGGAATAGTCCGAATGCTCAACGTTAACCACCTTTTAAAATTACACCGCAATTTTATAGTAGCAATGATACTCTAGTTGAAAATACTTAGATACGCTTATTTCTCGACATTTTTATAACCACGCTTTCCAAAGGACAGACTACAGTTGGAGTAATCTTTCAACCTACCTAGCCTCACCCCTCCCATCCCCCACACCATTGAATGGTTTTCATGGATGAAAACCTTCCTCTTAAATTTTCATCTATAGTTTTCTTTTTGGCCAAGAGTATGGGAAACTTCTCCCCACCCCCAAACACACACTCACACACTAGCTAGGGTTATATGTTTACCACCCTGCCTGATCTTAAATGGCTTATTAATTTTTGTATTAAGCAGACTAGGAGGGTGAAAAAAGACTGGAAGAATTATATAAAATTAATGATGGGGGTGTTTATGTTTTCAAATTTGTAAATGTGGTTGTTTTACAATGAAAAAGAGTGTGGTTCTGGGTAAGTGATTCTTGAAAGGCTAAAACTAACAAAACCCAATAGTTCTATATTCCAAAATATTTACAGATGTCCTTGAAAAAAAAAATGGAGTATGGATATATTCTTCCTAATTGTGTGACCTTAGGCCAGTTAACCCTTCTCCGTGCTTTAGCTTCCTCACTTTCAAAAATACAATATTTATCTCATTTGGTAGTTTTGAGAATTGAATAGGTTTAAAAAGTATATTGCTTGGCACATAGTAGTGTTCAGAAATAAGTTCCTGTCTTCCTTTATCCTGAAATTTTTATTATATGGATAGGATTTGACCCAATTCCTAAATATTCTGGTTCATTAACTTCTGACTGTAAATGCATTTTCAAGGAAGTATTGATTCCTTTTCTTTGTGTCAGGCATTTGTGATTCATTTTGATGAGACATGAAAGCTAATTTCCTTATAGCCTGAATATGACTTTTTTTTTAGACTTAAGTAGAAAGCTTGTGTTTCTGAAAATGTCGGTGCACAGACTTATTTTTTTCCTGTTTGGAGTTCATATTTTCTGCCCTTAGGTTGAGTTCTATTTTTGCTTAGTACAAAACATTTGGTAAAAACTGGAAATCTGATGGGGAGGTTGGATATCCAACTTTTCATTAAATTTAGGCATATACATAATTCTGTGACAAAAAATTAGCTAAACAAATCGTTATCTTAGATAAGTGTAGTTGATGTGATGGCTTATCATTAGAGATTAAATAGTGAAACCCACAGTGTACTCAATAACATAGAAAATGCCAGTTTTAAAAATATGTAACAGTTTAAAAACGTAAATATTTCATATGGTTGAATGTGCATTTTGGTACTTTGCCAACTGAAACTGCTTTTGAGTACTGACAAGCTCAGCATAAAAATTATTCCACTTGATTTAATAAGTTAGTGTGGCTGTCTTCATATTATTATAAGGGTGAGAAGCTTTAAAAATGGCATGTGATTTTCTGAAGGCTACTTAAAATATCTGTATAAGAGAAGGAAGTTTCAGGTATTTTATAACCAGTTTTAAGAACTGTAGTAGAAGAATTATAAAAGAGTTAAGCCTAAGATGATGACTACAACACTATTCTGATTGAGGAACTTTTAATGTATTTTCTTACCAGCAACTTTTAAAAGAATATAGAAAATTCCTGATTCATAATTTATTGCTCATTTTTGGAATGAATGCTGATGGTGTAAAGCCATTTGAATAGTTGGACATTATGTATATCTTTTGGTCATCTGCAGTTTATGTATAGTATTACCTCTGCAATGAACAATTTAATTTATTTAAGCTCACAAAATAGTTTGCCAGTATTAAATCACTACAAAAATGTGTATCTATTTATAGTGATTTATGTGATTTTATGCCTTAACGGTAATTATGTTAATTATTTTGAAAAATTACAGCTATGATTTTGCATCCAGAATTATGTATCTAAAGAGCATCTAGATTTAAGAGACTGAAAAATAAATTATATTTAATATGCATCAATACAACAGTACAAAAAAGTCACAGATTTAACCACCAGAACTGTTACTTTTATTTGCTAATAGATATTTTAATAAACAGGCTTACTCCATCTGTAAGACCCTGGTAATGCCTCTTAGGAAATCATAGAAAAATAAAATACAATAATTAGTAATTTGTACTTTGTACAAAAATCTTATTATGTTGCTCAGCAGGTAGTTTTGCTAAACACCATATTCTTTCAGCAAATAGATAGATGACATATGTAATGCAATTAACCACAAACAATCCCTCATTGAGAGCTGAGCATTCTATAACACTATTACTTGTAAGCATGCCAGCACATGAAAATTTACATGGAACATCGTAATATTACAGTAGATTTTTATAAGATGAAAACAATACCACCTTTAAGTAAGTCTGGACTACTTCACTGCTATAGCAAAGTAGATAATAGGTAGGATTGCAGTTCAATTGTTAACATCCTTTCACTGTGTTTATCTCTCTACAATCTTGTTATATAACCAGAAAAGAGAACATAGTCTGTGTAAGGAACCTGAGTGGAAGGCATATATTGAAGCTCTAAATAGATACCAAAGAGAAACTGTAATAACAAAGAGAAAAAAATACGGTGCTGTACTTTCTTATTCTCACAAATAGATCTTTTCCCCCCTTTTGTAAGAGGAGATGGGTATACTGCTAAATCCATTATTAATGATAATTAACTTTATGACAGGTTACAGAGAGATACATTTTAAAAATCATATTCCTACTTATAGGAAGGAGAAATGTTTTCAGCTGCAGTTTTTCATTAGTCAAATATTGCTCTATGAGGGATTAAATGCCTCAACCTAGAGAGATGTTATCTAGGTATTTTATTTAAATGTACTATTAAGTATTAAATTAAACTTTTTAGGATTTGTGCTACAAAGATTTTTATAACTATTTTATTTTGAATACACTGCAACTGTCAACATCTACCATTTAATATTTGACATGGCCATTTAAATATTGTGTTTAATCAAATACATATTCATATGTACATGTACATCTTTATATTTTTGTCTATGCTAAAACAGCAAAAAAATGGAGAGCAATCTTATTCCATTATTCACAATCTAATTTTACATCAAATCCATATGCACCTATAAGTTCAACACATTGAATTACATACATCCTATCTAGAAATAAAGATCCAAGCACAATTAAAAGATCACATCCTTCCAATAGGATAGGGAGGGTACAATGAACAAAACAACCATATTGCCCATGTGTTTCTCCTAAATGACAGATGATACTGACGTTTTTCATATCAAAACAAAACAAAATAAAAGTGTTGTTCTGCTAAATGATTAGAGCCTGTTTGCCTCTTTTTTTTTTTTTTTAATTCAGATGGGGCTCAGAACCCTCCAAAGTAGTATTTTGAGAAAACTGCCAGCTTGAGTAAATAATACACATCTTTCAAGATTAAACTAATTTTAATTTTCATAGGCTTTGCATTATAACAATACCTACAAAATATTTCTGCCTTTTACTTTGTAATAGACAAAAATAAATAACAAAACATGAAATGTATCTATGGCATTGAGATGTCCTCACTTAATCTCTACATTATGGAAAAGAGAACACTAGAGTCCTTGGAAAGCACGAACTATTTCAGGTCCTTCAAATAAGATGTCTCAAAAATATTCAGTAAGAATGGCTTTAAAATATTTTATACAATACATCTTTTCCCCATGGTGTATTACATACACACCAATACCCACTGACTGTGTTTATGTATATACGCACGAGTGTGTGTGTGTATATATACATTCACATATATACATAGTTCACTTTTCCCCCTTTCCAACTACTTATACCTCTCTCTTCCAATCTATACTCCCTTCCCACTCTGCATATTGACTTTTATGTCGATGGTAAATAGAACTACTCACATAGTAATATCCTTACCTTTCTATCACAAGTCTACCAACCTATCTGCAATTTTGTCTTCCCATTGCAATTCTATGTCTCCTATCAAAAACTAATCTCCCTACTTATACCATGAATCCTAACCCTTCTACCTCTCAAGGTCTTTTCTATAATATTTTCTCTTGCATAATCATAATCAGTTTCCCCCTTTCTACCAGATCATTCTCATTAGTATATAAATATATTCTAGCATCTTTTCTCCAAACACACACACACACACACACACACACAACCAAAAACCTCTCTTGACCCCATATCTCCCTCCAGCTACTGGCCTATTTCTTAGAGTAAAATTTCTTGAAAGAGTTGTTTATAGATATTGACTCCACCAGCTTTCCTACAATCTCTTCTTAATCCACTTCAATCAGGCTTTGACTACACTATTTCATAGAGACTGTCCTTGTCAAGGTCACCGATAACTGCCATGTGCCAAATCCGTGGCTACTTACAAGCATTTAATCCAAATGACCAGTTGGATTTCTTTTTTCTCTACCTTACCTTGTACTCCTTAGTGTCCTATGCTGGCTTCCAATTCTCTGCCTAACTTCTACGGATGGGAATGCCTTAGACCTCAATTGCAGCGTACTTCTCTACCTTACAGCCTTTTCTCAGATAGTTTCAAAATTTTAAACATCATTTATGTGCTGATGACTTCCAAATCTTGATGTCTATCCCTGATTGCTCCTTGGAACTCTCACATACACTTGTTCTCTCCATTTGACTGTCTAACAGGCATTTCAGGCATTACGTAGCTGAAACCTAACTCTTGATTTTCCCCTTCAAACCTGTTTCTCCTCACCACCGCTTAGTCTCTCATTCCCCAAATAATATAATTTATCTTTTTTTTTAATATAATTTATCTTTGATTTGTCTTTCTTTTCAACCCTCATACTCAATTCATTAGGAAGCCCTGGGTTCAAACATAGCCCAATTTCTAATTCTCTCTCTCTTTACTACTTCCACTTTAACAAAAGCCAACGTTATTTTTTTCTGCTTAAACTATTGCCGTAGCTTCATAAATGTTCTTTCACCATTGTCTCATTTTGCCTCTCTTCAGTTCTTCTACTGTGTACTAAGCACACCATTCTCAAACACTCCAAACTCCCACACATTAAATTGGTCTTTCTGCCTGGAATTTCTTGCCTCTGATCTTCTCTTGACTGGTTCCTTCATGCTTTTCAGTTAACAGTTTAAATGTCACATCCTCAGAGAAAATTTCTTTTACCATTTAATTTAAAAACCACAGTCATGCTATGTAACTTTATTGCTTTTAATTATTAACATAATATTTCTTTATTGGGTACCTCTACCACTAGAAGATCAATTCCATGAGGCAGGGGCTTTTGCTTATCTTGGTCACTCTGTATTTTCAGTGCTTAGAAACAGGACACTGGTACATGTCAGTGTTTAATAAACATTACTTAATGGAGAAAATGAACTTATGGATAAATATATTTAAAGTAAATCAGTACTAATCTTAAAATTTAAGAATTATACAATTTTGGACCAGCAAACAGATAGAACTTCCTTTAACTTTTTTTTCTTTTGTTTGTTATGTTTCCCATAGTGTCAGAGCTTTGACTGGAGAAATCATGCTCTGTTGTTCTTTTTCATATTAACTATAGTTACCTAATTATTTTATTTAATGGTAAAGAGAAATTGTAAGTTGGGAGAAGGGAATGTTTTGCTTCCTCAAAGGGATGTTTGGAGTCTCTGGAAGCAGTTTATACAAAAATGAAATGGCCTTTCACTTTTATTTGCGGTATCCCATCTGGTGAAATTTTAAAAACTGAATAAACAGTAAGTAGTGAAATAACTATAAAAATACATGTTCACTATTTTGAATACACAAAGTCCAATATAAGATTTTCTTTTTGTATTTCTCTTCATGAGAAACCAAGAGTTTGCCTTCTCCAGCAGACTTTATGAGACATCTGACCCATATTAGAGTAAGAAAAAGAATAACTTCAAAAATGATAACTTCTAGCCACCGTGTTTTGGCATTTGGTTTCAACTCTTTGAGAACTGGAAAGTTAGAAGCATTATGAGACTGAATGGAAATATACTATATAAAGTGGCTCTTTTTTTTAATACTTGAAACTGAAAAGTGAAGGCAATCTCCTTGAAAGAATATAAGCACTTTGAGATCATAACATATAACATAAAATTAATATGCAGATACCACATTTTAAACATTTGAAACTATGTAAAATTTATATAATTGCATAAAAGCATAAATTGATTTAAAAGACTACCCCTTTAACTCAATTCTTTTTAACTGCATCTCATATAAACATTTTACATTTAATAATAATATCAGAAGAAAAAACTCTTATTAATGAGAGTGATTAGTTGATACGTATAAAATGTTTTGACAGTCCAACATTCAATGTATTTTTTGACAAATTCTTTTATTATACATAGGTCTTAGAAATGAAAACTACTAATATGGAAATGTTAGTAATTGTGATCATTTGGTTTATTAATAAATTTTTTAAAAATAAATTTCTATTTTTGATATTTTGGCAAAATTTCTGATTTTATATACTATATATTTGAACAAATATTAAGACTTATTTAAATTAGAGATTCCCATCCTCAAAATGCATTTTAGTTTCAAAATTACCAAAAGAGTAGTATGACAAAATTTTTAATCACTCTTTTCTAATAGTTTTTTTAATGTGGTAATTAATAGTTTTGACAAAAAAAACTCCTCTTTGTATTACCTTTTTGTCTTTTCCTCAATTTTAATGTAAATTGGTCTGTTTCCAAGTTCTGCATTAATGCTCTGCCTCTGAGTTTTAAAAAATAAGGTTATTATAGAAGTTATAACATAACCAACATTTTAAGAAACATTGTTAAGAAACTATTAAAATCGAAATTAAGCTATCAAAGTTTGTACTGAATATAAAATTAAACCCAAGTATAGTTTATGAAACATGTCCATAGACATTTATATCCTGTAGTTATTCAGATTTTCAAAGAAACAATCTAACATGGGATGTGATTAAGAAAATGATTAATAATGTATCAGAAATAAAGCACATATAGTAATCTTTAAAATCAAATGTTACTAATTTATATTTGTTAGGACTGCTCAAATATTATGCCCTACTAAAAGAAAAGAAAAAAAAATGCTCCTTTTTCACATTTTTTTCTCTTAGAGACCTAAAAAACCCCAAAATTATATGAAAACTCTATTTTTTGTAAGAAGAAAATGAGATCTTTGCATAGTATAGATATATTAATACAATTTTCTTTGAAAGCATATGTCATGGGAAGAAACATCACATTAAAGCAAATTAAAAACTTCAATGATAAACATTTATGCACATGAAACCTTATTTTTCAAGCAGTGCAGGAATTTTAAAAATCCCCAATCGTTGTTTATTGTCATATTGTCTATGAAATTCAGTACTGTTTTAAAGATACTTTTAAAGATATCTAAATAATAGCTTTAGATAAAATACCAATGAATATTCAAATAAGTTAGATTTAACAATGCTTATTCAAAAATAGCTCATTCAGTTATAAGTTTGTTAGCAAATGAGTAGCCATTAATTTTGTCATAGAGCTTCTAAAGACCACAATTTTAAGCAGATTTATTTCAAAGATAAAAATATGTGGCAATAAGTAAAGCATGTACAGCCAAAGAAAAATTTTATTACAACTTAAATAATGATATTACTGGGTAAATAATTCTAAGGAGAGCAAAAGTTACTACTTTGCGTGAGAAATGAGCTAACGGAATGAATTATATTCTAGCTTCTGAGTGAAGATGTGTTTAAATAAAAATTTAACAAAAGCAATTTCTAGCTAATGCATACATTTCATTCTACAAATTACTAAATGTAGAAGAGAGATTTAATTTATTATAAAGGCAATAGAAGAGGACATTTTAAATTAGGTAAAAAATCTTGTAAGTGCATTGTTTACTCATCTTTATGATTTAGTACTATTCACTCCATCTATCATGATTTCAAAAAGTTAAATGATATTTGGTCTTTCTAGAACACAGGCAAATGAAGACTGTTCTGAGGATGATGATCTATAAATGTGGCAAAACTCATAGAAATGTTTACATCAATATTGCTTGCATGTAAGCTCATATTTAAGTTATGAAAACAAGGATATCTATCTTCAAAGTTCATAATGCCTAAATATAGAATTTGGATATATGAAAAATGAAGGTTCTCATACTTTGAATTTTTCTTTATGATAATATATCATTTTGGAATAAAGACAGTTTTCCCTTCAATGAGGGCTAATGAGCTAGAGACTGGGCTAACTAAATAGGAATCCTGAAGTAGGTGCTTTCATTATTTTGGAGAATACTCTAAAGTCATATCTCAGTTGTTCTGATTTATTATTTGAGTTGATAACTTATTATCTTAACCAAAAGTGAGTTTATTATAACAAAATAGTATCCAGAGGTTAAAAATAATGGAGAAATGTAGGTAAGGAAAGAGCTTTACTTGAGAGAAGATTTTTCAGAGTTTGATACCTTTCTAATTTACAACTCCCAGGAAATTGTGTTGTTAATCTGTACTTCATACTCTAACCAAAAGTAGGAACCACTTCTTTATATTACATTTAAGATCTATCTTTTATCCTCATCTATCAGGTAATTTTTCTGTAATGCCTTTGTTATTCTTAAGGATGAATTAGGTATGTCTAAGGATAGTGGAATTCTTCCTTGAGATTTTCCCTTTTAAATGAAACAATCAAAAGTTCTCTTAATGATATAGAGACCAGGTACTGTAGTTAACCAGCATGGCATGGAAACTCAAGTGAGAACCTTTCTTTGTTTTATTTAGAAAGAAACTTCTTTCAATGGGAAAGTGCAAAAATATAATATAATGGAAGTGACTTGGTATCACTAAGAGATACACAAAACTTTGTATTTTCCAGATTTTTTTAAAAGATGAAGTTTATATTCTTTTAGTAGTGCTTTACTACCCTTAGTAAATGAAAAGTTTTCTTCATATTATTTTTTGTTTCATTTTAAAAATTCAGTAATTTTGAATCAACATTGATAAGCTAAAGGTAGACTTTCAAATCTATTCTAAAATCCTAAAAAAGCAAATGGCAACCAACCAACTTCTGTTTTGAATTAAAAACAAAGAACCCAAGTCTTTTTTTTTTTTTTTTAAAGTAGGCTCCATGCCTACTGTGGAACCCAACATGGGGTTTGAACGCACCACCCTGAGATCAAGACCTGAACTGAGATCAAGAGTCGGATACTTGACCAACTGAGCCACCCAGGTGCCCCCCCCCCAAGTTTTTCAGTTAAGATGTAAACATCCTTTTTTAGACATTTATAGAAACCCATAATTAATTTGAAATTCAAATCTAATTATTAGAAGAAAGAGGATTAAAGTTATATTTTGATGACCTGTATCTTCCGGGTCTGTTGACCTTTTTTATCCCAGAAGTGTCACATCCCATATAACATACAAAATTCATTTTTATCCTTTGAAATCTTTTAAATATCTGCCTAACATTTTGTTTTTTTAAGGAAACAGTAAGAGGAAGAGGGGTATTTATGCCTCTGCAACTTAAGATTTTTCCTTTCCTTTATTTCATCTAGTAATATGTTAGATCTAGGCATGAGCAATCATCTCTTTCTCTTGTTAAATGTATCACGTTTGAAAGAATTTCATGCAACTATTGCAGTTTCATAATTATTACTACGTTTACTAACACCAGTGAATTGGCCTGGGCAAGAAATTACTCCAGAGTTTTTTTGAAAAAAGGCTAATGTTTCCTAATTGGAGGCAACTTTGAGGTAGTGAATCTATGCATGAACTGAAAAGTTTGCCCCCAGACAAGAAAAATCTGTGACTCCTAAGGAGAGATTGTCTTAAGAGAATTCTGCCAGCATGTTCCTCTCTCCTAGAGAAAGTGTGGGGTGTTGTATGAGAATTTGAGGGGCAAAATAAATTTCTCTCCATAAAGATTGCAAACCCAATTCACACTGGACAAGACTTTATTAATTTATTTAATGTATTTTTGTTCTACGGAAAGAGCTGGCCCTTAGTGACTTGGCAATCACAGCAAACACAGCGCATAGGCTCCAATCTCTAAGTTTTAAGCTTAAGAGTTATTTTGAAGGTAAGGACAGTATAGCCAAACTCATCTTTGCCATAAAAATCTTATGTGTGTAGGAGACACCTCATAGATATTTGTTAAATTGAACTAAATAAAAGTTTATACTGTCTTTACTGACCATTACAGAGATTGAAAGTTGCTAAAATGTTGATCATAAAAACCAAAAGTTAGGTGACTTCAGTGCCTGGTGTCCTAATGAAAGAATAACATCAATTTGACTCAGTGTACTCCTCTACCTTTTGGAGTCTTCATATAAAAAGCATCAAAATATTTTTGGATTGAACATGAAGTGATATGAGTCTTTTCTACTAAATGGAATCTGATCTTGGAAAAGTTAAGCTGATAGTATTAAAGAAGTCATATATTTGCTGCTAGTCTCTGTTATATGTACATGTACACCAGCTGTGAATTGATAATGGTTTTTGAATCATGAAATACAAATTTTTTTTAAATTAATAATAAATTTCCTTATCTAAAGCTATAGAAAAGGATCATCATCATCCATTTTGAAATTACTTTCCAAAGCACTTAATTTCCAGTTAATAAAAAGCCAGATTTCTTCCCTTTCTGTGAGTGCAAATGCTCCCATTTATGTAGTGGGACCCAAAATACTAATGTATGACTTCTGCAACATTCCCTTCTTCCCTCCATCTTTGACTTCTTCTAAAGGAGAGTGGTAAGACCTTTGTTAGATTTTCTATGCTTTCTTTTGCCAATAGGGATCAGGGTAGAGTGGTAGAAGCTGAGAAAGGAAAAGAGATGGGATGGAGGAATAAAGAGAGAAGAACAGAGGGGGTGAGGAAGGAAGTTTTAGAAAATTTAATGAAGGAACAGAAAAAATAAATAATGGTGAAAATTTTGGGATAAGAGATTTAGGTGAATGATATATAAAGTAGAAATTCAGTAGGGAAAGATATAAAAAATTGATTTTTTAAGCAACGTGGTTGAGATTAATTCTTCACCACCTCTTCAGAAGAACTCTGTAAAGACTTCGCTTTTCAAGAATTGAATTTGGGTTTTTTTTCCCTTTGAGGGCTACGATAGGTCTTAGAACTGTAGTTAGAAGGCTGTTTTATTCAGGTGATAACTGGATAGATTTTAAAGAGTAATGCAGAGGGGCACCTGGTGGCTCAGTGGGTTAAAGCCTCTGCCTTTGGCTCAGGTCATGATCTCAGAGTCCTGGGATCAAGCCCCACATCGGGCTCTCTGCTCAGCAGGGAGCCTGCTTCCCCTTCTCTCTCTGTCTACCTCTCTGCCTACTTGTGACCTCTCTCTCTGTCAAATAAATAAATAAAATCTTAAAAAAAAATAAAAATAAAGAGTAATGCAGAGTATTGAAGTATACAAACCTTTTTTTTATTATGGCATGTATAACTTTATCAACAGCTATAAGAAAACTCAGTGCAAAAGTGCTGTAATTTTTGATTCTTGTTAAGCCAAGAGCTTTGCAATTTCTGATTGCTTTTTTAATGATTTACATACTAATCTCTTTTCTTGATTGTGCATTGTTTTTACATATTTTTCCAAAATATGCCTTATACTTTGGGATAATGAGTTCATTATAGACTGGAAACTGACCACCCAGGAAATGAAATGAATATGGTTTCTTCAACTGTCTGATTTATGAAATCCAAAAGCTCCTCAGTGGTAGAGATTAGAAAATTTAAAATAAAGCAGGTACATGAATGTATATGCATATTGAAGTTATCAAAAATCATTATTGAAGGCTGTGATTTATGTAAGTTACTAATTTTCTTCCTGTAATTAAGTTCTATACTTATGCATATTAAACGTTTTAATTACTAAATATGTGCACTAGTAAATCTCAAAATATTTCACGTAAAATTTCCAAATAAATTTGACAATTTAACTGTTAGTATTCCTGGATCTTATAATATCCTTGGGATCAGGGGTCTGTGATTGGTAGGCAATTAAGAAATAGATATCCTTATTTTTTTAATGTTTCTGCTTAATCGTGCACAAATATTTCAACCATGTGTGCACACAACATCTCTGACCATTAGGAGGTTCAAAATTACATGTAAGATTATCATGCTTACGGTTCTGAAAAATATAAATGTAATTATAAAGAAATTTTAAAGAGCATTTGGGGTAAGAGATGAAGGGGAAAGGGAGTTTTATAATACTATAGGAAGATGTTAGGGAAGAAAAAAAGAAATACAAATTAATCGGATATAGAAAAAGATCTCTGTACTTTTTTATGAAAAAAATTCTTAACTCTGAACTTTAATCTTGCAAGTACTGAATGCCCATCTCATAGAAGTTTAAATACTTTATAGAATTTATTTCATCAAAGTATACAGATGTTGCTGACAGAGTCCTATGGAAGACCATAATTATTCTATTCCTTATTTTTCTAAATACTTTTTTGTTGTATTATAAAAATAAATATATATGATTAATAAATTTAATCTGTTTTACATCTGTTCTTATTTAATATATATTTGAAGATAGGTAAATATGGAAATTATATATTTCCTCTACATGTAACCAGATTTGTGTAAATGTATCAAGCGAACTGCAGATAGTGTATGAGTGATGCATGACCATGCAGGTGGTGGCTAGAAAATGTTGCTAGCTATTTCTGACACACTTACTTAAAAAAGTGATGAATTTCTCACTTTTTTCTTTTTTAGTATACTTTAAGGAATACTTTAAAGACTCTTCCTTCTAGCTCTATACAATTTTTTTTGAAATGAGAAAAAATTAAGCTGTGGTAAACAAAAATCAGGAGATAATTCAGCAAAAGAATGTATGTGGAAGGGTCTAGTCTAATTGGACAATCAACAAATCTTAAAAGAATAAAAGAAAGTGAGTCTCCTTTAATAGCAAGACTGCTGCTATTACCAAAAAATATGATTTAGGTGGGAACTGGAGAAAGTGGGTTGGGCACCTTTATGTCTTAAATCAAAGAAAAACTGATTTATTAAATAAGCATCTTTAGACAACCTGCTCTTTTTAAAATCTCTCTCTCTCAACACATCCTCCCTACTCTTCCAAACCCAGCACAGGAGTCATTCTGTATTTTCACAGACAATAGCTGATTTTACAATTGAATTTACTCATAAAGCAGCACTGTTTTGATAAACTGACTCAGCTTAATTCACTGAAAAATATATTTGCCTTTCTTTTTTTTTGCAGCATCTGAGACAATTATGACAACACATTCTAGCTGTGTTCACATTTTTATGTTATTGTGTTATGGGCCCAGGTTGACACGCAATTTATATACGCTCATGTGTTAGGTCTGTTCATATCCTCTTTGGAACATGCAGTGGCATACTTGTCTCTTGAAAGGTTTGGAAAACAGCTCAGCATGTTCATGTAACTTATATTTTAGGAACAAAATATAAAAATTCTTAAACTTGCAAAATGCACCAATATCAGACAGTTAGATATGTTTATTTTTTGGGCCACTATATAACTATCATAAAATTGTGTTTAAATTAAATTAATTACTCTTTTTACATTAAACCTAAGGTGATAATCTTAGATCTCCTATTCAAGGCAATTCTACTGAAAATAACTAATTTTCTCAGTGCTTTGATAACTGCTTTTGCAAACTTGTGAAGGTGAACCAAGGGAACAGACATGGTTTTATTTCATGCTTTACTCTATGAAACCCTTTAGAACACTGGACTCACTCTTGATCTTTCTGGGGTGATCTTCATAAGGTAGGAGAGAAATATACTATAGTTAGCAAAACTTAGAAGGGAAAAGCCTCTAAACTACCACTTACTATGAAATATGTAGGACACTATAAAGTCAATTAAAAAAAAAATAGACAAACCCAGCCTTAGAAGATTGAAAAGCACAGTATGTTTCCCCCTCCCTGATAACCCCCTTCTTAGTGCAGTCACACCTGACAAGAATTCACCAAATGACATCAATGGTTATTTCTGCAAATAATTCTAACAACATCAGGCATCAATAGTTAAATAAAGTAACAATACGATCCATAGAATTGAATATAATTATCTAAAAATATTCATGTCATTTGGAAGCTACTTGATCACAAACATTAAAGAAAGGTCAACTATTTCTTTTTCATCTACCATCAAACTCTAAATACATCATTAAGGAAGCCACACTGCGGCAAATTCCTTTGGGCTAAGTTCATGAACACTTCCCAAATACTGTTGTACAAAGTTACACATCCATGCTGAGTTATTTACCATTGCGTAGTGATAATCTGAGGTGGGCCGGGGTTTTATTTGCAGGTTATTCAGAGAGGAGCTATGAGGCATAATTTTGAAATCCAGGTTGGAAGCATAAACAAAAGGTGCATGCCCATAGTTTGAACAGGAGACTGCAGTTTGTGAAGTGATGTTTGGAGAATCAGAAGAGAGGGTAGTAGAGAGGATATCTTTCATTTTAGAAATGCTGAGGCACAAAACACAAGTGCTTGTAGTACTTTCATACATGAAATCCTTTCTCCTGTATATGCATCATGTGTAAACGTAAAGTCTGTATACTGCTGACTATCCGTCTCTGGTGTCCAATGAGTAGTACTCCAATTCTTCTAATATCACTGTGAGAGAGAAAAAGAAACAGAGATGAGGGTCGGGGGGAGGAGAGAGAATATGAACGTTTAGATCTGGTAAGTACAAGGAGATAGGAAATGAAGATTTATATATGGTAAGTATGTTCCATGTCAGATTTGCTTTATGAATTTAACAAAAATTGTATAACTGGTAAAATGAGAGTTTAAGCAGAGATACAAGTGAACAGTTACATTTCTATTCTCCCTGGTGCCAGATAATGTATCAAGTCTACCTCAAATTTAAGGATACAAAGAAAAATTTTAAATTCAGGTACCAACGTAATGTTCAGACATTCCATAGACCTAAAGGGAATACAATTTTAAAAAATATTTATTTATTTATTTTAGAGAGACAGAGAGAGAAAGAGAGAGGAGGGGCAGAGGGAGAGGGAGAGACTCTCAAGCAGACACCCCGCTGAGGGCGGAGCCCACCTTGGGGCTCGATCTCATGACCCTGAGATCATGACGTGAGCCAAAATCAAGAGCTGGATGCTTAAGCAACTGAGCCACCCAGGTGCTGCAGGTGTACAATTTAGATAATGATAAAAATTTTCAACAGGGTTAGCAAAATAATATATAAGGCAGAAGATATTATGTGGACTGTATCTGAGCTCTATGGTCATTCGATAATCTGAAAAAAAATGCCCTCATATTATGTTGAACTATGTAAAGTTGCCATTACTATTTCAAACTAATAGCAATTTCATATGATTCAATGAACTAGTTTTAGTATCTACGTTTTAAGCACATGTTTTACTGCACCCAGCCAAGGAATAAGAACATTTTACTGCACCCAGCCAAGGAATAATTTTTGAGACAATGGAAAAAGGTCCAACTTGTATAATATAGAGAAGGAGGTCTGAAATTACATGATGATAATATACTATTGCAATTATTACATTTGATGAAGGTAATAGGAATTGATTATGCAAGATTAGTATATGTGAGTCATAAGTAACTTGCCTAGGTAAACTGTGCTGATGTAAAGTCTAGGATGTGAACAAGAGTAATATGCATTTCAGAAAGCATTTACAAATTTTTAAAATAGCTATTTGAACTAAACATATTCTTCCAAAGGAAAATAGCTAAAAGTGTAATGTCCAATTTCCACTAGAATGATATCAGAAATGGTGAGGGAAGATATGGAAATGCCATACTAGCATTAGGAAATATAGTTGAATCATGGTGTTTTGATCCAGTATTTGAATTTGTAATGTCCTGAGTGGACTGCTAAACATAATAATAAACCTGGAACCACTTACTCAATGCTCATTCTTGAAATTAGGTCAAAAGTCGTAAACCCTGCTGCCATGAAGTTATTTTTATATTGCCCCATCTTTATAGAATCCAGCCATTCACCAACTGTGACAAACAAAGGATATTCCGGAACTTCACCAGGGGATTCTGGCATTCTACAAGGAAAAAAAACCCAGGGACACCATTTAAAATTCAGATAAAGCAAAAAAAATAAAAATAAAAAATACCCAAGTTCCTTTTTTTCCTTTTACAATATCCTTACCTCTAATGTTTTCATACTCCATTAAAAAAAATCTCTAATTTTCCATTATATTCAAATCAGCCACTTTTATCTGGTCAGTTTCACTTATCATTTTGTCTTTTTCTGCTTTTTGCTACTAACTGGGTTTTATACTAGATATATCTTGAGAAAACCCACATCTCGTGAACTGCTATTTACTTTTTCCTCTTGCATAAAATTGTGTTTTCAAACCCGAGGAGTAGCTCAGTTTTCATCCCCAAAGGACAGTTAGTAGCCACAGGTTGTTTACTCTTACACTTTCTAACCTGCCACCAAATCCTTGCCCTTTTGCCTTTTTTTTTTCCTTTTGCCTTTTTTACATTTGCTATGATAGTCCTTTCTCCTTTTCACAGTGAATTCATTGATCAAGCCTCCATTTATTTATTCTCAAACATTCAACAAGAATTTATTATTTATTAAAAAATAATTTCTGTTGTTACATAGCTCAGTTGCATGAAGATTTACATACATCCAAGCCTAGGGTAAGACAGCCCAAAGCACAGATATTAATATGGCATAAAACAAAGCAAAATTAATGCAAGGTTGGGTTAACAAGAAAAGGGAATCCAGCATTGATGGATCTTAACGTAAGTGATACAAACATCTATATTTTTGTTTCTAATATCTAATGCAGAGGGCCTTGCAGTTAGGGATATTTTTGTAGATTTTTTTTTTTTGAGAGGGCGGGGGGTGGGGAAGGAGCAGAAGGGGAGAGACAATCTTAAGCAGGCTCCACGCCCAGCACAGAGCATGACATGGGGCTCAATCTCACAACCCTGAGATCATGATCTAAGCCAAAATCAAGAGTCGGACACTTAACCAACTGAGCTACCCAGGAGCCCCATACTTTGGTACTTTTAATATAAAAATAATAGGAAGGTATTATTTTGGAAAGGCTAGCAGATTTGTGTGTATTCATACATAAACATATACATATATGTATGTGTATATATGTACATATATATACAAAATAGTTTTATATAAGCTAAAGATAGAATAAACATGGAAGTAACCTTAGAAATTATAGTAAAATTAACTAAGAATTATGTGTTTAACTGACTCTGGCAATATAGTTTATTTATATTATTCTCCTTATAGAAATACATGAAAAATTGTTAAAAGTATTTTATATGGTTTTACAAAATACCTGGCAATAAAAGTGCTTTTATAAGCATGTTATTAGGCCTCTAGGGTAATATATACATCATTTAAAAATTATTAGGCCTAGAGTTTATATTAAATAGTAGAGCAGTAACCTTTTTTTTGATGGTTTTTGAGTCAAACCAGTATTTTGTAAGTAGTGAAAAATATTCCCATTAGAAGGGAATCATTGAATTATTTTTATTAGAATATTGAAGATTAATCCAAATTTCATTTACTTTGCTTTTAATTTTTTATGAAATTAAAGAATGAAAGAATCCATAGAGACTTAACTAGATCCATAGTTTTAACATTTATATTTAGAATATTTCATCATAATAGTATTTACCATTCATATTTGAACTATTTCAGATTTAACTAGAAACTGACAGTATATGAACACAAATGATAAAACCACATGAAATAAGTCCTCCATTGTGAGGCAGAATGGAATATGCATGCTGTATAACACTGGTATTGTTTTGTTAAAAATATATGAGAATGGGAGTTGGGCGGTAAGGTTAGTGCATAAGGTAAAACATAAAAACCTCTAATAATCAAAATTACCCATAAAAATCCTTTAAATTACCCTTAAATCATCAGGCCCTGGGTCTTTAGAAACACAAAAGTCAGAGACATTCAGCATGGCCATACAATTTATACACTGTACAACTCCTAAAGACTCTGCAAGGGGCCACTTGGAATTTTTCAGGATAGAGTCCCCACTAAAGGCCTCGAATTCATGTCTTTGGTTTTCTTTTGATTACTACATTGACTTCCCTTTTCCCAAATTGGGGTCTAGTTGAAGATGGGGATGAAGACAGAGAGAAATAATGAGGAAAAAATAGGGTTTTTGCTTTTATTTTATTTTTATTTTGTAAAGATTTTATTTATTTATTTGACAGAGAGAGAAATCACAAGAAGGCAGAGAGGCAGGCAGAAAGAGAGGGGGAAGCAGGCTCCCTGCTGAGCAGAGAGCCCGACGCGGGGCTCGACCCCAGGAACCTGAGATCATGACCAGTGGCCCCAGGTTTTTGCTTTTAATATATAATTCAAATTTGCATAAATTATATGCATATACCTTGTGACTACACAGTGGTCCATATTGAGTCTGGTAATTCTTAACAGTGACTTGTATCCTTTTTACTACCACTCATTTCTGTTACTATATTTCCAATTTGGGAGGCTGATAAAAGCTACATGCTGTTTTCTTCAACAAATTGTAATGCTATTTTGATTGTGGGCTGATTCATTCAAATTAATATCAGAATGATTCATGATTTGATCCTAACGAAGATTAATTATGTCCAAAGATTGAAAACCTACCATAAATACTTTATTATTGCTATATTTGTTGTTTCCTAGAGATGTTCATATCAATAAGTATTATAAAATAAGCAAAATTCATATAAAATAAAAACTAATAAAGGTATCCACTGCAAACAGAGTTAAATAGGATTTTTAATTAGAGCATTTCTCCAAGTCTCCACTGTTCTAATGTACAACGTGAATACACAAGAAGATTAGCAATAGCATCTGCATTATTTTCCTAAATTATCTGACCAGTTACTCTAAAACATAGTTTAAGAAATAGTGCTGTAGTAAATTCACTAAGTTTAAATATCAAAATGACCAGGGTACCCCTATTGCTTATTAACATAAAGCCACACATGCTAGAAAACTGAATGTCCTGTTTTAAAACAAAGTGGCTCCCATATCTTTTAATTACTTGTCAAAGAAGTTTGTTGAGACTGAACAAAATTAAAAGAATGTATTTAAGTGACTCACTTTCCCTTCATACTCCCATGCCAGACTTGACACGCAGACAGTGTCAAATGACTTCCACTTCCCTCTCCTGAGATAACTCTGGAATAACTCTCGAGCTTTCACAATTTCATATAATCCGTGAGTGGAAATGTAATTTGCTAATTTTATGTCCATAGTAGAGAAAGGTCATGGAAGGACATTCTGTATACTAAAGGACTTAAATGGCCTATTTCTCCGTTGAAAAGCATTCACTATTTGCTCCCAGAATGTTTCAATACCGTAATTCCCTTTCTCTCCGCACGTCTTTAGTAACCTAGTTACTCTTTGGCCTTTCTACCACTGCACTGGCAGTTGATTTAGTAAGGTCAGGGTTCCCTCATTATTCATAGCCACTGTGCGATAACTCTTCTTTCACCTTCTTATAACAAAGTTGAAAAATGCTGCTATTTTCTGGCTTTGAGGGCTGGGTACCATCACCCTCACATGAATTCTCTGGAATATTACCTAATAAACAATAAATGCTGTTTCTTATCAACCATGTACAATGATAAATTCAGTCTGCTATTTGCTGAGCACATAGAAATTTCTGCTATTTGGTGATTAGTGGTAGCTGCCCACCTGAGAAATGTCTTTACAGCAAAATCTGCAGCTTACATTGAAAAAAAGTACATATTGTAGAACAGAAGGTCAAGGGTCTACTACTTTCCTCAGAAAAATGAGGAAGGGGTAAAGTTAGGAAATTCTAAATGTATAAATGATGGTCAATTTAGATTAGAGAGAGGGCTGGAGTATAGGTAGAATAGGTAATGACACAGTTTAAGGTTCAATAAATATATACTTGTAATACATCCAAATATGTAAAAATGAGTAGCACTGATAGAGCCAATAATTTTTTACTCTAATGAGCCTTTGAGTTCACAACAGTACTATTTTTTTTAAGATTTATTAATTTATTTTAGAGACAGAGGATACCTGCAGGGGAGGGGCAGAGAGAGAGAGAGAATCTCCAGCAAACTTTCTGCTGAGTATGGAGCCCCACGTGGGGCTTGATCCCAGGACCCTGAGATCATGACCTGAGCTGAAACCGAGAGTCAGACGCTTCACTGAAGAGCCACCTGGATCCCCCAGTACTAGTCTTTTAATTTAGAAAGTTCTTATATAGGTAATCAATAGATATGGAAACTGCCAGTAAAAAGTAAGAAGGTTTTTATTCTCAAAAGTTTTCCATATTTTATATTTATCATGCAAATATAATGGTAATAGATTTATTAAAAATGATTCAAGAAAGGTTACTATTGCAAAGTAAGATCTTGTTTTAATATGAAGCCATCACATGCTTAAAGGTTTTTCTCTTGTTACAACTCTAACATAACTTTATTCCCCTAGCTCTTACATTTACATATGGTTAGCAGAACTGCACAGATTAGGTCCATTTTATTTTACATTGCCTTTGTTTCAGTTATTTATTAATACTTTGCATGTTTCAGTAGCATTCATTACTATTAATCAAATGAGTGTATAATGTTCTACATGTTGATATTTAATAATTTAATTCCCTGAAGTTAGGCTCCTAGGGGGCTAGCACCATTCTTTTATTACAGATGACTACTCAATCTTATAGCATGTATCTTTTTGCTTCAGTTAAATTACTTCTTTGGGAAAAATCCATAAGACAGAAGAATTTTTTTTTAAAGGGTAAGTTAAAATTCCCTGATGGCAGGGACCGTATCTCACATATATTTCTTTTTTCTGTAGGCATTAGCATAATGCTGAAAGTATTATAAGAATTTATTAAAAAGTGATGATTTAGACTTGAATATTCTGTATAGAAAAGTTTGGTCCATGACATAATGACTGACTCATGATGGAAGATCTATTTAGACTTAGTCCCCTTAAATTGAAGAGTAGGTACGTATTGATGGTGCTTGCTTATCCCTGCCTTTGCGGGTTTCAGAGTGGAAAGGCAGCTATAGGTGGGGTAAGAGAGCCCAGAGTGAAGGGCCCTAGAACCTCAGCAGCAGTTTTCAACTTATTCAATATCACCGTTTTTACATGCATTTCTGATCTCATAACTCAGGGATTACACTTCACACTATTTAGTTAATCCATAAATAATATACAAACTATCTACCTAAACTTTGAAGGAAGAATTTATTTTATCAGCTGAAAAAGAAAACATTGTCCTCTCTACAGTTAGGCTGGATAGTAAGCTTGAACATGAGTTAAATTAATAAAAGAATTTTGATAATCTTTTAAAAGTTTTAAGGTATAATTTTACTCCAAATGCTATAAAATCTCAAATGCTTAGAACCATGCCATATATTTTGTGACTATTTTATGCTGTGGGCAATATCTCATAGTTCCAAACCATCTGACTCTCCACAATGTTAAATTGGGAGAATGAATTATTTTTCATCAGCCTTTTATTTTCTGTAAGTCTTCAAGTTTTTTAAATTGATATGATTATCAATTCTCATAATAAGGATGATAACTAGCAGAAAGTAGGAAGGAATGCAAATTTTAAGATTTTAGATGTGTTTGAACACTAGGAGGGATAGACACAGAGTAGGAATATTACTGCTTAAAAATCTCCCATAATTCTGAATATCTAGCACATTGTCCCTATAGCCAGGGTGATAGATCACTGACCCTCAAGGAAAGCCTATTTTTGTGAGAAAATAATATAGGGACAGAAATGGATTTCTTATCACATGCTAACTACAATTCATTGGCAGTGGTTGTCAAAATGTGGTCTTAAAAAGGATGCTCCGGTAGCATCTGAGCTCAGTGGGAAAGGGGGTTGTGATGATTAGTAATGTCTGCCATAACAAGGAAAAGAAGGAAAGCATATATTTGCCAACACTGGAAAAATTCAATCTATAAAATGCCTGAGGATGTAATTCTGGAACTGTGTTGCTGCCATATTTTCCTCATTTCTCTATTTTGTTGTAGTTACTATTTTTTTTCAAGAAATGTTCTTCAAGTGGCTGAACATTGTAGGAGGATGTTGAGGGGATATATTGACTATGTGTTTGCTACTTATTGCCATGAATGAGGGCATATACTTTACCTCCTTGTATTTGCTTAGTAGAACATAAAATAACAGGCTGTGCTCCACTATAAATTCTTTTTGGGATTTTAATATACCCCATTAGGAAGTCTGATTAGTCCAGAGAAAATCTATGTGGAAATGTAAAAAAAAATGTACTTTTCCTATAATCATATTTCTGAAACAGTGCCGTAATGGGAAGAACCTTGCCATTTGCATGATTGTATACTGTGTGGTGGAAAGAACAAGGGCTTTGCAGTTGGTGGACCTTGTTAAAAAGCCTCATCCACTAATTACTTGCTTTATTCTTTGAGTTTCTCTTTCCTTATCTGAAGGATGGGGATGATAATAGTGTGGATTAAGTGACCTTATAGATAAAAGTGCCTAGTACAATAACCAAAACACAGTAGGCTTTCAACAAATGGCAATAATAGTTATTATTGATGATATATATTGGAATTTTTATCAGTATTAGTATCCGTATTAACATCAGTATTATCATTAGCTTGTGCCAACAGTTCATGTGAATTAAATTTAGGTTATCTAGCAGGTAGAAGTTTCATACTTCCTGATTAATATTTAATATTCTGTTTTCCTTCCACAAAGTTTTGCTAATTAATCAACTACAACACCGATTTTGGCTAGCCATTCATTTCCCTCTCATGGAAAATATCATTAAAACTTCTATTATAGAAATTAGAACAAGTTGTCTATGACTTAGTATAAACAACCAGGCAAGTGCTGATTATGTATAGCCTAGACAGCATTGAGTAAGATCTTCTCAAAATGAATGGAAAAATTCATATCCAATTGTTCAAAGTTACTGCCCTCACAAGACAGCATTATAGGTGCTTTATGAATTGGATGGAGGAGGTAGTACCATTTAGTCTTATAATGTTTACTTGTGGTTTTCTAAAGCAGAGGTTCTTAATTATGACACTGGTTTGAATTTTTCCCTACCCTCATGATTCACACATTACTGGGAGCCAAGTAGTTGAAAGAGTTATGTGTGCTAAGGAAAGTGGTGGTTCCAGTTTCTAAAAGTTAAAATATTTTAAGATCCTTAACTATGGCCCCGTGGGTAGTGAAAATATTCTTAAGCGTCCTGGCCTGGGCAGAGCATGATTTCTGAAGCAGGTGACTACCATGGACTGGTTCATCTGGTCAACTGCTGCTCATCCCTGGATGCCTTTTTTAGCTGATATCACCAGAGAGCCCATAATCTGTAAAAAAAAAAATTGTCAGTGCTGGGGATCTACAGCAGGGACTGGAGAAAGGTATTATGTTCCCATTACTTGGCCACATTGTCCAAAAAGGCATTGGCCAGCTGACTTCAACCTAGTGCTCCAGTGTGTGGAGGAATCAGGGGAGAGACCTGAAGAGGTTGGAGAATAAATGTGTAGAATAATGTGGGTGGGGTGCGGAAGGTCGGGCTGGGTGAGGGGACACTCGTATAGTTATTAATCTACTTCATGCTATTAAACCACTGGACCTCAGATGTAACCCTGGGAACCATGGGGATATGCTTGACTTGGGGTTGAGAGTAGCTCTAGCATTTATCATGAAGGCCAGGGGAAAGGGATGAGAGGTGTTTCAAAGGTCATGGCCAGGCCCTGCTCCTGATGCCATTCTCCACATAGACTTGGCCTCAGAGTGGGCCTTTTCGCCCAGGGGCTGTGCACCATGTGACAGTTACGAATACTTCTTTAAAAAAGGAGGTTATAAGGCAACAGTGTAGAATGAATAAAAGTGAAGGTAGGTGGAAATTCACATTTATGAAGGGATGACTACCTATATTAAAAGGCACTATTGCAAATTATTTTTTAACTCAATTAGATTTAAAATTATAATATTGCTACATTCACTTATACATCCACATACTTTCTTTTGTAAGGGAGAAGGGAAGAACTGTACAGAGCTCTGAATATTCCCATGGGAGTGTGCCAGGCACAAGAACATCATCATTATTTGGAAGAGCTGCTCCAGTGAAAGCTTTCTCTGACCAACATTTGTTTTCCTATCGGGTGTTCTGTCTTTTGAGAGGAGAAATTGCAGATGCAAGATTTATAAAATTTCCAATATGCTAGTATAAAATTATTGAGCTGCAGGTTTCACAGCTTTCCTCATTCCCCCTTTTGTTGCTTTAATTTCTTCCCTTCTTACTATTCTGTCAAGAGAAAGGATAAAAGCTTCTCAGGTGAATTGTTGAGAAAAAAAGCAATTAGAGTGGAATAAAAACCATGGGGACCTAGTGGATGAGAGAGTTATGTCAGTACAGAAGTGTGAGGGAACCCTTGGAGGCTGGGGATACCCAAGAGTCTAATAAGAGTACAGGTGAGTTTAATCAGAGTTGCTGTGGATTATACACTTACACTCCTTTACCTGCTTGAGAGATAAATGGGCGGAGAGATTGAAATTCTACTCTCTGTCATGTTTCTTTAAACCAACATCACACTGAGACAGATGGCTGGGCTTTGGGAGTTGGGGGATGGACAGTGCCACCGTTTTATAAGCATAAAACAAACCACAAATCCTTCAGCTAACATCGCTCTCCATACCATGTCTGTTCCCTTTAAACAGTCTCAGTTATCTGGGCTCAGGGACTGGGTGGGTGGATGGCATTGGAGGTGAAGGGGTTGAAAGGGGTAACCCACTCAGGCTGCTGTGAAAATAAGAATGGTGATAACCGTTCAGGCATGTGTACCCGTAGAACTCCGTTTCCCTTTGTTTCTCCAAGAAAAGTATATTAAAGGCAGAAAACACTAGCACATAGATCTTTGTCAGAAACACAGATAGCAAATCAGTCACAGAAACGTCCATTTGGTCTCCCGGATATTAGACTTCAGAATTGAATCAAACTGCCAACTTTATGTAAAGTACCCAACTCTTGCCTGCGTGTGGCAGTGCCATCACTGACTTGCCATCTGCTGGCCTGTCCACAGGATGACCGCACATCCCATTAAACCCCACACCTCTGGCCCCGTGACACAAGCCCTCATGTTGACTTTACCTCTGGATCATTTTGACTTTTTGGCATTTTCTCATCTCAGAGTCTTCATCAGTATTTTCCAGCTATGATAAACATTCATAATCTCGAAAAAGCAGGGAAGAAATAGTTTTATCTGCTTTTCTTCAAAAAAGGCTCTTACCTGCCTGCTTCTACAGCCATAGAACAGTTAGAGAGCTCTGTTGATGGGCACTGGCTGTGGGGTCCGTTAACCCTATACCACAATGAGAGGCCCAGATTAAATGAGTTCAGTTTATAGAAAACCCAAGTTCTTTTCCATTAACACACACTCACTGCATTAGCTCTTTCTCTTCAATGTCAATGCATGTCCATCTCTTCAATAAAACATAAAAACAAAACCAAGAAACATTTTCTCTAACTACTTCTCTTTCCCTTCAGAGACAGGCTTCTTAGTACCTTATATTGCTTTTCTCTCTGACCTCATATTTACTCCAGCTCCACGGCAAGCTGTCTTACACACTTCTATTCAAATGCTTTTGCTAAGGCTGCCCATAAATACCTGACCACTTTGCTGCTAAATTCAATGGACCCATTTCACTCTTTATCTTGCTGAAGCTTTTGTGAAGACTTGGACATTACACTCCTTAAAACTCTCTCCATTTTTCACTTCTATCACACTATTCTTTCCCAGCTTTCGTTATCACCAGTCTGGCTCTCTTCTTTCTTGGTCTCCTTTGGGTACTCTCCTTCAGCTCATTTCTTAAATCTTGGTGTTCCAGAGAACACCCTTCCTTCTTTCCCCCCTGTTAATTTTCATACCTTATAGTCTCCCTGGGTCAGCTTAACTATGTGTGAATCTTCAGCTATAGTCTCTATGTTGATGATCTTCAAATCTTCAGCCCAGATCTTTCCACCTGAGGTTCAACCTACAGATATAACTGCCTACTGGACAACTCCACCTACCTGCCCCACAGGCACCTTCAATTCAGTGTACTTGAAATGGTTTCGTTTCTATTCCAAAACCCTATCCTCCTCCTCTCTCTTAATGGTAATATTATCGGCCTGCTTGTCTAAGAAGGCAACTTGACAGAATCCTTGACTCTTTTCTCTCCTCCCCCTCCCATATTCAATCAGTGACCAAGACATATTGCTCTCCTTGCCTGAGAGCAAATCCGTCCTCTCATCTCCCGACCCCAAACTTATTCCCATTTCATGAGTTAGGCCCTAATCTTTTCTAGCTTAGGTTTCTGCAAACATATAACTGTCTCTGTTTCTAGTCTTGTTCCTTGTTTCGCACTCACTCTAAATCAGCTCTAGAGTGATTTTTTAGAAATGCAAATGTGATCATGCCATTCTTTTGCTTAAAATCCTTCACCGAGTGCCCTTTTATGATAAAATCCTAAGTCACTCCCCCCACCCCCCACCCCCTACCCTTTACTGCTTCCTCTGTTGGACTGCTTTAGGGAAGATGGGCTAGAGTAATAGTTTAATCTCTAGCTATTTCATGCTTGGCTTCACTTTACTGAGGCTGCCAATTAGTGATTTAGAGGTGAACTCTTATGTGCTCTGCAGTGAACTGAGGCCTGCTTAAGTAGTCCTTGAAGAGCCTTTGGCCTTATTATCACAAAAAGCCTGCACTGACTTGAACCTGTGACCTAAAGTTGAACATCTGTATATTCGGTTGGCCGTCCCCTGCGTTAGGAAAGTGAGCTTTGGAAATGCTTTTGTTATTTCTAAGTCCAATTTGGCCTAAATACATATATTCTCAATTGATAATATTTTAAATGTAATCTTTTCAGAAATAGATAATAGTGTTTTTTGCCTTCTACTCTCCCCTTGTTATAATTGCTTTTTAGAGAGAGGTGAGTAGATCTTCTCAACTCTACTGACTTTTATAAAATGGTATATGAGCACCTTCATTTTCTTGTCTTGTCATCTGTCTTTTTCTGGTTTTAGAAATGGAAAGTAACAACAGCTGGGTGTGATCATATCGGCAGGAAACATCCTCACTTCTGGCTGATTCACAAATTGCCCCTGTCTTGCTTGCCATTTCAAACAGAGGGACAGAACATAGAATGGACAAGAAAATTAAAGAAGCTGCAGATACACACAAATTCTACTTATAGAGGTAGGGTAGGATCAATAAATACAGAAAGGATACACAAATACCTAAGGCCCCCACAAGAAAAAAATATAACAAAAGTAACTCAGAAAAATTAGATATGGAAAGAACAAAAGGAGACCCTGTTTTCTTAAGACAAAAAAAACCCATTTAAAAATGTTAATTGTTTTTTCACAGCTAATAAATAAAATATGGTTTGTATAAAATATTCTAAAAGGTTGACAATTAGACAGTTATCACAGTAAACTTTCTCCTCTCTACAAGTTAGTCTTGTCTAAAGACTAAAAGAAATGACTGTCGAGGGGAAGAAAAGCAACACTATGCATCTTACACAAGGATGTCCTCCACCAGGGTGTGAAGGGCACTGGGATTGCGGATCAGTTTGTCCAGGAAGCTGACAATGTCAGTAAATTTTGGTCTGTGATTTCTCTCCTTCTGCCAACAATGGAGCATCAGCTGGTGTAGAGACGCTGGACAGCCCATGGGAGCCGGAAGTCTATAACCTTCTTCAATGGACAGAATGACCTAAATGTAAACACACACAGGTTAGTCTCTTACTTTTTGGAACAAATAACATGACATATGCTAAGTTACAATTCTTTTTTATACAAGAAGTAGAAGCCAAAATATCAGTAAGCATGAAAACTTGTGGGTACAAGCAGCCCAAGCAAAGATAAATACAAAAGTTGCAAGTATCTACATTAATATCTGCTGACACCTCTTTGAGGGAAATGTTTTTAAACATGTGGTATTCAGAAGGGAGGTTAAGCTTCATCACAATTTCGAGAAAAATTTCCTGTGTGATTTAGCTGGAACGTCTCCAAACCCAATTAGGACATCAGAAAGTCAGCATAAGATTGATGGGTTTGGTGCAAATCACTTGTGACAAATGTGTTAAGTAAAATCGTACCTCTGTTGAAGCACTGAACCCTTGAATCATTTTTTATCCTTCTATAATAATGTCAATGTGTATTCTTTTGCTGGCTATCATTCCTTCTTTCTTCTTTATTGTCTATTTAATTTCTCTTTGCTTACTTCTGCCTTTCCCTTAGTCTGACACCGACGTGATTATGAAGTCCTCCCTGAACTTCTAAGGTCTTTCAATCCTTGAAATTCTCTCAGTGGCTGGCTTAAGGCAATAGGAACATTCAAGCCTGAGTGTCTTTGGGGCCAGCGCTCTCCAATAGAACTTTTCGTTCTCTCTGTCCAACATGATAGCAACTAGTCACGCATGTGGCTGTCTAGTGCTTGAAATGTGCTAAGAAGACTGAGGAACTGAATTTTGTGTTTTAGTTCATTTTAATTCATTAAAATTTAAATTTAAATAGCCCCGTGTGGCTAGTGGCTACTATATGAGAGAGAGAGGCTCCAGGGAAAAAGAATCTCTATAAGAAGCCAAAGTTAAGAAAAACAACATGATGACAATACGGTGGGTTTTTTTGTTTTGCTTTTTTGAACTCGAGATCATATATAAGACAAGGCAGGATAGTCGTCTATTTTATATACCGCCCACCTGGGAATCTCCTAATAATGCAATATAATTGACTCTGAATTTATATAGCTTATTTTTTTATATGTGTTCAAAGTATTCATGTGGCCCTTTATCTTTTTCTTAAAGATTTTATTTATTTATTTATTTTAGAGAGAGAAAGAGAGAGCATGAGCGGGAGAGAAGCAGAGGGAGAGGGCAAGAGAATCTGAAGAAGACTCTGCACTGAGTGTGGAGCCTGACATGGGGCTCGATCTTATGGCCTCGGTATCATAACCTGAAACCAAGAGTCAGATGCTTAACCAACTGAGCCACCCAGGCGTCCCATCATGTGACCCTTTATTCTTATATCATCTCTGGAAGAAAGAAAAAGGAAAGGTTCCATCTCCCATTTTGAGGTGGGAAGCTGAGGAACAGACTAATAGTTAAAGACAGGCACAGCTCAACCTCATCCCTGCCCTCCGTCAACAATAGATATACAAAAATGCAAGTACTAAGATTGTTAACCGGAGACCTCTCTTTATTGCAGCATCAGCTACACACTTTTTGTAATTTGGAAAAACACATCTAATTTCTTTTTTAATTGACACTGTTTGACAGGACTCTGAAATATCCATAATTCATGCTAGAAGCAGTTTGCAAAAGGAGCAATAATATGCCTGTAAGAACCTCTTCACTGCTAAGCTTTAGCTTTTCGGTATAGGGAATTTCTCATAATCCCATCAGTGTCTTTGTGACCAGAACACTTTAACCTGTCAGGATACTAGCATTTTTGTATTAATTTTATCCCATTATTGAACAGGATTTTTTCTTGCCTGTTTTCTGATTATTTTTGCTACCAACTAGTCTTGGATTTTAAGACCTTTTGCAACACATTTCAGTAAAATAGGATATGTGTAAAATGCTTGTATAACATCAGAACTACTGTGGATAGTTCTGAAAAGTAGCTAAGAAAAATAGGACAGAATTCCATTATAAAAAGACTTTAAAATCCCACCCCAAGAGAACACTCTAGTTGATTTACCACAGTTACCTAATTATAAGTGCATAGAATAAAATAGATGACAAGTGAGGTTATATTTTGAGAAAAAAATATTAGCTGCTTATTGAGTATCTATCATGTGCTAAGTGATTTGCTTCTTTTTCTCCACTGGCTGCTTAAATGACTCAATATGATAGTTGCTATTATCCCTATTCTTATTTTTAATTGGAGTCCAACGTGGGACTTGACCTCATGACCCTGAGATCAAGACCAAGCTGAGATCAAGAGTTGCACGCTTAATGGATGGAGCCCCCCAGGTGCCCTTTACTGTCCTATTCTTAAGTGAAAAAATTTAGACTTAGAGAGATTAGGAAAATTGCCCAAATTCACACAGCATAGATGGCAGAGCTAGCATTTAATTGAGTTCCAAACTTTTTCTCTGACCATTCCCCAGAAATGCTTTTTAGTTCTCATGATAAATCTTCCTTTCCAATTTTATATCAATTAACAGGATTTTAGGAGTGATTTCCATGTTACCTTTTGTCATAGGACCTGGTAATTTGACTTCATTGTTTTTATTTGGATCTAAAATTTTAGATTCTGTGTAAATCAAACACATATTTACTTCATAGTTTGCGAAATGTTATCTCAGCCTGAACAGAGTCATTTCTGAATGCTTCTGAGTCTTGTACACAAGACATAACAGAATGCTTCTATCGTTGCATCTATTACATTGTATTGTAACTATTCATCTACTTTTCTGCTAGGGCTATCCGTACTTGAAAGCAGGAATTATGTCTGTAGATTTCACATTGTCATCATTTATTATGGTGCCTGACACATTAATAAATGTTATTGAACAAAACCAAAGCTATTAAAAGAAATTTTTGGATTTGTTTTGATAGAGCAGCAGATTCTTAGAAAACCTGAAGTTTTAAACTATCCAAGATGGATTCAAAGTATGAACATAGCAGCATTTGAAATCTCCTCTGAACGAAGGAAGTATTAATCAAAAATTGGTGCTCAAGCAGCATTCTCCAAATGATCTCATGATCTCACTTTGGTTTGCTTGGACTATGAGCCGGTGTGACCGTGGCTTGCTATTCTCCTGGAGGAGGACTGGACTCAAACTCAACTTTCTGTAAGACTAGTGGCTTCTTTCTCCTGTCTAGAGGGGTTACTATTTCCCAGGATCTTCATGGTCCTTAGCTGACTTTCCTAGACAACTGCTGTAAATAATTAATGCCCAATGCAGACTGCTTAGTGCCAAGTGGGTTGTTCATATTCTTTTTTGAAAAATTGCTCTCATAATTGTCTGTAAAAGGAGAGTGTGGTCCCTTGTCTGGAACCTTTGTCCGTAATGAGTTCAGCATTGTTCCTGGCCCCAGGATGCTTTTCTGTGGGGACAGTGCCCTTTTCTTCTGGCTGAACTCTGACTTTTACACTTCCTTAATTCTTTAATTTGTGACCTTGTAAAATGTGTGGAACCCTGTATCATGTCAGGTGTTATACATAAAGGGTCCTTGTAGGATAATAGTAACAACAATAACAACAGTGACAGTAATAGCTAACTATTAGTGAGAGCTCTTGGATGCTTGCAGGTACCAACTCTTTCAGTCCTCATAATAACCCTGTGAGGTAGGTACTATCATTTTCCCTATCTTACAGAAAAGGAATGTAAATAGAGAGAGGTTTAAGTTGCCCAAGATTGCACCCTTAAGAGTTCTGGCTTCAAGGGAGCCAGAGGAAGAGATTTAAGCAATATGGTCCACAAAAAGGTTCAAAGACATCTTTCTAATGGATTTTTAAATTTATTCATCCAAAGAGATATATGTTAACCATCTAACATGTACTATTGAGCATGCTATGTGTAGGAGATAACAAATGGGTAAGAAATACCTGTCTTTAGGAAACATACAATCTAGTGAAGAAGACTGAGGCATTTGAATACAGTAAATGTCAAGTAGAACAGGGAGTTATGGGAGCATGTGAAGAACTGCCTAACCTAGCCATGGGAAGGCTTCTCAGAGGAGGTGAGCTGGATCTTACAGGAAATGTAGAAGGTAGCAGGGTCAACTGGATAGGTTGAAGGGAAGATATGGGACCTGATCAGGGAATGAAAGTAGATTTGTGCAGCTAGAAGAGAGCCTTCGAAGAGAGGGATGGCACAATTTGAGGTTGGGAGGTTAAGTAAAAATTATATTTCTTAGGATTGTGAATGATTTTGTATGCTACAAATGACTTTTTGCAAAGGGAAAAGGGCTTTAGCAAATAAATGACATTAGATTTGGCTTTGGGAAGCTCACTCTGGCTTCAGTGTGGAGAGCACATGGGAAGGAATGGGAGGTCAGGAAGAAGGCTTGCAGTGATCCAGGGAAGAGATCAGAATGACCTTAGTGGAGGGAGTGATTGTGGTACACAGGAAGTGGACTGATTTGACAGGAACACAGGATAGGGTTAAGGTTAGCTGTGGCAGGACAGGTTTTTGGCTTGGTCAACTGGTAAAGACAGAGGCCAGGGGCGCCTGGGTGGCTCAGTGGGTTAAGCCTCTGCCTTCGGCTCAGGTCATGATCTCAGGGTCCTTGGATCGAGCCCCGCATCGGGTTCTCTTCTCGGCGGGGAGCCTGTTTCCCCTTCTCCCTCTGCCTGCCTCTCTGCCTACCTGTGATCTCTCTCTCTGTCAAATAAATAAATAATATCTTTAAAAAAAAAAAAAAAGACAGAGGCCACAGGAGAAGAAATAATTTTGGGGCTGGAGTGATGATGAGTTCCATTTCCTATGAGCTTTCTGGTTTCAGGTTCAAATAACATATATAACTTTGAGACCTTATTATGTGCCACACTCTGGTCTAGCTCACTTTATTTAGGTCTCAAATTACCTTATTATGTGAGTATGGTTATGCATATTTTATAGGTAAGAAAGCCGAAGCTCAAACTGATAGATTGGGTCAGTATTGCATAGCTAATAATTCCCCGAAAAACAGACTGATATTATCATCTTGATAGCCTCTGGATCATGGTAGTGGTAGTAATCATCTGTCCTGAGTCTTGGCCAGATCCCTGACTTTGCGCCAGAATTAGATTCTGACCTCTCTCCCCCTCCTGTACACTCCATGCTGCCGTCTTGCCTATGTGCGTGTGCCGGCCACTGCCGCAGCTCGTGCTCTGCCTTCTCTGCAGGTTTTTAGATCTATCACCTCCAGGACATAGATCTTTATGAGGCTGTCATGCAGACGCCTTAGATTTATTTTGTTCAAAAATCACCCCATTCCTCCTTTGGGATTCCTGTCCTTTGCAAAGGGTACCGCTGTTCTTCCAGTGACTCCAGGCAGAGATCAAGGAGTCATTTGGGCCTCTCTCTTCCCTGATGCTCCAAAGTACCTGAATTCGGGCTGCTTCTACTACCTTCATATATTTGAAATCTGCTCCATTTTAAATTCTCCCTCCAAATGATTTCTTTCTCATTTTGCTAACAGCCTCCTAACTAGTCTACCCCTCTTCCTTTCCCTTCTCCAATCGTCTCCCACAATGCAGGGGAAGCAGTCCTGAGGTGGTGCTGTGATCCCATTTCTCCCATGTCTGAAATTCTGCGGTGGCTCGCCTTGAGGCTGGCTCTCTCGGTCCTCACCTCTGTCTGCGTCCAGGCCTTTGCTCCGGCCATTACAAAACACTTGTGCTCTCTCAGATGCCCCCGCTGGACCCCTCAAGAGCAGCAACTGTTTCTTTTGCCCATAGGTTCCCAGCATCTAGCACAATGCTTTGTCAAGTAAAAAAATAGAGCTTCAGTGGTCACATACGTGATCTATAAAAGCCGTATTTTATGGGCAGCTTGAGAAAACCTTTATTAACCTTTATCTTCATAAACATGTCTTTGGTGAGCAGCTTTGTTTTATAGGTATTTTCTGATTCCTTAGTTAAGGACTGACAAGGAGCTAGAAGCATATGGGATGCTTTGTCTAAAAGACTAATTGAGGTTTGTTGTTTTAGGATATGAAGGGGTGATAATTAACTAGAGAGAATTTTGTAACAGTTTGGTTTGTGATAGTTGTAGGCTGTCATCCTTTGGAGAAGAGTTATACAAGGTTAAACCCTTATTTAAAAATGCAAGGAGAAAATTAAAATAAAGTGAAAAAATATGAAAATGACTGCAGTAATAATTTCCATGCAGAGGTAGAAGGAATTAGATTCTGTCGGAATTTATTATCTAAAACCTGGCTGGTTATTCTAAATAGACCATACTGGTTCCTTGTCATTGACACTGTAATTTTTAGCAGCCTAGAATCAACATAAGGCTCAGTTGGGGCACGTAGCAGACTGTTCTGCTCTGGCTGAATCTGATGAGTTTTCCAATTGTGTTGACAGTTTCTGAATCAAAGCAGGCAATGTGCACCTTTTATTAAACCAGGCAAACAAGAAGTAGACAGTCAATATGAAGACGCTGAGACATCCCTGAACAATACCATTGAACAAGGATTGCTCGGGCTGTGCAGGGAATCGCATTTTTATGTTATAAGACTGCTAAGTATCTCCAAAAAGAAGCACATTGAATTTAGTTATTCATACTTTCTTTTAAAAGAAACTGTCTCAAAATTTTAGTCTACCGAAATGTACATTAGTAAATGGAATGTGAAATGATTTTATTTTTATCTTCCCTCTAAATATTCATCATGGCTTTGTGGTAAACCTATAGTCTTAGGTAGAATGCGGATGGTGAAGCAAAGGGTCCCAGTATACACTTCCTTTTTGGGATAATGATTACTTATATATATTAGGATATTTGATTTGTAATACAGTAATACTGAAAACACTGGTAATCTCTTTTCCTGATATGCAATATAAGATTTTGTCTACATGGAAGGGGGGGGAAAGGAAGGAAAGATGTAGTTATAAGTAAATAACATTTATAATCTTGTACTGATTTTCTTATTCAATATTTTTAAACATCCAGGATTTAAAATTCAGTGAAAGGCAATCAAGACCCAATGAAATTCAGTGTATAGCAAGAAAAAAGGGTACAGGGTAGTGAAAGACTAAGGTACAGGCAGAAAACATTTTTTCAGAGACTCATTTGTAATTTGTAGATCATTAGGGCATGGAAACCTAAGATTCACTTTTTAACTTTAAGATAAAAAAATTCTTAAAAGTCTATAGTTAAGGCAGTTCCCAAACTTCACTTTTTGGAACTCACTATAGAATGTCAAGGACCTTTTAAAAATGAAGAGTGCTTGTCCACAGCAGGTTACCACCTCTGAGACTGCTGAATGAGTGGACAAAATGGGGAACAATATGAAGTGTAGGACTCTGAGAGGTTAAAGGTTGTTGGTAAGATTTGCCATTTGGAGAATTGTTTACCTCTAATGGTTGAAAGTCACACCTGTTGTGACAAATAACTAACATTATGTAACAATGTTTCAATTTGTATGTCATGCAAAGAGCATTAATGAAGGAGTCCCCTGACCTGCATCAAAGTCCTAAACTGTTGGGCAGGCCTCTGTCTCTTCATTAACGAAGAAAAGACAACTGGATTCGATGCTTGCAATTGTATCGTTTAGCTCAAATAGCTAGAGTACTGAAATGAAGTCTTTATCTGCAGGGCCTTTGGTAACCTCTCTACATCTTGAGGTTCTGTAACCTCCAGGTCTAGATTTGGCCTTTACAGAAAAGGACTACTTCCTACAGAATTCCAAATGCAGGGAGACAAAACCCCAGACAGGGCCAGAGACTATCCTGGCAAGCTAAGACATATGGAAATAGAGTTTATGAGTACAAAGAAAAGGGGGCTCTTAAAACGTCCTCTTTGTAAATGCTCCAAAGAGAGCAAAAGATGGAATAAAAATGTTAAGAGCTAAAGATTGTAAGTATATTTGAATATGTAAATATCTTGAAGGTATAATTAATTTTTTATGAAAACATTACTGGCATGTATACATTTTCTAGCTTTGTGGTTGTTTAGTTACAAAAAAGTTTACCTTGAAAATTACCCTGTGGTAGTAGCATATTGGTTATTGGTTTCCTCTACTTGGAACTTTACCATTTGAATTATTTACAGTGGTGATTGATTGCCTTTCATAATATTCCCTATTACTCTTGACTCTAGCAGACGTGCATCATCATGCTAGTGTAATTAGTATATATTTAATTAAAATGCTGCTATTGCCTATGTACCGATAGTAGCAGTTATTGAAAAATTGTGCAAAGGAAGGCCATTTTGACAATTGCTTTGGTATAGTACATATTCAAATAAATGCAAAAAATTCCCGCAGTAATATGGAAAGGTTGAAATAATGGGAATGGGCCTTTAGCAATTTTCTGTATCTTTCTTACACAGATCATTACACAAAGACCATTACATAATAAAGAAGAGTTTGGAAAATCTAATCAGAGACAAAATTGGAAATGACCAGACTCTCTGAGTCATAAAATCATACTGCATTTCTAGGTAAGTGGATTCTACCCATACACCATTCTTGGCTGAAATACTGACCTATAATTGTAGAGGTTATGGAATTATGAGGACAAACAAGAAATAGGGTAAAAGGTTATTTTCTTCCTTTATAAATTTTGAAAAGAGAAATCAATTCCAATAAGGTCAAAAGGTTCTTTTCAACCACATGACTTATAAAAAGAAAACCCTGAAGATAAACTGCAATTTTTTTCTTCACGTAATAAGCTTCAGAAAGCAATCTAAAGCAAAACTTATTATTCTATAAAAGCTTTCAAAAACTAAGGAGAATAATCCCACAGAAAGACTGAGGCAGCATTATGTTTCCTAGTAAGCCTCAAACGAGATGTTCCCTAATACAGGCTCTCTTTTTGGCAAAATGAACTAGCTTAGCAGCATATGCCTAAACGATACCATACCCATGAGACATTTGGGTTTCAAATTGCTTCAAGAAGTTTTTTTTTTGTTTTTGTCTTTTTTTTTTTTTTTTTTTTAAACAGCATCATGTCAAGGAAAAAACAAAACAAAACAAAACAAAACCCAAGACTCTGGTCTTGTGTTCAGATCATTAGTTCGAGCCAAGTCGCCTCTCATTTATGTGGTGTTAGTTTTTTTCCCTACATATTAGCTCTGTGGGGATTTGGTTATTTAATGCTGCCTGCTGTTCATGTTTTGCTTCCATTTTCTTCTATTAAGCACATTATACAGTATAAGTGTTGGAAGAACCGTGGTGCCCTTGGTGTCATCTTTGGAACTTGCATAGCTCCTAGCATTACATTGTACTTCCATTGTATAATAAACAACAATTACTTTGAACTTGGATGAAAATAACATAAAACATAACCCAGCAGTGCCTTTAAAAAAAGAAGAAAAAAAGCTAGGAAACAGCAAGGAGCTATACACCTTTAACATATCTGTGACATGTTTCTGGTAGTAGGCTAAATTTGTCCATCATTAGAATTTGATTTTAAGCTACTGCTGTGTATACTTTTGAGAAATGTAATAAATATGGTACATTTTATAAATTTTTAATATCCAGACACGGAACACTACAAAAAAGATTTATAGTTCCAAACAACAGCGAGTCAATCTGCATTCTTTTGCTAATAGAAAACAACAAAAACACTTCCTTTGTGACAGAGTGGCATACATAATTAAAGTTGCTTTCATTTCATTATGTAGAACCTCTGTGGTATAGAGATTCCTTTGAAATTTAGACTTCTACAATATAACTTATAGGGTAAGAGCATGTACTTTGGAGTAAGCAAGGGGCTTGAACTTTAGTTCTACTATTAATTAGCTAGTACCCTTGGGCAAGTTATTTAAATTTTCTAGAAAGCCTCAGTTCTCTTATCTAGAAATGGTAGTAATAATAGTATTTATTTTAGAAAACTATTTTGAAGATTAAATGAGCTAATAATCTAAATACTTGGCTCATAATAAGCTCAGAAAATGGAAACTATGATTATGACATTTGATTAATTAAACACCTTCTATGCACTAGGTGTTTTACATTCATTATCTTTAATTCTTTTGAATCCTGCAGTTGAGTATTCTGAATCCTCTTACGGATAGCATTTCAGAAAGCTTAAACCCCTTGCCTAAGATAACACAGCCAGTGAATTGTGGAGCTGAGATTTGAATCCAGCTCTTTCTAGCCTTAAAGCAGTGGCTCTTCACTGGCAGTGATTTTTGTACCCCATCTCTGACTGGCCAATGTCTGGGGCCATTTTTGGTTGTCATGTCTGGGAAGATGGTATTGATATCTCACGGGTAAAGTAAAGGCTGGGGAATGCTACAAAACATCCTACAATGCACAAGGCAGCCCCTCACAACAGCGAATTACTCAGCCCAACATGTGGTATGCCAACAGTTCTGAGGTTGAGAAACCTTGCTCCAAAGCTCTCATGATCTTGCCAATATACGAGCTGCCTCACTAGAATACAGTGATGCACGATGTTAATGTTTTGATACTGCAGTAAATAAAGTTGCTCTTGAAAAACAATTTATACCAAAAAAGGACAAAATAGTACATCTCAGGCAACACAACTGCTTTCTTTTGGGGGACTTCCCCTCTCACTGCCTGTGGTTATGGGGAAACTGCCAGTCACAGTGCTCCACCTGCCTCTGAAGGCACAGGCTGGTACAAAAAGCTAGCTGGGCCAATCACAGTATCTATTTCCCTGGCCCAGTTTTGGTTTCAGGGTTGGGCAGGACCCTGACAGAGCCAACTAGAGTCTTCCCTAGGATTCGCATGTGAATTTTCACAGGAAAAAGGTTTCATTGTGCTGAGGTTGCCAAGTTGGAATGCTGAGCCCTGGAGTGTAAAGAATACAACAAAGAGGACCTTTGCGTTGGAGAAAATGAGGTCAATGGATCTAGGGAACCACTAAAAACCCTGTACGATCCCCAGGATTCAGCACCACTAACCTTCTTAGTCTCATGAATGAAATGTTTAAAAAAATTTTACTCAAGTTAGTTTGGGTTGAGTTTCTGTCATTTATAATCAAAAGAACACTGAATAATAGAGTATGCATGCCTTTTCTGACATATTAAAAAAAAAAACACAACTATGTTCCATTCACAGTGTTGTTTCTTTTTTTTTTAAAAAAAAAAGAAGGCATGAGGACTACCCTTGAGGAGTGCACATTCTCCTTGGGGGCAGGGCTAGGACTTAGGAATATCAGAATGTTACCTTCTCATCTACATAGTGGCCTCCTTGAGAGCAGGGACTGGGTTTTCTATTTCTACATCACTGCCCCACAGGCACACCTGGCCCAGGGACTGGCACATGTTTAATAAGTAACCTCTGAATAGCTAAGCAGATGGCACCTGCTGTTGTTTGTTAGGCCTTTTATGGTCTAATCTTGTCTACTTTTTTCTCATTTCCTTTCCCTAATGTACAATACCACTGACCTTTGGGAAACTCATTATATTATTCACTAAAATAGATTCTACAAACTCAGAATTGTTCACTGTAATAAAATATGCCATGGTCTACAGAATAGAGGGACTATTTCATAAAAACGTTCCAAAATTTTCTAAACTCATTTAAAATCATAAAACATGTTAACATTCTGTATTTAACTAAGCCCACAGCTTAAACTCACCAAAAATGTAGTAAAAATATAAAATATTCAAAAAGAACATAGTTGGGTTTTTATCGTCCAAAATATTACTTTCCTTATTTAAAATACACCTTGGCAAACAAACAACAATACTTTGACCAAACAAATGAGAAATGCAGAACAAACAGGGACTAACTGGTATTTGGAGAGGAGCAGCTGGGAAAGTTTTGATTAAGCTATTTCTGCTTCCAAACAGAAATTCTGGTTACAGGATCCGTCACAGATATGCTGACTTCCAATATGTTAAACTAAACAGAATTTCAACTCTTTACAGCAGCAGCAAAAAATAGTCACAAGATACATAAAATATTTCAGCTCTTGCCACTTTCCTCTGGTCTTGTATTGACCTGAGGACCTCAAGAGTTTGAATCCCTTCCCCACCCAGAAATTTTTGTTCTCCTATTTTTAGATTCTTGCTTGAATACTGTTTGGTAACCTCTCAGAGATGATGAACATTTCCAGCTTAGTTCCTACCTGGTCCTCAAAAAAAACAATCAAGTTCTGGGTGGAGGGAGCACTTAAGCTCAGCCCTATGCTGTGGGCATTGGCAATCCTGAACAAACGAGAATGGCCTTAATGTTGGGAGTCTATTACTGGCTGCAGCAGCTTCTTCTGGTTCCAGATATAGTCTCTGTGGCCAAATGAGGTCTAATAGACAGAATCATTCTCTAAATGGTCATCTTGGCCACAGATCATCAATATCCATGGCCAGAATGGCTGGGTAAGCTGTTGGGCAAGATCCGAGAAGGGAGGGGTCGACAACAGAGTTGGGAACCCTCTAGGCAACAATTAAGAACGATTTACATGGTAGTCTATGTTGGAAATTACACATTTGGACTTTTTCCCCTCAGAAGCTGCTCTCCTAAAAAATCTGTCTTATGCTGTGGTATCTTAAACGTGTACCTGCTCTGTTCTGTGGAAGTCCTATCTCCTTCTTGTCACCTCCACAGAGATTCGGGAATGTCCTAAACTTCCGAAAAGAACCACCTGGATCATTCCTTTGTCGACACAAGTATGATAATTTCTCCAGAGATGTTAAAAATCATACCTTGTTATTGTTAAAAGGGATATTAAAAATCGCCTGAGTCCTTTTATTATATTTATTGGTCATGAAGCTGAGGCACTTTGAAAATTAAGTGGGCTTTCATTGTTGAATTATAGTCTACATAATTATAGCCATGGTAACTTAATTGGTGGTACAGTGTACCCTCGCTGGTAAGATGATAACTCAAGGGGCAGGATAAATAATGGAATTTCTCTTTACATTTATTTATCTCATCCTACTATAAGAAAGATTATTTATAAATGTTTGTGAAGCATAACTAATTATGACTTTATGACCATACAGAAATGACTTTGATGAATGTATTTGGCACTATACATAATGTATTCAAAATCAACCCCTTAGCATTTTTTATCCTCTTTTTATGTTCTTTTCCCCCAAAGCAGTGATTATCATGTTAGGATACTACCTCTTTCACTTCCTGACTTTGTTTAGTCTGTCTTCCCTCTGCTGGAATGTGAGCTCCAGGAGGGTAAGACATCACTGGCTACATAGGGAGCTACATGGACTGTCAACCAAACCACCAAGAAGGAAGCAGTTATTTTCTCTTCTCTTTTCCTTGCCCATGTCTTGTTCTACGAGTTTATTAGCATGTCCTCTAAGATCACCATCAAGTCACTTGCTATATGATTCTAGGGAAATCATGTTGCATTTGTATACCTCAGTTTCATAAGCACATTGGACTTGGGCTGGACTAGATAATCTTTTGGTCCCTTCCAGATATAACATTTCTTCTCTGTTCTATTCCTAGAACACAGAAGGCACTCAATAAATATTTTTAAATGAATGAATGAATATATTAGTATGGTAGTACCGATACATAATGTGCAAACAAATGTGTGTATGTCAGCTGTGAATGTGCAAGAACTTTTTATTGGTAAGGGTATATTATTTGTAATGTTTGGAGCCTATGAATTGGGCATTTTTTATTTGAAGTCTGCTGGGGGAATTGGTTAAGGGCTAAATGGGGTACTAATGAAAGAGGGCACTTGAAGTGAGGGCTCTTCTGTGCAGTGGAGACTAACTGGGAAAAGGATTTTTTATTCTGGAGATTCGTTTGAGTGGCCTATTTTAGTCCTGAGAAAATAGGATAAGTAGGCAAGCATTATTTTGAGCTTAAAGCAGGAACTATGGTGACTGAATGCAGGGCTTCCATTACCTTGGATAATGGGTTTTAAAAAAAATGAGCTCCTTTAGGGATTAAAGGGGCAAATTTCTGCTTCTGAGATTCAATTTTAAGAAGAGCTGGAGAGGCGATCACGAGTTGCCCCAAACAAGGCCCAGTGGCAGAAAAGAGCAATGAGTTCCTTCAAATAAAATTCCCTGAAGAATAGCAGACTCTTGGCAAATGACCTGGATCCAAAAGTCTTAAGTTTTGGGAGTTGAGCAGAGGTTGTGGGTTAGGGCAGAGTCTATACTTAAGAGCAGATGCTCTGTGGGACCTACACACATGGGATCTGTGTTTTGATGATGTGTGTGCTCTGGAGAGCAATGATTGAACAGTGTCTGTGACCTCAAACTTGCTGCCGTGTAAGTTTCTAGACCTGGCATTCTCCAGAGTCAACAGGCCCCCATAGGACGGACCAGGACTCAGCTTCAAAAGTCTCACTGCATGGCAGGGAGAAACAATGGCCATGGTGAGTTAACCAGTCTTCTCTATTACTGGTATTAAAACTGTGTTTGTTACTCAGTAAGTCCTTTAGATATTTTGACAACTTGAGGCTGGGATGGAATAATGAATGAGGTATGAGGTACAGAGGGAATGCCAAAGCAAATGACTGGGAAAAACAACAACAACAACAATAACAACAAGAGTTGTGAAAATTACACCAGTTAGAATGGCAAAGATTAACAAGGCAGGAAACAACAAATGTTGGAGAGGATGTGGAGAAAGGGGAACCCTCTTACACTGTTGGTGGGAATGCAAATTGGTGCAGCCACTTTGGAAAGTGTGGAGATTCCTCAAAAAATTAAAAATAAAGCTACCCTATGGCCCGGCAATTGCACTACTGGGTATTTGCCTCTAAGATATAGATGCAGTG
>CM052898.1:152698826-152724428 GCA_028534135.1 Potos flavus
CTGTGGAAAGAGCCGAGATGCCCTTCAACAGACGAATGGATAAAGAAGATATGGTTCATATAAACAATAGAATATTACACAACCATCAGAAAGGATGAATACCCAACTTTTGTATCAACATGGATGGTTCTGGAGGAGATTATGTTCAATGAAATAAGTCAAGGAGAGAAAGTCAATTATCATATGGTTTCACTTACTTGTGGAACATAAGGAATAACATGGAGGACATTGGGAGAAGGAAAGGAAAAGTAAATAGGGGGAAATTGGAGGGGGAAATGAACCATGAGAGTCTGTGGACTCCGAGAAACAAACTGAGGGTTTTATTTTTTTTATTTTTTTTAATTTTTAAATTTTTAAAAAAATTTTATTTACTTTTTTCTCAGAAAGAGAGAGAGAGAGAGAGCGCATACAAGCAGGCAGAGTGGCAGGCAGAGGCAGAGAGAGAAGCAGGCTCTCTGCTGAGCAAGGAGCCTGATGTGGGACTAGATCCCAGGACTCTGGGATCATGACCTAAGCCGAAGGCAGTTGCTTAACTGACTGAGCCACCCAGGCATCCCCAAACTGAGGGCTTTAGAGGGGAGGGGGTAGGGAGCTGGGTGAGCCAGGAGGTGGGTATTAAGGAGGGCACGTATTGCATGTAGTACTGGGTGTTGCACATAAACAATGAATCTTGGAATACTGCATCAAAAACTAATGATGTATTTTATGGTGACTAACATAACACAATAAAAAAATAGTTTTACTCAGAGTGTGTATAGAGATTTTCTATAGTTGTCTTTTTTTTTTTTTAAACCTGTGAAATTCCAGAAGCATATTAGAGATGAGTTCCCATTAGCATTGAGGAAGGCAAGTGAGCAGAAAAAGTCCAAATTCTGAGATGAGAAGGTGTGAAATTAAAATCTATTTTCAGTTCTGACAGTATACTTATTGGCATTGTCAGGGTACTTACATTTCCTGACTACTGTTTTTAATTCCTCGGAGATCACAGAGATCAAATGTGTGTTGACTTTCCTGTTGTATAATATTATTAATCATCGAGGTAATTTTTATAGGTAAAACAGGAACGAAAGAAATTGCATTAAGGGTCACATATCTCAAAAGGAGCATATCAAATGTCATATTGATATTACATTGCCTGAAAGCACTTGCTTTTTTTTCTTCTACGTATTATCTGGTTTAAATTAATTTGCTCTTTACAGTGGCACAATACATTGCCCTCAGGAAGAAAGGAAAGGTAAACATTATTCTTCGTTACTTGTAGGTCAAGACTATTGCATTAGCACAGTCATGTGTGTAGGAGCAACGTGTGTAGGAGTCTTGGATGTAAGATGTGGATCAAGTACTCACACGAGTGAGCCCATCAGCCCCTATGACACCCAGTACAGCTCAGAGTGAAAGGTTACTTAGCTTCTCAAACTCAGCCACAGACCCTGAACAACTCTCAGGAAGAGAGGGCTAATCTGAGGTGAGGGCAAAAGACATATTTACTCCTCAATGTTAACGTAACATTAATGTAATTAATTACATTATTACATAATTAATTATGTAAAACATTAAACGTAATTATTGATGGCACTTACATCTTGGTTAGACATTTCCCAATAAGGTCTCTCTCCATAGGACATGACCTCCCACATGACAATGCCATAGCTCCATGCGTCACTTGCTGAGGAGAATTTTCTGTAGGCAATAGCTTCTGGGGCTGTCCACCTTATGGGAATTTTCCCACCCTGGAAAACAAATTGGAGATTTCTCAGCTGGCTCACAAGTGTATTAAAAATGAAGTGGTGATCCAATTAAATAACTTTTGTTAGAAAGATCTAAATACTGCATGATAGCATTGGCATTTTAAATAAAAATAAGAGAACGAGAAAAATGTTAAATGTCAGAAATATTTTTTCCTGTAATAATTATTCAGTGCAAGCAACTTTAATGGGAAATAAGTCACACTTCAGAAATACTTAATTTCATTCACTGGAGAAATTTATTTTCACTTTAGATTCATACAATTAAACTCACTATCATGCCATTTGAAGAAAGTTCTGGATTATAGAACATTAAAACTAAATATTATTCAACATTCATTAAACATTGTATTACACGTATAAATAATAATGAGAATAAGTTCTAACTTAATTGAAGAGAAATGGTTAAATACAGAACTGAGACATTCTCTGCGATTCAATGTTTATCAGCACTTTCCTTCTTTCCTTTTTATCTATGATTACATTTATTTTAAATGAAAAAATCCCTTAACATTATACAAGAGCACCTGAGAAGGTAATTCTTCTTTAGAACACTTTAGGCTAGTTTATATTCTTGTTCTTCAATGTTCCTGTTCACATTCGAACATATTAAAGAGATGAAATTGCATGAATTTAATCTATATTGTTCAGGTATTAAAGCCCGCTATTGTGTTATACTTATTTTTTATCAACATTTATTACATTTTATCTCTCGAAACACTCTATAAATCCCTTTTTACTGTAATGACAAGTATAAAACAATTCATCCGTTTGATTTACAATCTTTGAAATCTTTCTAGCTTTGAACAGCAAGTCGATCGGAGAACACCGCTGTCGCCACTAGATGGCGGAAGAGAACAACCAGTTGCGCCCGGACCGCGGTTTCTCGCACCCTGGGGTTGGCTTCCGCAGGCAGCACAGATCTTTAACCGTCAGAAAGCTCCAGGATGGAATTGTTTCATCGATACCCGCTCTTCCATGATCACATCATCTGATCACCCACGGCTCTCAAAGTCAGGTGTGAGGGTGAGCGGGGTTGGGAGGCGGTAGAGGGTGCATTCTCTGGCCCTTGAGGAAGTTAGGTCTGACACCTTTAAAAGGTGAAGCCATGAATCGAGTAATCTAAACACTACTTTTTTAGTAATCTAAGCATTTACTTGAAGAGAAAAGCGACTCATCCGAAATGGGAATAATTGGGTTCACCAGGCAAATGAGAGCATTAATGGGATCCTCAGCTCAAAGACTTGTAGCAAGGAACCTTGGGGGATAATACCTTGAATTCAATCCTCTGATTTTATAGTTGAGCGACCGAATACAGGGTTTAGAGATTTAGAGATTCCTCTCCACATTTTTAAATACATGTCTACTAATGTTATCACAGTAGTATTATAGGGTATTGATATAAAGTTGTAAATACTTCATCGTGAAGGAAAAGCTGGGCCAAAGGAACTTAAATGTTTTAACCCTGAGCATCTTATAATCATATACCATCATAGAATAATGGAAGGAAGCCAGAAGCCTGAAGTCTAGGGTGTTCACGCTTCGTGGCAATACCAAATTAAGGCCAGGAAATTAAATTAGGAAGTTGGTGATAGTAGTTTAACAGGGTGATGGGTGGGGGAAGGGAGTTGTGAGATGAGGATTCATTTTAAACCCAGAGTAGAGTTGCCAGATAAAATACAGGACCCACTGTTAGATTAGAATTTCAGGTAAATAACAAATACTTTTTTTTTTTTTAGTCTAAGTATGTCCCATAAAGGAATGTATTTTTGTGTGTAAGTACATCCCAAATACTGAATGAGACTTTTACAGTAAAAAAAAAAAAATCATTGTTTCTCTGCACTTCAAATTCAACTGGGCATCCCATATTTTTATTTACTAAACCAAGCAACCCTATCACAGAACATGAAAAAATAATCCAGAAATAGAAATCCAGAAATTTACAATAGAAATTGTAAACGATCCAACACAACATTAAAGTAGTGTTCTAAAAAACAAACCAGCGTGGTCTATACTTCATGAGGGGACAAGGACACTCTGACTTGTATTTGTGCACCAGTCTGATAGCAGCCTTTGTTTTATGGCCTATTTGTGGCTAAAGCACCTTGGTCCTGTGGCTCTGCATTTTGAAGCGGCTTAAGTTAGGCTCAGGTTTGTTCTCATATGGACGCCTCACTTTCAGAGAATAAAGACCAAATTTGTACAGCTGACTTCAGAACAGATGCAAGAGCAGCAGTCTCATTTGACATTTCTGACTCTGGATTTTTCTTTGTCTCTCCAGCAAACAATGCATAGAAGTGTGAATTGCTAATCTGCTGGAACTGTTCCTTCGCTAAATCTTTGTGAGTTCTATTAAGACAGGCTAAAAAATGTAGTTAAGGGTTATTTTAGGGGTGGCTCAGTGGGTTAAGCCTCTGCCTTCAACTCAGGTCATGATCTCAGGGTCCTGGGATCGAACCTCGCATCGGGCTCTCTGCTCAGCGGGGAGCCTGCTTCCTCCTCTCTCTCCGCCTGCTTTTCTGCCTGCTTGTAATCTCTCTCTGTCAAATAAATAAATAAAATCTTTAAAAAAAAAGGGTTATTTTAGGTGCCTTCAGTTATAAATGATACCTCATATAAGTGATTCACATATACATTTATATTTTATATAGGTTGATATCACATGTAAATAATAACTTTTTCCCTTTCCTAAGATTATATTTTTTTCCCCTCGAAGAGAAGATACTAGAGAATATTTGATTAATAGCATTGCTATCTGTTATGGACTGAATTGTGTTTCCTCAAAATTCATATTTTGAAGCCCTAAGCCCCAATTGTGACTGTATTTGGTGGTAGGGCCTTTTAAGAGGTAATCAAAGTTAAATGAGGTCATAAAGGTGAGCCCTATGCCAATAAGGCTAAGAAGATGAAGATGTCTTTCTAAGAAGATGAAGAGACACCAGAGGTGTGCAGGCATAGGGAAAAGGCCGTGTGAGGACACAGCAAGAAGATGGCCATCTGCAAGCTAAGGAGAGAGATCTTAGGAGAAGCCAAACCTGCCCACATTTAGATTTTGGATGTCCAGTCTCCAGAACTGTGAAAAGTAAATTTTTATTGCTTGAGCCACTCAGCCTCTGGTATTTTGCTATGATAGCTCTAGCAGACTGATACACCACCCTTAAAAAAACAAAACAAAACAAAACAAAACAGGGATGCCTGGGTGGCTCAGTTGGTTAAGCGTCTGCCTTCGGCTCAGGTCATGATCCCAGGGTCCTGGGATCGAGTCCCACATCGGGCTCCTTGCTGGGCGGGGAGCCCGCTTCTCCCTCTGCCTCTGCCTGCCACTCTGCCTGCTTGTACTCTCTCTCTGACAAATAAATAAATAAAATCTTAAAAAAAAAAAAAACAACCAAAAATTTTTACCTAGGGTGAGCAACATTGCAAAATGGACAAAACATCTTTATTTCAAATTCTATGCCAAGATCCATCTTGAAATGGGAAGTGTGAGCTAGAAAAAATCTTAAAGGTGAAAAAATCATCACAAAAGTTTTAAGGTAGGGGATATAATTCTAATTAATAAAAATGCATGGTAACATGAACCTGACAGTATGCACGGACTTCAATAATTCTGAGCATATATGGAATGGAGATAAAGAAACTTTCAAATCTTTTTTTTCTAGTGGGAGGATATAGACTGAATATAGTTGATCTCTAAGTACAAGATAAGGCTGAAAGGAAGCGGTCCTTAAGATTACCACATGGTCTCTATCCCCTTTCCTATTTTAGAGGAAATGCAGAAGCTTAGTTCTTTTCCTTTTTTTTTTTTTTTTTAATTGAATGGACCAACAAACATTTGTGCATAATCTCAGCTACTTATTTTTGCTCATGATCTTGAATCATAGATGGAGGTAATGCACTAAATTACTTTTTTTCTCAAAGCATTAACCACCAGATGTTTGTTTCAGGTTTCAGAAATGAACAAATAGTGCTTTAGATTTGAAATCACAATCATTGGAACATTACATGTTGCTTTACCATATGTTTATGAGGGGAAAAAAAAGTTACCAATGATGCTAATCAAAATGACTGAATGTAACTCTAAAGTCTTCTCAGTTCCTGGTACTTCCCTTATGCCAAGAGCTTAATCACTTACAGAACAAAGGAGAAACAGGAAGTAAGCAAACTGGGTCTGGATCTGGATGCCTATTGAAAAGATTGTTAGCAACCCCTTTTTCCTGTTTTTTAAGTCCTATGCAGAGCTTGCTCTCTAAAGTGGGGTCATAGCAGAAAAAGTGCTGAAGAAACAACTAGGAACCCTGTATTATACCTGTAAACCCTCTAGCTTGCATTATAGTTGTATTTAACATCTGAGGTTTAGAACCTGATCCTCTAATCTTCAGTGGAGGAGATAATCAACTGAAATACAGTAAGGTTACAAAGGCTTAATACTGAAACCAAATAGAAAACTTCCACTGAGAAACAAGAACACTTAAATCTCTCTCCATTTCTCATTCACTGGGTTTGATGGTTATCTGAAAGGCAAATGGTTTGAACAGACAACAATCTGCCTGCAGACTTTTTCTTTTTTTCTTGATCTATCTCTGTGGTACCCAAACTTCAAGGAATATAAGAATTACACTATGAAAAACATATACTATGCTTAAAGATTAATTTAAGAAATTTCTAATGACAATTTTAACTAAATATTTTTCTTTATGAGCTGCAAATCCTAACTGGGATGAAAGTCTTCTACAATCTATTGTGTGACTTTGGGCAAATCTTAACACTGAGCTATATTTCAGATCTGAAAAATGAGGGGATTCGAATTAATATCATAAAATAATAAACTCTAGTGAGTTTTAATATGTGCCTACAGTTTCTTGGCTCCCAGTTATTGAGTAGGCTTATCTACTCAGTTCTATTAAACTCAGTTCTATTAAGCTGAGTAGATAAGCCATCTGAGTTGGTACCTAGTCCATGTAGACAGAGCCTGATGACAGACGGTAGTGGAGATAAGCACACTCTTGTTTCACATCCCAGACCAATACTTAATGGTCACAGGGATCATCCTGAATAGTAAGGAAGGGTTAAAATAATCACTTTTAGTTTAAGAAGGCAACAGTATGAAAATACATATTAGAAAGGCATAAAACCAGGACATTGACTTTTCCCCCTTTTTGCTTTTTACTCTTAATGGGTTAAAATACACTTAATGAGCAACCACTGGTTATTTGGAAAACTCATACCGACACTCACTGAGGTCAGATCAAAGGCAGTAGTTTGTTTACTGAAAGGTCATTTTACATGACAATTTCTTGTCAGTGGGATTATCTGTGGCAGTGGTGGTCTGGTTTGGGGAGCTTTGGTGGGGGATTGGCACTCTGAAGTCTTTGGCCTTAGTTCAGTATGGTGTCCTAGAAGTCAGAGCAAATCACTCTCACGTTCTAGTTATATAGACAACCCAACCCTCACTGGGGGGTTATTCTTCTTTCTCTTGAGAATTATTGATCTTGAGAGGTAAGTCCATCTCTGAGCATCTCTTTCTAGTTTGTATTCCCAAACCAACAAATCATAATATTATTGTGCACAACTACATTATATTGTGTAAGTGTTTTTAAAACTACATCCCCATTCCCTCTCAGAGAAATGTGTACTTCCCTCCTTCATTGTAGTTTACTGATGGAAGGCAACTTTGGTACTGTGTGAAGTTTTATCCTTTTCTGAAATATGAGGATAATATCTGTCCTTCTTTGAAGAAAGATAGAGGACTACCATGGAATGAATTCATCTGTAGTCACAAATGAGAAATCTTATAGGTTTCTAGATAACATTTATTAAGTGGATTAAATGAGATAGTATACCAGAAGCACCTCTTAGCTGCCAACATTTGGTAGGTACTCCGGAAATGTTACTTGTCTCTTTAATTTATACACTTAAAATGTCTCTTTTTTCGGACCTGTTTGGCAACTCCAGCCCATGTCAGTATCCCAGTTTTCTAATCTGGAGTCACTAGCCCACCTCTTAGAGTGCCAGGCTCAAGGGTGGTCTCTTCACACAAGAGCTTTTAGGAGCCAGAGGCAACAAATCAATCATTGGTAGACAAGCTCTGACTCAGTTCTTATAATTTAGACTTGTCTTGTCCAGTTTGAGGAAATCTATTTTGGTTCAGTGCGTTCTGTTCTATGCCTACCTTCCTGCCAATGCACCATCGGTGCCCTGAGACTGAAGACATATCTCATTCATCTCATTCTTTCATGGGTATAATTCTGTCATCAAAGAACACTATCTATGGCTAAATGTTGTCTGCCTACAGCTGGATCTGCCTGATAATGATTCTCAAAGGATTTCTTGCCTTTTCCCAAGTGTTTCTTTTCTTTGTGGGGTTTGATATAGAGGGTAAATTACAAACCTCTCTCCTCACTAGTGTACCCAGAGAAACACACATACACAATGCTACATCAGGATCATGTGATTATAGATGCCAGGTTGAGACACTTGTGCTATAAGCAGAAGACCCATCTTGCATAGTATTTTAAAAATGTAAGTCACTGGTTCTTAATAACCAATTTTTATAGGAAGATAAGCGCTGTAAAAATTTATGGTAAATAGCATTGTGTTAGGCCACAAACATGAAATAATCATTTTTATACCTTTATCTAAGACAAAGACTTCCTAACAGTCGTTTCTTTTCTGGGCTTTCACTCCCTGTGCCAAGGACCTTTGTGTGGATGTTCGCCGAGGTCTCAGGGTCTTGGATTTTACTGAATCCAGAGCTAACCAACTGTTTGGCTTTGAGCTGAAATGGACATACAGTTAGGTTTTCCATGGCTAAGTTTTTTTTTTTCCCCTAGAGTCTCTAAATGGCTCTAAACAGAGCCCCACCACTCCACCATCTCACTGAATCTTCTTCAGACACACTCGCCCTATTTCCATTTTCTTCCTGGCTCCTGTAGGCAGTGCTGTCCCCTCCCCAACTCGAACTTCAACACAACCTCCTTGTTCTGATTATGAAACAAACAATGATCTACTTTTGAAATTTATTTAGACATAAAGAATAGGACCAGATGAGAAATGATTTCAAACAAACATGAATAGCTACGTCGCCAGCTTTTTCTACTCTCTAAAAACATTTCTAACTATGGAAGGAAAGACTTTCTAATTCTCCTCTCCTCACATTATCTACCTGGAACCACACTACATTTTTATGCATTGTCTAAATGCATAAACAGCTCAGTGAATGCTAATTATTTTGTTCCCGTAATAAAACAGTTCTTATCGTGCTATTCAAAGCCTCAAGAATTAGAATCCTTTTCACCTGCTTCCTCCTAAATTGCTCCTGAAAATAATTCATTGCCACCTATTTCTCAGTACTCTCTTTCAATGAGAACATAGGTGCTACATCATTAAGTGAATAACACTGTTCTGGGGGACATCCGTTAAATTAGATTTTCTATGCCATCCTATAAGGCAGATAAAGTAGGACACAATGTTATTGTAATGTGCTAGAATTAAATATATACATTATTATGAGGATTGCCATTGTGTCTGAGTGTAGATAACTTAAATACCACTGACAGCAGAGGTAATTTTTTTCAAAACAACCTATCATTCATTATGGTTTTGTGAATATACTTTATGGTAAGGTCTGAAGGGGATAGTGGATACTAAGAGTGAAAAATCCTATTCCTCCCTTCCTGGACAGTAGCACTCCACCTTTTATCTTTTCTCTCCTGTCCGTCTCTCTTATTTTTTCTTTTTAACCTAGCTGTACAGAAGACTAGCTACCACTCTGTTCCCTCCGCAGTGTATTTTAACAAAGTTTTCTTAAGCTTCTCATCTATACTACTTATGGCAAAGACCTATGGATATTAACACAGAAATAATAGTTCTAAAAAATGTACCATATAAATCATAAAGGGGAGTAAAAGATTATTTTGGGCCACTAATACTGAGATATTTAATACATTAAATGCTAATATAATATGTAAAATAATGTAATTCTTCATGTATATAACACAAATGTGTACAAAACATTTTTATCTGAATGGCTTCAAATTGATGTACACCACTAAAGAGTCAATACCTTGCTTTTTTACCAAGTTGCCCTATAAGAATAATACTAATAATAAGCAGTGATTAATACTTATGCCTGTTGGGGCTCCTGGGTGGCTCAGTCGTTAAGTGTCTGCCTTCGGCTCAGGTGATGATCCCAGGGTCCTGGGATCCAGCCCCCACATTGGCCTCCTTGCTCCACGGGAAGCCTGTTCTCCCTCTCCTACTCCCCTACTTGTGTTCCCTCTCTCACTGTGTCTCTCTCTGTCAAAAAGAAATAAATAAAATCTTTAAAAAAATGCTTATGCTATCTATCTACTTCCATAATCTGATACTATGTATTTGTGGAAAAATTCTGTTCCCGAATTTTAGAAAAAGGGACTACATAAAAGGAGGTATATCTATTTTTATACTAGTATTACTTACAAACACCGTTTGAAAACAAATATTCAAAAAGGATGGAGAAAGTGTAGAAGGCCCTAGGGCATATACAGTGGTGATTTTCATAAACCCAGGGGTGTTTACTTTGGAAGGAGAATGTGCAATATAGGGAGAGAAAGTGACTTTGTAGCCAAATATGTGGCTTCTAATCCCTCTCTTTTCCCTACTAATTTGTTGTGGGATCTTGGACAAGTTACAGAGTCCTGTAGATTAAGGGGGTTGGACTGAGTGATCTTGTAGCTCCTGTGAAGGTTCAATATTCTATGATTGGTTAATATGTGAATACCCTAGTGAGTTAAAACAGAATGGACAACCTCCACTTCTGTCTAAGGAAACATAGACAAAAAGGGTGAATGCTGAGCTCAGTGGCTTCCTGCATCATTATTATGCCCACGGGCACTTTATCCATGAAATCCGACTCTTGTGACAGACCCCCAGTGCTTTGACCGAATGGATCTGAGAAACAGGTCCTCTCTTGCCACTGTCTCATCAAGCGTTGTGGTACGTCAGTTCAGAGAGGCCCTGTGACTTCAAATTACCCATTGTCAAAAAGGCTAGCTCTGAGCATAAGCCAAAGAGGGGAGACAAGATGACATAATGACATCTTTAGAGGCAGTCTGTTTGGGACCAGCCGCTCAACAGAGGAGAGGGCACAGTCTTCTGAAAGACTGAGGAGGCATTACTCCATGGAAAGGATGGGGCTGAGGGGCTCACATCCAAAGGCGGGTAAGAACTTGAGCAAAGGAAGTACCTGGACCTGAAAATACCAAAAAAAAATGTTTATACAGATAAATCTATTTAGAAACTAGACGTTGGCTGAAAGAGTTATTAAAATGTTAGTATTTTGAGTAAGTTTTAAATTCGTGATAAACTGATTACAATATGGAGGACAGTTGTCTTATGTCCTTAGCATCTTAGATGAAGAAATTTACACAGTCAAACCTTCATCCATTACATTATTCCAACATGGAATGATTCCATTATTCCAACGTGGAATGCTGTCTTGTCAGTGTTTTCTTTAGCTTCTGTTTTGTTCATGACTAAAGTGATTGCTCCTCTTATGCCAACTGTCTGCCTTGCCCATTTGGCACTTAGCATCGGGTACCTTCTATGTACAATGATCTGGATTTTTAAACTGTACTGTATTCCTAGAAAGGTTATAAAAATCTTGGAGGGTCTTTTATTCTTCTTTATAATCTACTTTATGGTATTTAGCATGGTGCTATGATTATAATAGAATTTAATGATTATTTGCTGAGGGGACGACCGGATGAGATGAATTAGGCAAATGATGTGAAATGAAAAGCATGGTCTCAGAACCATACTGTATAAGTGGAATTCAAATTTCACTTTTTAGCTCCTTCTTAGTCATCATTATGAACTTGGTTAATGGTAAGGAAAAGATGAAAGGGCAATTTCCCAATCTGAATTTTCAGTTTATAAAGGGCCTCACCCAGAAAGGCACTGAAGGTCACTGGTGGCTTTCATTTACTCATTCATTCATTTTATTATTCTTTTTTTGGTCAAAAAAAAATTTTTTTTAACACATCTCACATGCCAGGTGCTTGAGTCACAGAGACATCCTTGTCCTCAGGGAGATCATGTACAGTAGGAGAGACTTCGATGTAAACAAGTAATGGCAGCACAAAGGGTCATGGCTCTAATAGAGGTCTGTACTAGATTCATTTGACAGCAAAAAAAAGGAGGATCAGCTCCTGGGATGACTATGGGAAGAAGCATAAAGGTGACATAACACAGGTAAGTTCTGGGTAGAATTTAAAAGATCGGAGTTTGACTAGTAAGACAAAGAGGCCAGGGCATCTCTTCAGAGAGAACAGAGTTCAAAGGCACAGGATTTTATAATTTTGGATGCATCTGTCACTACTTCTGTATGCAAAATTATATACACTTTGGCTTGATTGATTTTTCGTATTGTTTTGTTTTCACCTTAATTTTATTGTGGCTCAAAGATCTGAATCACATGGCAAAAGTGCAAATAAGTTCTAATTTTTTAAGTATAAGGGGATGACAGGACCCTAAACCTCTCTTTTGACCTTGTATATTGAATGTCTAATAAAAACATTAAATTACTTTTATTTCTTGCAAATCACCTGCAATAAGTGTGCAATCATGCATCATACCAAGCGGGTTGAAAGGTCTAATTTTACTTGCATAACGTAGTCACTGTTTTAGAGCAGATTTTCCCAGTGAATAAATTTTGGAGATGCAATGCTTGTAAAATAAGCTTCCAGCTTGTTTTGCTCAGGCTTCAGTATATCACTTGGGTTCTGAAGCCTTGTTCATCGTGGACAGCAGATGGCTCTGGAGGACATATCTGGAATGCTGAATGAAAGAATCTGGATGTACTTGGCTGCAGGTAGAATGAAAAAAAGGCACGATCTCTATCATCTTCAAATATCACAAGTCAATGGCAAAGTTTTGAATAACAGAGGGCCTATCTAGTTGTGCGGTGGGGTCTTTTAAGAGATCAACCTGCATTTCTATGAGTCCCTTACATTTTTACCTTGAATGTCTGCTGGCCCTTTCTTATTTAGCTCTGTGCATTCTTCTCAGTCTGTTCCTTTCATTTTGTTCTCTACCATCCCGTTTTCTTTCACTCTGTTCTTGCTAGTAAGTGTTTGCTGTATGTACAGAAGATAAGTTCCCTGAGGCAGAGACTTCGCTTGCTTGGTTCTTTGCTGTTTTCTCAGAGCTTAGAAATAAATCTGAGCATTATAGGTACTCAGTTAATATTAGCTGTAGGAATGTTGGAGATGTAGCATGAGCTCACGATAGTACTTATCATCTAATGGATGACAATGACACATAATAAATGATGCTGTGAAATGTGATAGGTGCCAAGGTAGGGGAGAGTCAGGGAAGGCTCCCAAGAGAAAATGATGTCTAGTCTTGGACCTTATGGAAAATTGGAGTTAAATAAATAAAAGAAGTGTGAGAAAGGAGATCAGGGGTGGGGGTAGAGAAGACTAATCTAGGTAGAGAGAACAGGCACAAAAGAGAGAACACAACAGATTTAGAGGTATTGACAGAAGTTATAATTGAATAGAGTGGGAGATGGGGGAGTGGGGGGATACAGAGTCTAGAGAAGCAAGCAGGGCATGGGATCATGAAGGGCTTCCTAATGCACTTAAAGAATTTGGATCTTTTCTCATGGCAATGGAAAACCACTGAAAGGTTTCAAGCAATGGGGTGATAAAATCAGCGGTTTTGCTATTTTTTTAGATCACTTTGGCTGCATTGTGGATTGCTGAGGGATTAGGGGAAAAATAGAGGGAAGAGAAGAAGCAGGAAAATCTTGCCACATCTAGGGAGTTAGTAACGTTATTTAATAATTCTGTAATAGTCACATATGGTACTACATTTTTATACATTAAAAGCATTTATTTCAATTCCTCTGATTAGACATTTGCTATATTCCAGAGAAGAATGAGATGACATTTACTCTGCTTAATATACCTAAAATGGAGAGTTCAAATCAATCATGTAAACAAAGTTAAAGGAGGAATATTCAAAAACTAATTTTGGAAAGTCTCTTCTCAAGGACTATCATGCACTATGGAAGCATCATTTACATATACTTTACATTTATGTATTAGAACAAATCCTCTAAGGATGAGCTAATTAGACTAGAAAGATTTCTTATATTTAAAATTAATAATGCCATGTTTAAAAAACAATATCTTTATCTCCTCCCACTTAATCCATAATAATTTTTTGATTTGTTCCATATTAAATTTATAGCTTGAGTAGTTTACCTGAAGGGGAAGAAGGACAGTGTTCAACTTTTTTTTCCCCCTTTCTTGCTTTCTCACATATCTATGTGTAGTGGGTAGAAGAAAGAAAATTCACTCAGAAAGGTTGTTTTTCACTGTTGTCACTTATGAAATTCTATAGGATCAATTTTTAGTTGTTTTTTCCCCCCTCTGAAAACAAATTTGCTCAGGGAAAAGAACTTCATATAGGCTCAATGTTATACTCCAGAGAATTCAACCCAAGGTCAAATTGCTGAAGCAATTCAAGGCAACAAAAACAGCAGTTATGCTTGCCATAGCTTCCTCCATTATTAGGCACAGAAGAAGATAATTTATTTAATTATGTTTTGGTCAGGGTGCTTCTCATCTTTACCTTGAGTGTGATATTTATATTTTGTTTTGTTTTTTAGTTCTCTGGTGATTTTAAAGCCAGTGTTGGCTGGAAAGCTTTATGTGATGTGCAAGTTGCTATGTATTCAGTTCTGCTTGTCATATTATTGCTCTAAGTAAAATGTCTTTCACAGAATTAAACTTGTACTCCTATCTTTCTGGTAAACAAAACTGAACTTAAAACAGAGTCCATAGAATTCAGGAAGAAAAAAAAATCTATTCGTAGAAAAATAACTGAGATGTTAAACCCAATAATACTATTTAACGAATAACATTCTAATTTTCAGGAAAGCTCCTTTCATTTGAGGATGGCTCTGCTCATATTTTGCATTTGAAACATGAGTTCGGTCATCTCCAATTAGTCGTGGGTAGATATTGGCTAGCAGTCGACAACCAGAACCAGTGGGCCCAGTTTTACATTATTGACAGGCTCTTCCCAAATGGCTTTTTTCTGGAATCTGGAGGAAGTTTCATGTCAGCGTTGTGGTGCATTAGCGTGGCTGTCAGCAATGCTTCCCCAGGGCTGACTGCTTTCTGCCTGACTTCAGCCAGGGCTGTCAATCTTCCACTTACATGAACCCTGAAATGATCGCACCCTCCCTCTCTTGTAGCTCTTATCAAGGAAAGATCAACTTTCCTAATTTAAGGAAAAAGAGATGTATCGAGTACGGCACACGCTCGTGTTGTTGATGATAAAATTGCGATAATAGCCTAACCGTATTAAGCTTGGATTTCTGTATTTAGGATTTTTGTTTGTTTGAAGAGAAAATCCTAGACACTGCTGTTAAATGACGAAGTTCACAATGGAACCTGTAAAATAATGTGATTCAATCAACCCATGGGAGTTGAAGCAAGAATGACTTACATGCTCCCTCCTAAAAGTATCACCAGTGGGATGACAATGATAAGGAAAATAGTGACTAACTTGTGGTATCCATAATAGGTTGGAAAAATGCTAAAAACTGATCATTATTAGGCATCTAATAAGAATTACATTGCGTTTATAATAAATGCAAAAAGCCTACTTCTAAAAGTTTCTCTCTTTCCTTATACTTACAAGTCAGGGTTCCTATGGTTTAAATTTTTGCTGAAATATGCTGCAACTTGGAAGCATCATATTTCTAAGAAAATTCAAAACTCCACACTTTTATCCCTTTCCTAAATGCTCATCTGTTTTGACCTGATGCTTAGTTTCCAAAAGTATTATCGAATTTTAACATTGCATCCATTTTCTTTATAAAACTTTCTCATGTTGTCCAATGGGAACTTCTAGTAACTAATAACAAAATCCTCATTAGTATTTCCCTTGTACCAAATCACTTCAGCAGTAAAGGAGAAAAAGTTCTTCCTCTATTCTAATGCATTGATCTTCACAAAGGTTGAAAGATAATAAAATATCTGATAAAAATGCATAGCTTTGACCCTTGAAATCTGTGTAAGTGAAAGGGGAGTGAATATTTCTGAATGCTAAAATCTGTACTACAATCATATTTTCTTGGCAGCCTGATTTAAAGAGCTCTATGTGACAGTCAAGTTATACTAGCCTTGACAGTACGACTGGGTGAAAAAGATTCAGATCTGTTTTTATATTTAATTGGAGTGTCAGGGTCAGGCTGTCAGAGCAGGATACTTTTGCCAGTTGTCAGAGGGCTACCTTTGAGAGCACTAAATTAGAAATGCAGATATCTGACATTATTTTCAACTTGGCACCCAATTTATAAGTTTGGGGAAATAGCTAGGTACCTCTGTACATTATTTCTATCACCCGTGGTTTAAGGAATTGATTGCATTAGCTGGATGGAGGATGGGAAGGAAGAAGGAAGGATTACAGGTGAATGCGAATGCCAGATAAGTATGAATTATACTGCACAACAGTCTAGAAAGTAGGTAACCATTATTGGATAAATTCAAGTAGTAATATTAAATGATAATGAAAATTACACATATGTATACATATATGTACATGTACAGATATATTCCATGATCATGAGAAACATGTTCAAGTAGAGATACGTTAAAGCAGACTATTGAAATCCACAAATTGCAGAATGTTTGTATATGTTGCTAGACTGAAATATGTATTAAATATCAGATATAAGTGTTTAGTAAATGTTTGCTGAAAGAATCTGGTTAACTGTTAGTGTACTCTAATTCAGGAAAGTGGCCTGGCCATTTAATCTTACTCCCTTCCCTCCACAGTCCTCTCATCTCCCCAAGAAGGAATACCCAAGCATCACTGGTGTACTAAGGTCTTTCTTAGCCCAGGGGCTGCTGCTACCCCTAGATGGGGAGCCCCTAACATTTTAAGACTTAAAATTGAATGAGCCTTGTGGGTGTCCTTGTCCATTAGCTCCTGCTTGGCTAGTTGAGCTCAATCCCTGTCTACTTTGCATACATAGATATTTGTCTTGCCCCTATCTAGTTTACAGGTCTCATCAGAATAAAGTGATACTAGACTTTTTGATTCTAAAATCTATAAACTATGCCTAGCACATATTGTTCGCCTTCTTGGACTACTGCTCACTATCTGTTGCCAGATGCTCTAGGTACCATGCTTTGCCTACCAACAGGGAAACCCTTCTTTACCCTCTGACACACCCACCTGCTTCCTGGTCTTTGGCCTGTGATGTAGCCTGTGTAAGGTTTCCTAATATTCTGCTCTTCTTCCTTTATTAGGCTTGCCCTGATCTACCACTGATAGAATGCTGGCTCTGGGTACCCACATCTTTTCAGAATTATATTTTTAAAAATCCAGTGGTGGTGGTTGATTATAATATGCAATATTGAATATTTTGTGATATTGAAGGAAATTATATATATGTATAATATACGTATGTATGTATATATGTGTATTGTGTGTGTGTATGTGTATAGTTCTTTTTCCTTGATAGCCTACACCTTAGATGTTGCCATACCTTAAAAAGAAGATGGCTCTTTCTTAGTGGCCTTGACTTTCGATTCTGTTTGTCTAAGCTAAAGTTGATTTCCTAAAAGTCACACAAATGTTAAGGAACATGTCACGTTCTATTAGCATCCTCTGTTTCTTAGACCATGCTGCCACCCCTGAGGGCTGACCGGGCACTTGCCTTGGGAATGCCAAGTTCACCTCCACTCATTCAGGTTTATTAGCTATCGGCTCAGAATTTGTGACTTCCCTCACTTCTGGACTGGATATACCACACTGACGAATGTGAAACTTGGCATATCATGAGGCCATGAAGGTGCCACGCCTCTCAACTTGGAAGCAAGGGGGAATTTGCTCACAATTCAGCAAACACTGGCCTTTGGGAAACAGGAGACGGGAATGAGTTGCATAGAGAAATCTTCTTCTTTTTTCTTTCTTCCCATGAATGATTTCAAAGCATGGTTTCTCCATACGGCTCATTTGGAGTTCTACATGGTTGGGGGACCCATCTCTTTACTGCTGTGTTTTGTGGAAGTAGCAAGTACAATAACAATTGTGGTATTGCTTTACATTCTTCCCTGCCTCACTTCCATTTCCCCTCTGTCTAGATGCCCTGCTTTTGTGCCTCCCAAGTAAAGCTTCATCGTTCTAAATTCTTTTCTGAGACTCTGTTTTCTAGGGAACCTGGGCTAAGACAGTTGCCACAGAATCAATATTTCTGCCACCCTTGGAAATTCAGGGTATTTATTCAAGTCATATGCAAGTTTAGACAAAATATATTTAGTTAAATGCTTATCTGAACACATGTTATAGAAAATTGTTGCATAAGAGAAATAGAGGCAAAAAGGAATTAATTTCCATATGTTTTTTAGACATTTTTTTTGGTCTTTCTGTGAAGCACAGTTTTTTTTCTTCTAGGCTTTGTGTTCTTGCTGAGTTAAGTTTTAACTTCTGTGTTGGACTTGGAAATTGCATATCAGGATCTTTTTTGTGTGTCCTATATTTCTCTATTTACTATCTGGGACAGTGAAGTGTAGAGGTTAAAAGCACAGGCCCTTAGGTCACCCTGCTTAGATCCAAATCCTGCCTCTGCTCCCCAGGAGCCCTGTGCCTTTTGGCAAATTTTCCTACCTCACCTACCTCAATTTTCTCACCTATAAGGAGAAGATAATCTTAGTATCTTACAGGGCCATTTTGTGGATTAAAGAAGAGAACGCATCTAAAATGCTTGCAACAGTGCTTAGCTCATATAAGAGTAATTATTAGTGTTATTTCTTTTTACATTTAGTCTCTGTGCTAAACGTTGTGGAATATATTCATGAGAAAAATTTCTGTCATTTCAAAATGGGAAACAATGTGATATCCCTGCTATATATTTACCTACACAAGAGGGATGGCATCGTAGCATTTGTTCCTGATTGTAAGAATCTGCTGGGAGTAGGGGGATGAACTTGCTCCCCAATAGAACGCTCTGAAGTATATATGTTCCTGAAATCAACTTTTCAATGTACATGTGGATATTCTCTTCCATAGTGACTAATGCTTCTGTTTTGGACTCCACATACGTCAGAATTCCCGGAATGTGATCTTGTTTTCCAACCTACCATAGGATTTTCCTTACTGGCCGTGTAAAATGAGGCCACAGAAACTTTCTGAGACTCACTCTGTGCATCTGTAAATGGAAGATGATAATCCCTTGCAGACTTATTATCGTGACGCATTGATTGCCAGCCACTGGACGAGGACATGTGGCCACAAAGACGAATAAGGCACAGATCCTAGGCTCAGCTTACTTACTACTAATAAAAACAGTTGCCACTATCTTCAGACAAAGAAAAGGGAGGTCAGCCCAGGTGTGGAAATTGTCCAGGACGACATGGTCAGCGAAAGCATCCAACCTGAGACTTGGACACACGCCTCTGCCTTCAAACCAGTGCTTCTCCTGTTATATGGTACTGCTCTACTTTTGTCAAAATTCAATAGTCTTCTGGATAAAATACTCTATAAAGGTAAAGAGCTTTACATATTAATTATATTGTGTTATTATCTTGCAATTTACTGTTTCACTTTTTTAGGGACCAGAATTTCCTCTTTCAAGTTTTAGAGGCAAAAGACAAGGGGAAGCACATTTCCCATAAGGAAGAGGAGTTTTTAGGTGGCAAAACACAGTTTTACAAAAAACCTTGATGTCAAGAATTAGGCTGTGAAAACGGCTTGCTTGTCACTAATTTCTGTTGCTGTCGTTGCTGGTTTCTCCTTAAGACAATGATTCTTTATTAGTAGATAGATGAATCAAACAAACATACCCTGTCTATCTTTAATGCTTAGTTTTTATCTTAAACATGCATTAATGATTTACTTCAATTAACATGCCAATAAACCTAAGGCCAGGCACAGTATCTAAAAGGAGAGAATAGTCATAGGACTTGTTCTGGGAATGTTTTGGGGAAGTGTTAAAGGGAAGCCGTCTGGAGACGAGGGCTGGCAGCACCCTCATGTGTGGGAGAGACCAACACAATGATCTCTGGGGTGCAGAGTGCCCACCCCCTGTCGGCTCGGGTGAGGATATTAGATACCTTGGAAATTGATAACACACCTCCAAACCAAATTGCACAACGACAGGTTGATAAGAGCTTCATCATGGCATAAGCAGCGGATCCCTGGAAGCATTCTAGAACAGGCCACCCTATTGAAATTGCACAAATAAATCAGCCAAAGTAAAAACCCCTTTCATGACCCTGAAACATTTCGTGAGGTTTGGAACACATTCATCTTTTCAGGTTTTTACTACTGACATGGGAGACAGACCCACTTGTTCCTAGAAGCCATACCCTCTTGTATCCTTGTCTTTTAGGTGACAGAAAATGGCCTTTATTTTCGTAAAAGAATGTTATAATTTCTGTCTCTTTCTGTTTCCATTTTAGCTGAGGCCCAGAAAGCCCGAGGAGAAAAAAAGTGCATAGTAAGTATTCTACGTTACGAACCTCTCCTACATTATTACGGGTTTGAAAAGGAGAGTAGGAGCAAAAAACCAAAAACAATGGTTTTATGACTTGTTGCTCAGTACCTAGATCACTGAGGTAGAAGAGGCTGGTACAGAAATAACTACTTTTGAAGAATGTAGTTGGTGTGTTGTGGCAACACTCTTGTCAAATCTAGTGAGGGAACTTGATAGGAACACTGAGAGAATTTTTATTTGCCATTGGAGTTAGGAAGAATTCAAAGCACTTGCTTTGAGTCCATGCCTGGAAAAGCTTAAAGATGAGACACTGGTTGGTTGGTACCTGTTCTAATGAGAGGACACTGGTATGTAGTTCTAAAGCTGAATTTAGTATTTGGTGCTAATACTAAATCTGCAATTTAACATCATAGTTAAAAGCATGCACAGTAAAGCTGTGACCAACAAGTCTTGAGTCTTGGCTCTCATCTCTGGGTCTTGCAACGTTGGGTAAATCAATGTTCCTATGTTTCAGTTTCTTCAACTGTAAACCGAGGATAAAAATACCACCTTTTTCTCTTTGGGAAAGTTTAGTAAGTTAATATATGCAGCAATGCCTGACCATAGTATGCACTCACAAAAGTTAGTATTGTAATTATTATTACATTAGTATCCAGCTGTGCTTTCACTGACAACAGGCAGAGGAGTATATTTCCTGTGGATCAGATATGGGATTTTCTGGAATGGGGCCAGCTTGGTCTTTTTTTTTTTTTTTTTTAAGTAACTTTGTCCAAAAATATAAGATGACAATAGACAGGCGAATAGCTGGAAAAGAGAGACTAATGAAATGATTGTAAGCTCTAAAAGGCACAGACTAGTAGGAAATCTTCAGGAAAGAGACATATAGTAATTGAGAGGGGGTCCCCAAAGAACCCATCAAAGTATTCCATGAGAAAAAAAAAAAGTCAGTTTCAATTACTCAGCAAGCTCAGATCATTAATATGAGATCAGGAACATACCAATTAAGTGATACCTACCCTGCTGTTAACCTGTTCTTTTCCCCATACCTGCTCTGACCATGAATGAGTTGGTGACCTGAGCATGAAAGCTTTGGGGAAAAGTACTAGCTTTTGCAATTGCAATAGAATAAGCAGGGCCAGGAAAAATGAAGTTTTTGTTTTGTTTTGTTTTTTGTTTTGATTTTTTTTTTTTTTTTTTTTTTTAATTTGCAACCCACGCTGTCTGGCTCTTTTAATCTAACAATTTGGCATCAGATGTTATTTGGTGGTTTTCAGTATAGAAAGCTGTAAGAAATTCATCCGTTGAACTTAGCAAGTAAGTTTGGAGCATTTAAGGTTGCAAGGTTCTGTTGACAAAAAGATGCTATAACAAAAGCGATCCACTTATGTCCTGAATAAATGGCCACTCAGCAAGAGTTTCATGATATGTGTGGTTGGTTCAGTGTCTGGGACATAATGCGTATATCACTATGAAGTGTCACTTGTAGACTGTAGATATCTAGGATAACCAGTGGTCTTACAACAAACGGCTTCTTATAAGATGTTCTCTGTTTTCTCAAAGTAATTAAGTACAACTAAATCTGTCACATGTTTGAATAAAGGACAGAGGATGACTTCTGGTTTATACTTAACTCTCCACTCTGTCTATACTAATAGTATTTAAATTGACAGTGCTTTTATAACCACACCTCATGCACTCATCTTTCTTTAGCTTGTTTTCAGTTTTAAAGGACATTTTAATATACCACTATACATGAGTTCTGGCACTAGAATATCACCAACCCTATTAATCAACTGAATCTCCTTGTGGTTTTCCATGATGGTGTCATTTTTTGAGTAATATGGAATCAGATAATCTTTCACTGATGATGTATCTCACTGAATCACTCTCTGAGTGCTGATAACATAATGACAATAACATATTAGCATAATTCATCATCACATGTACCTTTGCTCTGGGGATGTTGTATTGTAATGTATAATACACTGGCTGTCACTCTGATGATGTATTGCAGTGAGACTTCCTCAGGAAAAAAATGCATTTTGATGAAATACTATTCATATCGGATGGTACTGCCCAGGGATAAACAGTTAAAAAAAGTTTGACTTCATTTGCTATAGAATCCACATGAAGGTCAAAGGCATTACAAACAGTAAAAGATAGTTTGGAGACAACAGGTATCTATCTCTCTGTTATAAAGCAGTTTCTAAAGTTCAATTTTTGGTTCCAAGTAGGTTATAGCAGGTTTTTATCCCTAGTAAATATTTAATATCCACAGCACTGACACTGTGCAATGGAAGTTTCTGCCGCCTGCAGTACTACTCAGGGAAATGACACTCTTAAACAAGATGTGGAGCTTGCTTGGGGCAGAAGTGAAGTGACTTCCAAGGACAGATTAAAAGTGAATGCTATATATTATAATACTTTTTCTGCAATTGTGCCCCTTGAGCTACCCCACAGAATATTAGATATGAAAGGGACTCATAGATAGCATCTGTTCTGTGACCTAGAGAGAATAAGTTACTCTAGGTCACACAAAAGTGAGTGGTAGAGTAAGACTAGAAACTAGATTTTTTGATAATTGTTTTGGTGCTTGATATGAGATAATCAAAGTTAACTGCGGACCATTTGCAATTTAAATAGCTCAGTTAGGGTACAAGTGTGGGGCTAATATGCTGAGCACAAAGTTCTTTATTTCTGTTACCTTTGATGCAGACCTTCATCAGAACAATGTCTACGTGACCAAGCACAACTATAACCATCCGCTAGAAGGAAAGAATGACGACGATGATGATGGTGAGTGAGAATAGCTAACAATTATTGAGTGCTTACTGAACACTTTGATAGACATTTTGCAGATATTACCTTATTTTGCCTTTTCTGTTTATCTAAACACTTGCTCTGAAACACGGATTCCAGAAAACAATGGTCTCAAATCAGCATACACGATCTTAAATCTTATCAACATAATTTTTCTTCCATACAAAATCCTTGTTCGATAGTGAAAAACACAAGGCTCATATGTCCTTGATGCAATCACTTTTGCTGATAATTATGCCCATGAAATCATCCTAGTAGTATTTGCTAAATAGTAAAACAATTGCTCCTCAGAAGACCAGGCATGATCCTGTTTTATGTATTTGAGGAAAATGGCTTTATTTAAACATATACTGGTGCTACTGATCAGGACTTCTGAATCTCCTGGCCAACAATTTATGTGCCCCTCCTTGTTTAGCTGCTGCTGTTTACCATCTTCCACGATGCCTAATTTAAATGATAAGGCACCCACACTGGCAAGTCCTTTGTATCTCCTTATGTTCTGTGTAGGGAAGAGCACTTCATATGTGCTCAATCTTCTTTACAAATGCCTATCTCACTGAACCAGACCGCATTTTCCTCATTCACCATCTTTATTATTATCAGGCTATCGCAGAGCCTTGACAAGGGCCACCTACCAACCATACATGTCACTCTCTGAGTCATCGACATAGCAGCAATGTAAACATTCCAGCTGACCCTAAGGAACATTAATAATATTACAGCTTTTAATATCTCAATAGATGCTCATAATGCTTTCCTTATTTCTAAAGGTCAGGTAACCACGGTAATGGCAGAGTGCACACAGGATAATGATCTATTGGGTAAAAGCACTTTCATGTGTGATTTTATGAAGAGACTGCCCACACGTATTTTTTAATTTGAAAAACAACAGGGCAGAAAATTGAGGTCACTGATAACTGAGCTACAGTCATCTGGGTATGAATGGAAAAGCATAATGTTTCAGAAAAGTTTTTCAGCAACTTTGGACTAGTATGAAAAGATGTCACTGTAAATCAAAAGCAAACAAGTCACACACAGAGATGTTTCAGTGCTTTTTACAAGGCATTGTAAATCACATAAATTATTCAGAAAATGGAAGTGAGGTCCAGTAGAACGCCTGAGCTAACTGAGGATTCAGCACTGAAGGGTCAATCGGTTTAGGACAAGAATGGCCTTTTTGAGATTTATGGCATTTCTGGCAACTCTACCATAAAAAGACTTGAGTCAGAAAAAAAAAAAAAAAAAACAACCAAAAAACTGAAAACTAAAAGAAACAAAACAGCACTAAAACCTTGTTTTTGAAATGTCCTCCAAGCATCCTATTAAAAAATTCTGATCAAATATTGATCATTTGCAAAAGGTTTACTACATATGCCAGAAGTACTCCTTAATAACCTATCATTGATTAAGACTTACATAAGGAATAAGGGAGTTAATTGTATTCGGACAGAAAACTTTTGCATAACTGTTAAGAACAAGAGGAGGAAAGACAGATGAAAATAATTTATTTTAACAAATTTGGCAGTAGGACACAATCTAAATAAAAAAGAAATTCCTTTGCAAGGAAAAATGTGCTGACAACGGATTCAATGTTTTATAGTATCAATTCTCTAACTTTGGGAATGGAGAGGTGAGTTTATTATATTCTTAGGGCCATACCCAGTATGGAAGTCTCTCCATAATACCTTTGCCTCCAAAATAAACTCAGATCCAAGCAAAGATCATGATTGTTGGGCAAAGCATGAAACCAGCAATCAGTTCCTCAAGTCTATGAATCATTTCTGTGGCCGCTCTTCTCTGGTTTTAAGGAAATGGTCACCCTTTTTTTTTTTTTAAACAAAACAAGTTTGTATAGTTAAAAGTTTAAAGTAAGCATATCAGAAAGGGCTAGAAGTGAATTTTCTCCTTTTTTTGCTCAGGATGTCATGTGGCTTGTGCCTTTCCAAACCTAATCATGTTCACATCAATGTTAATTTACAACTATTGCTTCAGTGGATATTTTAGTGCAAGAAGATATAAATAAGATGTTCTATGAATTGGGTGTTAGGGTTATTAGAGTATGAAATTCAAATATCTACTTTTCTTAAGCAAGAATCTTATGAGAATATCTAAAGCTTGGAGATATTTTGATATGTGAATATATGTATATGTATAAAACTCAATAACCCTTCCCTTAATCACACCCACATCATTTATTTTATGAGATAATTTACCAGGCTTTTTATGTGTAATTCAGGCAAAAAACAAACCAACGAAAAAATAAAATGGGCTAAAAGAGCTTCTATTTTAACTCTAAAAATCAAACCAAGTTTCAAGGGACCCACGATAGCCAAAACGAACTTGAAAAAGTACAAAGTTGGTGGACTCACACTACCAGATTTTAAAACTTATTATAAAGCTACAATAATCAAGAGAGTATGGTACTATCATAAAAATAAGGCACACAGTTCAGTGGAATAGAATCAAGAGACCAAAAATAAATTATCATGAATAAATATTTATAGTTAGTTGATTTTTGACAAAGGGTGAAGACAATTC
>CM052898.1:152724928-152863307 GCA_028534135.1 Potos flavus
AAAGGCCACATACTGTATGCTTTCGTTAGTATGAAATGTCCAGAACTGGCAAATATACAAAGATCGAAAGCAGATTCATGGCTGCCTAGGGCTGTGGGTGAGTGTAAATACTAATGGATAAGGGGAATTTCTCTTGTGAATGATGAAAATGTTCTAAAATTAAATTATGGTGATAGTTGCACAACTCTGCAAATACATGAAAAATTATTGACTTGTATATTTTAATGAGTCGGCTTTGTGGTATATAAATTGTATCTCATTAAAGTTATTAAACAGAACACAGCAATATGAAGACTGGCTCATTCAGCTCCTGGAACGAGGTTCTGAGTTTCCAGTTGCTCATTTGCAGCCCAGAGTGGAATGCCAGGAGGAATGATGAAAGCTTCACCTTCACCTGGAGTCATACCTGTGGCGATGCCCGCTCGCCTTCCTCACAGATCTCACCTCTCAAAGCTGATATGCAAAAAACAAAAGCAAAAACAAACCAAAACCAAAACCAGGACTAAAAAAAATCCTAGCCTCCAGAAGAAAATTAATTAATTTCTGTATATCTAGCCAAAATCAAACATGTTTTTCAGCCCATCATTGATTTTAATGGAATTGAACATACATCTTACTATGACACTGGAAAGACCAACTGTTGGCTGTACCATATTTCCGGCGACTAATGAATAAGCCAAACATCACAGATGTTAGAATGAGCACAAACCATTTGGTCAATCTCTAATATAAATATCAAAGTTTACTTTATATTCTGTGAACTTTCATATGACTTCATAAGGCCACATTATCTGCAGATGGCACTATTTGGCAAATTACATTTACTTCAAATGATATTTGTTATGAGTTTAATGCATGTAAACTAAACCAAAAGTTTTAAAATCTTTTGATTATTTTAAGTTATGAACTATTACAGCAAATGTATGGCATGTCAAGATTCACAGGGAAAGAGAACTTGGAAGAAAAAAGTAAAACTATTTACAGTATTTAAAACCTGATGTATTTGGTTTACTCAATGGATAATAACAAATTTAAATATACAGAAAATATTTTAACATCTTCATTTAGGATAGAAAGTAGGGCTCTATTGTGGATAAAAGGAGACAAATACTGTATGATTTCACTCATACGTGGAATTTAAGAAACAAAACAGATGAACATAGGAAAAAGAAAAAAAAAAAGAGGGAGAGAGGCAAACCAGAAAACAGACTCTTAACTACGGAGAACAAACTGAGGGTCCTTCAGGGAAGGTGGGGGAGGTGGGGGAGGTGGGGGATGGGCTAGATGGGGGATGAGTATTAAGGAGGGCACTTTTGATGAGCACTAGGTGTTGTATATAAGTGATGAATCACTTAATTCTAGTCCTGAAACGAATATTATTACACTATATGTTAACTAACTAGAATTTAAATAAAAATTCAGAACAATAATAAAAGAGAGCTTTACTCTTTTAATGAAATAATTTTTTTTTTTTTCTTTTTTTTTTTTTTTTAGAGAGAGAGACAGAGAGCACAAGCAGGGAGAGCAGCAGGCAGAGGGAGAGGGAGAAGCAGGCTCCCTGCTGAGCAGGGAGCCCGACGTGGGGCTCGATCCCAGGACCCTGGGACTATGACCCGAGCCAAAGGCAGACACTCAACTGACTGAGCCACACAGGCGCCCCAATAATTATTTCTTTCTTATATTTAGAAGTAGGCCAGAGAATAAGTTAATTTTTTAAAAAGTTATCATCTCATTTAGAAAAGAAGGAGGTAGAAGTACACATTACTTTTTAAAAAAAACGATAATGTCATCTGGAAAAGAACCATATTATTAGGTGGTTTATATCAATTTAAATAAATTATGGTAGAAACACACTATTTTTTGACCTAACGTGAAGTCATGAAAGACAAATAGAAGTAAAAACTACATATTAAATAACAGAAGAAATATACTCCAAAAAATAAAGGTGTTTTTTCTTAAAGCACATTGAAATGCATGATTAGAAGTCACTGGCATAGGTGCCTGGGTGGTTAAGTCGATTAAATATCCAACTCTTGATTTCTGCTCAGGTCATGATCTGAAATTCATGATCTCAGGCTCCAGGCTCAGTGGGGAGTCAGCTCCAGAGTCTGTCTCCCTCTCATCTGCCCCTTTGCCCGCTCTGTCTCTCTCTCTCTCTCTCAAAGTAAATAAATCTTTAAAAAAAATCTCCACTGGCAATTACCATATTCCATATGGGGAAGAAAGGAAATCGCCACTGATACTTACAGTAGATGGTGTTATTTGGTCACAAGTCTTCCTTCCCTCCCTGCCATGGCCACTGATCACTGTGAGGGAAAGCACTTTGGTTTTGGCCCAAGACTTGCCTGGCCAATGCAACATGAGATAGCATATGCCACATCCAACCAGGGCTTTATATGCCCAAGGCGTTCGGCCATCACCCTGGCGCTCCTGCCTACACTGTGAGAAGGCCGTGACCCGGAGAGCTGCTGCTCCTTCAGCCTGGGTCCCAGACAAAGAAACATGGAGCAAACCTGAACCTAACTAACATTTTAAGCAAAACTGCCACAGCTGACCTGCAGCCTCGTGAGTGAGAAATAAAGGCTTGTTGTAAGCCGGTGGGGACGGGGGATTGCTTATTATGCAGCATTATTACGAAACTAGCTTTCTTTTCTGTTTTCCTAAGCTTTACAGAATCCTAAAAACGTTAATAACTTCAACATAATTATACAGCCTCTGCTATAAAAGAAACTATGTGGAAAGGTGTACCTCAAGCCCAGAAAGGAAAATACAGTACAAAATAACTTAATTCAGGATCCTTCCTCAGCTGTCCTCAGAGTCTCATTCTGAAACAGGGAATATGCTTATTACATTGCATTATATTATGATCTCTGACAACTTAAAATGAAACAAAATACTTGCTTCCTGTTTGAACTTCTTGAAAATGCTAGCATGTTTGCAAACTTCATTACGGCCACTGTGTCCAATAATATTTTAACAACTACAGAACTGGTACTTCTACACAGAAAACTGAAGACACAGATTGAGATAAGACGGTTGTAGCACAGCACAAATGTTACCTTTGCTCTTTATAGTGAAGGATCTATGGCAGGCTAAAATACATAAAGCACTTGAAAAAGACGTAATTGAAGAAGCAAGCAAAATAAGACGTCTGACATTAAAGAATGGAGACAGGATATCACGCCAGTAATTAAAGTTTGGAAAAATAACTTTTTATGAGCAGGAGAGATATTGCAGGTAAAAGGACTTTCATTTGTCCTCTTCATGCACCATAAGAGACAAAAAGCCTGACACACAAATCATTGCAGGTGAAGTACAACTAAGACTTTCTGCCAGATGGCTGTAAACAACTCTCAGAACCATGAGTCAGACACAGAATTTTCTCCACAAAATATGGGAGGCATTTTTTTGCTGTGCCACAGGTAAACAACGTATACCCTAAAGCCAGTGAAGGTAGGAAGATATTAACTAACAGATGCCAAAGAACACGGAATCCAAGATCCAGTGTTCCCTGATGGTTATAAATGCATCTCTTTACTGTAATTCTGAGAGATTTCAGGGTAAACACTTGAAATCCTATCTAGGCATAAAGCTATAGGCACCATGTGTCAGTAGAAACAAATGTGGGTACAAAAGCCAGGAAAGATAGTGCATGTCAGTTGTAAACATAACAGTGAATGAAACCAAAAGGTCTTGTGCATTAGAGAGATGTTAATAAATTCCCAGGCTGAGAGCTGTAATAAACATATCCTGGCAAATTATAGTCTGGTCCTGCCCCTATAAAATCAGGCATATGTTTAGAGTTTGAATTTCAAAAGACTTTCAGTATGTCTCATTGAATCTTATATTGCATTCGTGCATCTCATTTATGGCTGTGATTGTGAGTTCCTTGGAGACAGAGGATAGATCTTACTCCTGTTTCTCTCTCCAATTCCGAATACCTGCCATCTACCAGGAATGCAATACATTTTTGTGAAAGAGAATATGGAAGTAATATGGAAAGAGGGGAAATGGGGGAAGAAAGGAAGGAAAAAAGGAGGCAGGTTGGAAAGGCAGGGTATTGATCATTAGCAATGAGTCATTACAGCTATTAGATGTCCAATAGATGGCCCTTACTCTCCAGATAATTCCTTCCTCTAGTCAGTATTAGAGGAGTTTCCTCCTCTTATCTTTCTCCATGAAACTGATATGATGACACATCATAAATGAATAACTATATTCATTTATAACTTCTGAATGTGCTTTAGAACTATTGAATAAATGTAATGGTTGAGAATATAAGCCATATTGCCCATTAAACTAGAGAATGTGTGGATCTTGCTTGTATTACTTGTCATAATTTTTTTTAGCAAGAATATAAATCTTTAGGTAATACCATTTGCTATTCTAGAGCTTAAGGATTTACCGAAGCATGTACATCAAAGGAGGTAGAATAGTGGTTAAGCTTGTAGACTCTGGAGCCTGTATTGAATCTTAAGCTTACATTTTATTATTTGTATAATCTTGTCTAGTTACTTAATTTTCTCCATGCTTCAGTGTTCCTATATGTCAATTAGTGATAATAATACCTGCAGTAATCATTATTGGCTGTTTACAATATCTTTTCTTCTTCTAGGTAAATGGAGAGATCATTTTTGCCCACTTCTTTGAAGTTAGGCGTGGCCATATGACTTGCTTTGGTCAACAAAATGTAAATAGTAATGATGGGTGTCACTCCCAGTCAAAGCTTTTAAGAATCGACACGCTATTTGTCATTTTCTTTCTTGTTGTTATAGTGACTGGATATATTCCAGTTGGTGGAGGCACCGTCATACTAACTCTCTATGTGACAACCAAATAGAGCACAATTTCTAACTGCAGGATATGAAAGAGTAAGCAAGAAATAAACCTTCATTGTGTTAAGTCACTGAGATTTAGGGAGTTATAGGTCACTGTTGTATAACGTGGGCCATCCTGCTATGATACAGAACTTCAGTGAGTTATGGTAAATACATTTAAGGAAGTAAACGTCTTTAGAAAGCACTCCATAGGAATTAGCTATTATTCTTATTTTAGGCTTTGCTGCATTGGAATGGCATACCCATTAGCTGCATTTCTGGCTGCATAACTTTGCTCACCTCTTCAACAGTTTTGTAATTCTATAAAGAAAATACAAAGGAAATTTATCTCCCCTAGCATGGTTGGTTAAAATACGGTTTTATTAGTAGTTTAGAAAAATGCCTTTCAGTTTCATAACTTTCTAAGGACAATATCAGGTACATTTTTGTGATGGCTGCTAAATTTAAGAAAACCTATCAAGTTTCTCTAATATATTTGCTATTATAAGAAAACTTGTTCTTTGCCATACTGCTAAAGAATTGTGTCCTACAAACACAGGAATTCTGATAAATTCTGTTTCATGAAATAGCCGTTAAAAGTGAAAGAAAGATATGTGCTACATTGCCAAATAAATATATATGTATATTTTAAGTAACCTTTCCTCCCAACGTGGACCTTAAGCTCATGGCCCCGAGATCAAGAGTCCCTTGCTCTACTGACCGAGCCAGCCAGGCACACCTCAAGTATATTTTTGACAGGACAGGACTTCTGTTCCAACTGGACCTTGATAAGAACTGAATACTTAAAATTTACACATCTAGTGACTGAAAATATTTTGTATAGACTAGTTTCTGGCTTCCTCCCTTTCAATCCTTGTTTCTCTTTGGCTATTAACAGTCTTTCAGGGCTGGTACTGTAAGGCATGTTTAATCCTGATAATGTTTCTGGCCCTGCACCTTTATATCGTCTTGCAGTGATTCAGTATGGGGTGGGTGGAGGGGTATTTCTGGAAACCATTCTTATCCCAGGTGGCTAGCAATAACATCACCATATGTGGAAATGCCTAAGAAACACATGACTATATCCCACTGAATTAAAAACAAACGTATCCCCAACTCAACTTTCTGGTAACTGAATTCCCCAAATGCTCATGGTCACTCCAACACCAGAAGAAATGTTAATGGAAGATAAGTCAGTCAGAGTTGAACCAACTGCAGTTAATATGTCTGTCTTTTGCAGATTTTATGATAGAGGATCACAAGAATACATTTCTCTAGCTCTTCTTAGGTTCTTATAAGGAACCTCTAAAGCTTAAGCTTGGTCGACTTCTCATAAAAGTTTTTCTATTCTTACCGATGAAATATTTATTTATTTATTTTTATACTCATTCATCCATCTGTTCATTAATTGAAAAGTATTCACTGACTAACATGAATTGGACATACAAATACGAATGTAAACTAGCACCCGTTCCCAGGGAACATACACTGTCGAGGAGAGGTGGCCAAGTTTATAACAAGCGGTAAATCCAGGGAGTAGCAGATACTATTTAATGTCTATCCAATAAACATCCACCAAACTATTTCTTCTCTCTGTGATGAACTAGCATTGTGTTGGGTAATCCAGCTTATTCCAAAATCATGTTCACAAAACCATTGGTGGTACTTCTATTCTGTGCCTGGGACGGATTTAGAAATGGGCATTGGCCAGTATGATGTGAGGGGCTTCTGAGAATGCTTAGTGAACAATTCTTCCTCTGGCTAGAACTGCAGCAGCTCCTTGCAACCAAAAAGAGAGCCATGCTGAACACAGAGGGGCAGAGCAGTAATGTGGAAAGAAGTACATAAGGCATTTTGTGGGGTTGGTGAGCAGCCCAATTAATCAACCCTCAAGCTACCCTGCCGCTGGACTGACAATGCTTCGGGGAATTTAGAATTCAAAAAGAAAATTTTTAATAAGCTAGAAAACTTCAAATTAAACTGTGACAAGCTATTTTTTGCCAGCTACTCTCCTCTCTGTAAAATGGTAAAGTTTCATTTTTCATTACTTTAATTCTGGTCCAAATATGAAAAGCAACTGAATGCCTCAGAGGGTGATTTGATTATCCTTTTTATAGTTACTACATCTGCACTAATGTTTTGGGGGTTATTATGCTGTTTATTTTCTATAATTTTTCCCAATTAACAGTTATTACCAGGAGCTATCTTTGTTGAATGAATGTTACTGCATACATCAGAGAATGTGGAGTGATATAAGGCAGACAACTACAGAAAAGGTCTCTTTTTTATACAATGGTCAGGAACTAAAATATCATCTGAATGCAATTAAAATTGTACATATTCACAGGAGCATAGTGTCAATAAAGGCTGAGTTCTCTGATATTAGAAGAATTTAGCTTAATTAAAATTATAATTTCAAAATATTCTAAGACCTTTTTTTTTCTTAAAGGGGAAACAGATTTTTCTAAAAGGTTGTGACTGAAAAATGCAGATACAGCCAATAAAAAATGGTATCTGGGGAAGTGTTATAGTAAGTTTATATAAATCTTTTAAAAATGCACTCAGAATGGAAGAGAAGATTTTGCAGTTTGTTATTAAGATGTAGTCAGGTTATAGTCAGTTACTGACATTTATTACATCTTTACTTGTAACTAGGTAGGTCGTCTCTATGTTTATAAATTCTAACAGTCCAATACGAGAGAATGCATTTTATTTTGAATTGAGTAGCGACAGACAGGCTGTCCATAGAGTACACAGATGATAGGCCAAGAGGAAAATGAGCTCTTAGAGTTTTTCAGTGTCCTTCACTGGCAAAATAGCCATGTGACATGTGTGGTGCACAGTGGGCTTCCGTGTTAGTGTTCATGCTACTGGAAAATGTATTGCTTGAACTAAATGCACCCTCTATTGAGCACAAATGATTCAACCACAATTTAATAGGGAGATTATTACTTCTGCAAAAGGATTTTCAAGATAAGCAGTGAGGAGTCAGAGTCGACAGAGGAAACTGAGATGTAACTTGCTCAGCATTGTAAAATTGTATGGTAGTATAGATAGATATTGATCGTTCTTCAATAAGTAGAAGGGTCGATTAAAAAAAAGCATGCTTTAGGTGGGTTGTAAATACTAACACTTCTAGATATTTTTATTAATCCCTGGGGATTATTTAGTTTCCTTAAATCATTTTGGTTTTAGCTTCCAATGGTGCTCTGCAAAATGATCTATCGAGAGTTGAGACATTTCACCATCATCTCCATTCCTTTGACCTGTTTAAAGCTATGATGGCTTTCATCACATCATTCACCTGCCTGTCCTCAATCAGAGTTGTATATGAGAGTTGGCTACCCATTCACAGCCTACCCGGTGATGTGAGAAGTAGTCTATGTTAGAAGGAAAGAAACAGTTAATTTAAATCATTGAATTAGATGTACTGATCATTATTAAGGAACAGCTTGGCCACTTTTTGCTCCTAAGAGTCGGTGTGTGACGTTGCTCACACCTGTGCAATGAGCTCTTATAAACTTTCAACTGCTAGGCATAGAAGTATTAAGCTGAGGAAGCTTTATATGTTGGCTGTAACAAATCTTATGATTACTAGAGGGCCATATATTTTAAAAATGACGTATGTAATACATTTTTGGCACAAATGATTCAAATTTTACACAACTGTATAGAGTAAAACACGTTAGCTCCTCTTCATCTTTCTCCCCATTAGTAACAACTGTTGGGAAAAAAAAGTAACAATTGTTGATCTTGGTGAGTATTGCACCAATTCTGTTTCAGCATATTTTGCTTCTTCATTTGTAATGTAGTATTTCATTCAAAACAGATCAGTGCATCAGATATCTGAGTAGCTTAAAAAGCCTTAAAAAGCAAGTCACAGATTCATTCATTCAATAAACACACAGAAATTTATATAAATAGTATTGTGCTCAAACTTTAAATTTTTAATATACTTCTGATTTTTTCTTTTAACGTTATGTTTTGGAGAGCTTTCCAAGTCAATCCATTAAAATCTGCTTCATTATTCTTAATGTCTACATAGTACTTCATAGTATGAATGTATAATTATTGCCATTTGCAATGACATGGATGGAGCTAGAGAGTATTATGCTAAGCGAAATAAGTCAGAGAAAGACAAATACCATATGATTTCACTCATATGTGGAATTTAAGAAACAAAATGAGCAAAGGGGGAAAAAAAAGAGACAGCAAGGCAAACCAAGAAACAGACTCTTAACTATAGAGAACAAACTGAGAGTTATCAGAGGGGAGGTGGAGGGGGGATGGGTGAAATAGATGATAGGGATTAAGGAGGGCACTTGTGATGAGTACCCAGTGTTGTAATGGGAGTGCTGAATGTATAATTAGTAATTTAAAATTCCTGTATTGGAGGATATTTAATTTACTTTCAATTTCTCTCTATCACAAACAATGCTGCTATCAATACCCTATATGTAATTCTTTGTTCTTATGTGAAAGTATTTCTGCAGAGTCCTCGTTAGCTAAGAGTTGCAAATTGAAATTTTGAGATACTGCCAAATGCTCTTCAAAACAGATTTATCAATTTATACTTCCACCAATAGTGTATGAAAGTGCCTATTTCCATTTATCACTGCCAGCTCTGAATATTATAAATCTTTTAAATTTCTGCCAGTACTATGGTTGAAGATACAATCTTGTTGTTTTAGTTTGCATTTCTCTGATTACTAGTGAGGTTGAACAAGTTTTCATATTTACTGTCATTTGTATTTCATCTTCCATAAATTGCTCTTTCTTTTCCATTTTTTCTATTGGCTATTCGCTTTTTTCTCTTGATCCATGAACCAAATGTCTTATCATTTTTGTCTTTACCTACTACTTTTGCCTTTTGTTAATCCTGATGCTGATTCTGTATGTTTTCCTATGCATGTGTGTGGTACAGCAGTTATAAAAATGCTTAATACTGTGCCTGGGAGGCTCAGTTGATGAAGCATCTGCCTTCAGCTCAGGTCATGATCCCAAGGTCTTGGGATCCAGCCGTGCCTTGGGCTCCCTGCTCAGTGAGGAGTCTGCTTCTCCCTCTCTATCTGCCCCTCCCCCTGCTATTGTTCTTATTCTCTCTCTCTCTCTCTAAAATAAATAAAATCTTTTAAAAGAATGCTTAACAGATTTTCATTACAAAAGTAAAAATACCGAGACTTTTTACTTCTTCATTTTTGTAGAAAGTACTTTTAATTTCATGTCTCCTTTTATTTAAAACACTTCAATGCACAATATGAAAAAAAACACTTCAGTGTGCAAATATTTGGACACTGAAATGTAAAACAAACCATGACAATATAATTAAAGTCATGTCTTTTTATTTTTAGGGTCTATGCCTTTATCTGAAATTACTAAAATTACTGAGAAGTTGGGGAACCCAACCATTTTTCACTTTCAAATTTGTCATTCAGCAATACTCAAGTACCTCTGTTGCAAACGTAGATATATAAAAATATGTATGTTATTATTAGATGTCTCCTTCAAGGGACTGGGAGTCTAACCAGAGAGACAGTCATGTACACACTTGTACAGAGATCCCAGAGAACACGGGCCATGATTGGGTGAGTCTACAGGGTACACTTGCAGGCCCAGCCTGCCAGAAGTCTGTTTCTACAAGGGAACTCTCTCAGAGGAAGCACAACATACGATAAGGGAGTGAGCATTATGAGACTGACGTGTTAAATGAATCCTTAGACATCAGAGAATGGAAGTGAGTCTGAAGATATGGCTGTAATTTCTTCGTCCATTCCCACCACGGGGTTTGTAGACTGGAGCAGGAGAGGAAGGGGGAGCTAAAAGTCCAAATGACAGAGATATTTCATTAAAGCTCTAAAAGATATCAAAGATACAAGATACAAAGATATAAGTACTTTGGGAGCTCTGCAATCAAGTGTAACTCTGAAGAAGTAGAAGTAACTCCTCTGAGCATTTCACAGCAGAAGATCATGCAGCACCATTTCCCATAATAGATGCCACTGAAAATAAATTGCTAGTGAAGGCAAGCAAAAGACTGTACGTTCGGGTGCCTGGGTGGCTCAGTCGTTACAGTGTCTGCCTTCGGCTCAGGTCATGATCCCAGAGTCCTGGGATCGAGCCCCCCGTCGGGCTCTCTGCTCTGAAGGAAGCCTGCTTCTCCCTCTCCCACTCCTCCTGCTTGGGTTCCCTCTCTCGCTGTGTCTCTTTCTGTCAAATAAATAAATAAAAATCTTAAAAAAAAAAAAAAAAAAGACTGGTCAAATAACTTCGGGTCACAAAGGGTTAGACAGATGTCTTAATGTTGAACCTTCTGAGGGCCTTTCATAAGTTAATGTGCCTTGGTGAATGGGCAACAGAGAGAGAACTAAAATAACTTAAAAACAGACCCTCTCTGGGGCTCCTGGGGAAGCATTTCTCAAAGAAAGACGCTTTGGCACATCAAGGGCTCTGCTACCTCTATGTACACGCCACAGATTCCCCTCTGTTCACGTTCAAGACAAGATGAAAGTAAAAACCAAAATAGCTGAGGTTGTTTACTCTTAGGTGTATTTAAAAGCAAATGATTGACTAGGGACTGAATTAAACATCTAATTATACTCCAGTTAATGATTCTTTCATTAAGCATGTGCCATATTATAGTACATTAATCAGGCGTGAGATACTTGGTGTTACTTTTAAACAGTTTCCTGCAACCTTGTTTATCATGCCCACCAGTACCACAGAATGCAGTCCACATATATCCAACACTGTTTCCTCCCTCTGTAACTGCTCCTCTCTGCACTCTTCCTTTTTAGGTTGCCCAGAGAGCCCTGGAATTTTCCTTTCCACCTTTCTCTATTTTCTCCTCACATCTGTGCTACAGCGATGCTGTTGGCTCTACACTAAGAATATACTGAGAATTGGTTCACTTGTAGTCCCCTCCGTTTTTCTTTTTAACTCCTTCAAACGTCGTAGAATTTGGAGAAGGCAGTCACTCTTTTACCTTTTAAGTTAAGAGACTACAGCTGACATCCATCATAACAATAGTCTATTTTGGGTGTAAGATTCAATGTATCTATGTATCTACAGTTTGATAAAAAGATAGGATGAAATAAGTTACTTTTCATTTTTGTGAGGCATATAAATACATATTCAGAGATTATGGAGAACAAATGTTTCAGGTAGAGTTATCACCCTTTGTGACATAAAAGGAATTCCAAAGTTATGCTGATGAAGTTAGGTTTTGGTCTTCTAGGGTCCAAAGCAGGAGTTATGCTATGTACATCCTTGGGGACGTCACTTTCTGTTGGGTTGTGGTTGTTCTTTAAACCTCCCATCCAAGGCCTGCGGGTTTTGTTTAACCATAAAACCAGAACTGAAGCAGGTCTCTGATTGCTTTCTGCAGTTTTTGTTGTGAACTGAATGAATAACAATGTACTGCTATTTCTTTGTCTCCTGCAAAGCACAGGCCCCAGAAATGTGATTTTCCACTGGATGGGAGCATGACTCCCCATATGGCTGTGTGTCTTGACATATTAGAATCCTGCCAAGTTCTAATTGCTCATGTAATTTCACCTCAAATTCTGAAGCACACCCCTGCCTCCTGGCTGAGAAGTGATGAAGTAAGTAGGAAATGGTTGTGCCATAGCCTTCAAATAGAGTGGGACAGAAAAAGAAGGAGGCCCACTGGCTTACAAGGTTGTGGTTTCAGAGATGTGCTTTAGATGACAGCATGAATAACAAACACAGTGGCTTGCTCCAGCAAATGGTTTTCCCGTCTCCTTTTAATTGAATCAGTCAGTTATTAGACTCAAATAACCATTTCTTAAAGTGGCTGCAATAAGCAGAAGCCATTGTACTGTACTTTTCAAGGACTTGATTCAAACTCTGTAATTGGATTATCCTGATTCCTCTAAGTCATGAGGGCTACAACACCAGCAGAATTCAGCAGAAGCTGATCCTGTCTAAAGAAAATTTTGTTTTCATCATCTTTCTTGAAGATGCAGAATACGGGTGTACTAATTAATAAGATAATTAGGTAAATTACTTATTGCCTAAAAAGGGAAAATGACTTTGTATAGCAATAAGTCCCCAGATATTCTTAAAAACTGCATGCTCAAATGGATAAAACTGAATTGCTGAAAAGAAATACATTGTAACTATTCTTGCATGAGCATGTTATGAAGCATTAGTAAGAGAGCCAGTGTGGATCGGTGTAGCCTTATTAAAATCCTTAGGTGGGTCATAGAGTTGAGACAATATGTGCACTTGGTTGGAATGCAGTTCCTGGTACTTAGAAAGAAGCACAGCATTGTTAATATGCTCCCATTATCATTCACATAGACATTATTTCCTGGGCAATGAATTGCTACCTACTCATCTAGGTTTTTATTTTTCTCGGTATAGTGTTGTGCTTAGCTTGTAGGTTTCTTTCTGTTTTTCTGCATACACATCATTTAAGTATAGCTCTAGCTCTTTCTTAGAAAATGCTGCTTTTTCCACTGGAATATATATGTATATATAATATATATTATATATTATAATGTATATATGTAATTGAAGTGTAGTTGATATACAATACTATACTAGTTTCAGGTGTACAATATAGTAATTCGACATTCACATACATTGTGAAGTAATCACCATGATAAATCTGCTGCCATCAGTCACCACCCAGTCATTACAATATTACTGATTATATTCTCATGTTGTACATTACATTCCTGTGTCTAAGCTATTCTAAAACTGGAAATTTGTAACTTTTAATCCCCTTCCCCTATTTCACACACCTCCCACCCCTACCCCTTTGACAACCACCAGATTGTTCTCTGTATCTATGAGTCTGTTTCTATTTTGTTTTGTTTGTTTGTTTGTTTTGTAGATTCCACATATAAGTGAGATCATACCATATTTGTCTTTCTTGTGACTTATTTCACTTAGCATAATACCCTCTAAGTCCATCCACGTTGTCATTAGTGGCAAGATTTCATTCTTTGTTATAGCTGAGTGGTATTCCATTGTATAAATATGTTATATCTTCTTTATCCTTTCATGTATTGATGGATGCTTCCATATCTTGGCACTTGTAAATAATGTTGCAATGAACATAGGGGTGCATATATCTTTTCAAATTGGTGTTTTTGTTTTCTTTGAATAAGTACCCAGAAGCGGAATTGCTGGATTATATGGTATTTCTATTTTTAATTTTTGGAGGACTCTCCATACTGTTTTCCACAGTGGCTGCACCAGTTTGCATTCCTATCAATAGTACACAAGGGTTCCCTTTTCTCTACATCCTTGCCAACACTTGTTGTTTCTTGTCTTTTTGATACTAGCCATTTTAACAGGCATGAGAGAATAACTCATTGTAGTTTTGGTTTGTATTTCCCTGATGATAAGTGATGTTGAGCATCTTTTCATGTGTTTGTTGGCCATCTGTATGTCTACTTTGGAGAAATGTCTATTCCGGTCCTCTGCCCATTTTTTAATTGGGTTGCTTGCTTTTTTGATGTTGAGTTGTGTGAGTTATTTATGCATTTTGGCTATTAACCCCTTATCAGTTATATCTTTTGCAGGTATCTTCTCCCATTTAGTAAGTTGCCTTTTCATTTTGTTGATGGTTTCTTTCACTCTGCAAAAAGCTTTTTAGTTTGATGTAGTCCCATTTATTTCTTTTCCTTTGGAATGTTTTAAAAAAGAATTTTCTGGAAAAGCTTTTACACCCTACTCCTATATAAGTTATATCATTTAAATCAAAGGTAAAATATATTCTTATTAATAGTAGGCAGAACTATAATTAAAACTTATTGCAGGGGAAGCAAGAGGCAGTTTTTGTTAGATAAGTCAAACATATTTCGGGTGAAAGTTGATTAAGATGGCCCTGACCTGCCACAATGGGGCATGAACTGTTTGTTCCCTTTGTACTCAGAAGTACATCAAGTCCTGAGCGAACAGATTTTGAAAAAGGTGGACTTGGTCAATGGGCCCAGTCTATAGATGCCCAGGGAACAAGGTTCACCCTGACTGGGGGGCCTTTCCTTGGGAAAGTTTGTTTTGAGGTCCTCAAATTATAGTAAACCTGTCCTTCCATATGACTTAGAGTGGGACTAAAAGCTTCAAACTGATACTAACCTATCTTCCACCAGATCACAAGAGGCTGCTGGCAAGACATCCCAGAACTCAGCTAGGTAATCACAGATGAGATAATGTTCCAATAACTGCGAATTTAGTTTGTTTTCCATCAGTGAAAGGACAGGGATGTTATCCATTTAAGGCAATAGTTTCATCTCCTCTCCTCTCCTGTCCTATGTCTGGACTTGGCAGGAATATTCATGCCACTCCCTATCCTGGGTAACACCAGTTGTTTCTTCCTCTTTTTTCTCTGTCTCCCTCTTCCTGTCTCTGTTTCCCTTCTTCCCTTAAGTTTTTCCACACTGAAGTTCTTGAAATGATAGCTCAGAAATGTTTTTTTGCAAACCAAATATATCCAACTCTGACTTTAGAAAAACAGAAACTAGTGATAGGGAAGTGGTGTGAGAGTAATTAATCTTTAAAGAGGTTTCTTCATTTAAAAAGCAAATTCTCCACCAGGCTCTGTATAAGAGCCAGTCTCCCTAGGGCCTTTACTTCTGGGCGGGTGTACAGGTATGAGCTTTACCAGAGACTTGGTTCTGCATACTTCTGTGAGGCACGAGGAGGTATTACCTAGTGAAGTTTCTATTTCTTTTTCACCACCCACATCATTTTCACCTTGGAATGCAAAGGCATCAAAGCTGAGGTTGTAATATGAAAAATTCATTTTAGCAAAATTAATTTTAAGGAAAAATATATAGTTTAGTATTTTAGAGTAAGGAATAAGTTTCTGTTCTCACATGATCCTGAGAGTGGTCACTTACGCAAAATGGTAACAATAAAATCAATCTTCAACACAATTTAAGGAGGAGTTATTCTGACATATTCAAAGGTATTTTTTGGCCCTTCCTCTTTCCCTCCCTCGTTCCTCTTCTATCTTTTTTCTTCTTCCCTATCTCTTTTTCTTTCTTTCTTTTTTTTCTCTTTCCTTCTTTCATCTTCCCTCCTTTCTGTCTTTCTTTTAAAACTAAAGAACAGTGGGTTGGAATACAGCAGGAAGCCTGTATTCTCCACCATGCATTTGGCTGTTTTGCCTCCACATGACCTTCACAGGTGTTTTTATTGGTAGTGAAATTCTTGCTTTCTACCTAAACTGCCCCTAACTACCTCCCATCCCCCAACAATAACATGTAAAAAGAATTACAGTAAATAAACGCCTGGTCTTGAGAGAGAACAAAACCTCCAAACTTGCGGAAATAAGAATAGTTTGGAAAAGGACTGGTCATAGCAAAATAGTGATCAGAGAGGAGATGCAGGGAGGAAAGTGTTGGCGTTATCATTATAAAGGCGGCAGAAAGTAGCATTCCTCAGAGTTGGAAGTTGGAGTATTATTTGGTAGACCTGTAAAAGCGCTTTGGGTGATTTAATGGGTAAGAACCAGAACCTGAAATTGGAATTGAAAAAGACTTATTATATAATTTAGTCTCTTCGGTCAGGAAAGGAACAATACAATTTTGGATCTAAATTTAATTGGGATTTAACTAGATTCTCCGAAACTTTTCCATTTTTCATCTGAAAAGCACAAAGTGCTCATCCTTTCAGGAATAGTGATGGACTGCATAATCCAATAGTGTGTAGTGTATCCTAAATCAAGTTCTGAGCAGCCACAGTGGTGCAGGCAAAGGTGTTCTAACTGAAATGAGAACCTAAACAGCTTTGCTGTGTACATAGGCAAGAAGGTTAAACATTTTGGGGAGAAAATGATCTGAATCATAGCTTCTATTCCTACTTTTTGTTTTTTGACATTGAAAATCTATGTTAGGATTCCATCTTTTGCCCTAAGACTCTTGCAGCAGTTTCTTAATAATTCCTGCTTACATAGGGCACTTTAAAAAAAAAAAAAAAAAAAAAAAAAGGAGCATTAAATCATTTTGAACTGAATGTATCCAAAGTAAAAGGTATTTTAATGTACCATCTTCCATGCAAACAATACCAAGTCTTCAGCAAGGAGACTTGATATTAAAGAATAATAAGGCAATGTGTGAATTAAGCATATTATATTTGACTTCTATCAAGGACTCGGCCACTTGCATAATCCAATTGAATATACGTTCGTAAATCCATACTTTCCAACACATAGCTCTCATGTGCTACTCTGCAATCAAGCAACAGCGGCCTGAAGCTGGCTTTTTTAGAAAGAATTAGAGTGACTGGATAAGAATTTATCTCACCTGCTTCTTCTTTATGAACATACTCTAGACGTCCATATGTCTTGTCATCTGTCATTATTCCCTTTTTCCCTCAACCCTACCTTGCCCCAGCCTTCTGGGATAATAGAATTGAGAGAGAGAGGCAGGCAGTGATTGAATAGAGTAGCTATTTGTAATCTCGTTAAACCCCATGTCTTCTGGTCTCAGCCAGCTTTCTGTTCTGAGGAGGCCATTTGTGATCTAGACAGGCCAAGTGTAGAATGAGCCACATAAGTGGTATCATTTACATTTTTTACAGATGGAAAAACAGACTCTGGGTGATATACTAAAAGACATATGGTTAGTAACTGAGTTGACACCACATACAGGCCACTGAGGATCCTGAAAGAAACTAATATAGACTTTCTAGAAGGTCTTCTAGGATAATTTAAACTTAGATGTTCTTAGAGGTTCTTTATCATCCCACAGCTCCCAGAACTGATGAGTGAAACCTTCATTGTGAAAGGCCTGTGAGTCCAGAGAAGATGAATAGCAGTAAGTAGGCTAGTGAAAAAAATTAGAGATACCTTCACAAAACCTGTTCTGAAGAAAGAAACAGAAGTGCGCATATGGTGGTGATGGTTTACAAAGGATCTCTGTGGAAAGGGAATATACTAGAACGCAATGCGTGTGTCACATGCTAAAAATTCATTAAGGTATTAGACATTGTTCAAATCAAAGAGTTTTTTTTCCTCCTGTTTAAAGTCATGATGAATCCCCATATTCTGTTGTCTGTAAATTACTTGGAAGTGAGTGATCCATGCCCTATATGCTGCAGGACCACACACTTGCTGATAGATAAGAAACTGCCATTGAGTAGGAAAGGTCCTAAAACATCATATGCCTATAATCAACGGGTCGGCCTGGGTTTGGCAACGACATGTCAGGAGACCTGAGAAAACTTTATGGAAAGAAAGAAGGCTTAAGAGATAGAAAAAATGGTAAAGTAGGTATGTCTTTTTGTGCTAGGTACTAGAGATGACCAAATATTCTGTTTTCTACTATATTTGTGTGGATCTATCTAAGAAGAAAGGGTTACCTTTGTCTCTTTTTGTCTAATGTTTTCCCAAGTTTTGCTAAAGATACCAGTTAATGACATTTTCAGAACCTTGTAGGAAGCATTTTTTTATCCTATACTTAATTACCCTATAATCTAGCTGTATTTATGGTGTTTTATATGGATAGTTAGGAATATGTATTGTAACTTATAAAGCTAATTATGAAGTATTTTTTTTCCAGGAAATGGGTAAGGTCTTTTCTGCCCTTGTTTGATTGGTGTATATTATAGCTAGCTCCTCATTATCTGTAGAAGGGATGGTCCTCTTAGGTAGGATGTCTATTGCACAGAAAATCCCCCAACTACGTTTCAATATGCCTAGAAAGTGGGCTTTTCATCAAACTTGCTAACAAGTTGCAACAGATGAGTGATTGTTCCCCAGAGAAATAGCCAAAATGCATTAAGGAGAAGGCAGAAGAAGCTGAGAGCTGAGATAATCCATCAGTTAGTTAATTCACACCTGAATAATTGAGAGTTTGCTTTCCGGTAATTGAATATTTATGAAGGTTCCACAATGTGCTGGAAAGTAGATGTGCCAAATAAAAATACCAAATAAAACCAACCTACATACAGTTTATGTTTAATACAGACCTTACTACTTGACTGGAACACGCAAAATAGAGTGCGGTTTCAAACTTCAGTGTGTATAAGAATAATGAGCAGATTTCTAGGTGAACCTTCCTCAGGAATCTTCATTTTTAACAATTTACCCCATATGATTCTGAAGCAGGTAGAGACTTCTCTTAGAGAAATATCGATGTAGATAGTGACAGAAAAAAGTGTATTTCCTAGAAGGCACAAGATAAGAAATCGAGATATACTGACCTATGAACTGAAGAAAGAAAAGAAGCCAAAAAGGAGAGCATGGGCATAAAGAAAATGAAAAAAAAAAAAAAAAAAAAAAAAGAGGATGGATAATTAAATATGGTATTATAAAAGATCCTAGTTCTTAAAATCTTAGTTCTTAAAGATTTGCTATTACACTATGATATCTCGAATTTACTATGAATTACTTAAAATTCATGTAAGTTACACCTCAGCTGCCTTCTCACAGTTCAGTCATGGCCACTAGCATTGTAAAAGGAAGCCCAGGGTGAAGGGGAGGCCCATACAACAGATGCAGCGATTTATACTGGATCTTACCACAAGCTTCAATAACTATTATAATGAATGTCAGAAAAAGAAATTTCATTGGTTAAATTGGTGGTTTTTTAACCAGCACAATGGGTGTTAGAAGTGGTGAAGTTGATGGCACTCAAGATATGTAGATTGGCTAAAATAATTTAGTGATTAACTTCTTCTTCTTGCATAATCAGGGTATAGAAATGCAGATAGACCTGTAGCTCACCTATCACCTGAGGGATTGATTCTAATCTCTCAATAATTTGTAAGTGGTTCAGACAATGAATCTGAATCTGTCTGATTGCTTGGCCTACAAGGCTACAGAATCTTGGCCTTGGGATGTTGTCTCGATTTCCTTAATGGATAGTTTTTCAGGCAAGATGTTTAGGGATCCCTTATAAGGATGGAGAGTTAGAACTTCATTGATCTTACAAAATAAATGGCGTGAATGTCTCCTACCAGCTTGTTAATAAATATTTGTATGTTAAATATTGATACATGAGGCAGAATTGTTCTGACCTGCTCTAATTTTAACCTGAAGCAAGTTCACGAGGGTGGTTGTTCAAAGTCACCTCAAGTGTTTCGATTGTTACAGTAATCTACTAAAAAGACTTTATGAGTTAGTTGCTATGACCCACTTGGCATAGACCAGTTCTCACACAAATGTGAAAAAGTAAAACTTCAACTGTCAGAGAAATTTAGTGAAACTTCTCTTGTGAAAAAAACTGATAAAGCAACCTAGTTTTTGTGTTTTCTCTATTCATTGTCCTGCTCTTTTGGTTTCCAAAAGATATGAAAGGGTCAATAGAGGCTGGTAGAAATGGCATCCAAAGGCATACAGCTTCCGCTGGGTCATTCACTCCATGATGAAGAGCAAATATGAGAAGTGAGGATAGAATTTTGCCTTTTCAAACATTTGTCCACTGTGCTTTCTACTGGGCCAGGATCTCCATGCTATTTTAGATATTGCCTAGGCTATTCTCTAAAAGAGATACTTTTTTTTTTCCCTTCTTATTCTGAATGTCTCAATCTATCCTCCCCCTATCCAAGTAATTGCTGGTTTAAAAAAAAAAAAAAAGAATTAAAGCTAATCAAGAAGCTCTAGTTGTATGTTCCTCAATTTTCCCTGCTTAATATTTTAAGGTAATCAGATGCTTTCAGTACATCTGCCTAGAGAAGAAGTTATATCAGTTAATACTGTTCACATTTACTTATCTATAGGCACTCAGATATGAAAATGTTCAAATGTGTTACATGATAATTTAGTTTTCTACAGTAAAAGTGAAACTGTAAACAGGAAAAGAGAAATGTTATATCTCTATCTATATATCTATAGCACGATATGTATGATATGATATGTATGATATGCATAGCATGTATGAAATAAATTCAGAACATGTAACCCAATACCCTTTCATGTTGAATGGTAACCATATCTGTGAGGTCATTTCAATATATTAAAGAGTGAAATTATGGAGCATCAGATTAATTAAGCTACAGACATAGTGAATGTTTAAGAATGTTACTCTAAAATGTCATACTTTCAATAAAAGTAGGAGACTTATTCTGGGTATTCTCTCACTTTTACAGTTATATGATTTATTAGACAATGTTAACATGCAGGGAGAAATTGAGAGATACCTATAAATAACTTTGTGTATGTTTGCCACAACTTGCCAGCTAATTATCATTTTGAGATATGATATGATGGTTCTGATTAATAAACCAAAAGGGAAACTCAATTATGAATGCATGCAATCAAACTTCATAAGTAAGCCAAAATAAACCCAACATTTGTAAGTCAGAATAACCCATTAGGGAAACTAATATGGTAGTGTTCCAAGGCTACACTGGGTGGAAAATAATGCTCTCCTGTTTAATGGAAAGAGGTAGGTAATACTTAAAAGACAAATTTGTTGGAATTTTGCATATTACAACAGAACACTGAAGTAAAAGTCTCACTTCACAAGAGAAATAACAATGTCTTCAATTCTTTTCAATTGAGTTCAAGGAATAGTTCTTGGGTAACAAACTAAAGCCTCTTTTCCAGATGGCTATTGTTAGTTCAAGGAAAGACAGCCTCTCATTGCTTCAAATCTCAGAGATAGGGGATTTTATGGTTTGAAATGTCTCTCCTCCAAATTCCTGTTTAAATTCTAACACCTAATACCTCAAAATATAAATTTACTTGGAAATAAGATTGTTGCAGACATAAATAGTTGAGATGAGGTCATACTGGGATTGTGTGGGTCCCTGAGTCAAAATATTTGGTGCGCAAGTAAGAAGAGGAAATTTGGACATAGAGAGTCACATAAGGATAATGCTATGTGAGCATGAAGGCAGACACAAAGATAATGCTTCTATAAGCCAAGGACATCAATGATTGCCAGCAAATCACCAGAAGCTAGGAGAGAGTCATGGAACAGATTCTTTCTCTCAGCCCTCAGAAGGAACTAACCTATATAGATCTTGATCTCTGACTTCTAGACTCCAGAACTATGAGAGAATAATTTTTTTTTAAATTTAAATTCTAGTTAGTTGACATACAGTTCAATATTGGTTCAGGAGTAGAGTTCAGTATTTCATTGTTCACATATAACACCTAGTGCTCATCATAACAAGTGTCCTCCTTAATACCCATGACCCATCTATCCCATCCTCCACCCACCTCCCTCAGTTTGTTCTCTATAGTTAAGAGTCTCTCATGATTTGTTTCCCTTTCTCTCTTTTTTTCCCTCCTGAGCGTTCATCTGTTTTGTTTCTTAAATTCCACATACAAATCACATGGTATTTGACTTTTCCGATTGACTTATTTCACTTAGCATAATACACTCTAGCTCCATCTAGGTCATTGAAAATGACAAGATTTTATTAGTTTTGATGGCTGAGTAGTATTCCATTGTAAATATATACCACATCTTCTTTATCCATTCATCAGTCTGTGGGCATTTAAGCTCATTCCATAGTTTGACTATTGTTGATAAGGCTGCTATAAACATTAGAGTGCATGTACTCCTGAGAGAATAAATTCTTAAGCCACCTAGTTTGTGGTGCCTTATTATGGCAGCTCTAGCTAATTAATACAGGAGTAGAAATAACAATGAAAACAAAATCTCTATCCTCAAAGTGCCTAGTCTATCATTAAAGTAGAGAATCCCATTGGTAGAGTTTTGTCACTTAAATAGCAAAATCAGGAGCCTGGACGTAGAAATAGGTAAAAGGGAAAATGTATGTTACACAGGACTGAATTCTGAAGAGGCTGAAGATGAAGGGGGCAGGCATTAATATTTTGAAATGACTGACCATGAGATCAAAGCAAGGAAGATGAGTGAGGGAAAACAATGTAGGAAAGGTGTGTATCGATGAGCTTCATCAACCACAGGAAAAGTGGGGTCAGTGGGAGAAGTGGAAGACTATGTGGTTATAGAATTTTGCTTTAAAGACTTCTCTTTTAACTCTGGATTTGGGTAGATGTACTCTCTTTGGAGAACAAATGTGAGGACACTGGATTTTTTTTTTTTTTTAACATTTTAAATATGCCAATATAGTTCTGAATTCTAATGAAAAGAAAGTAGTTGTTACATTGTCACTATTTCCAAAAATTCTTTAAAAATATTATAAAATATTTTAGATCCATAAAGATCAGTATAGGGATCCATAAGATCAGTATAGGGATCATCCACATATACACTGGTTGGCTTTAAAAAACTGAGGGTGGCTGGGGGGTAGGGGCGGGTAGGGGTAGGGTGGCTGGGTTACGGACATTGGGGAGGGTATGTGCTATGGTAAGTGCTGTGAAATGTGTAAGCCTGATGATTCACAGACATGTACCCTGGAGCAAATAATACATTATGTTAATTAAAAAAAAAAAAAGAAAAAGAAAATGAAAAAAAAAATACAGCACTTCTAATACAGTTTAACCCCCAGTGTTTTCTATTCTCGTTATCATTTCTGCCCCGACCCACCCCCTGGCACCTTCTACTCTAAACTTGAGTGTTTATCATTCACATGCATTCTTCACATTTCCCTTTTGAGTCATCCAGATCAGAGGCAAGAAGGCTCAAGTCTTTATACCAGTAAAGTTGCCCCTGCCAATTATTGGTCCAAGGTGGTCCCTGAGGGGATGTTGATTCTAAACTGCTTCCCAACTCTTTTTGCCTGCAGGCAAAGTGGGTGTCAGCAGTCTTTAGAGCGGCCTTCTGACAAAGTCCTGGGTGCTGACTGGTGGAGCAAATGCATACTGAGAGCCCATGTATATAAAGATGGTAAAGGGAGATGAGAAACAGGAGAAGCATGCTGCCAGTGTCAGCTCTACGCCCCATCACACGGATATTTATTTTCTTGTTGGTGGATGTTTAATTCAAGCAGATCTTTATTCCATTTTTTTAAAGAGTTTATTTTTAAGTAATCTCTACACCCAAAGTGTGGCTCGAACTTACAAACCCGAGATCAAGAGTCGCATGCGTTACTGACTGAGCCAGCCAGGCACCCCATCCCAGTTTTTAATAGAAGATGATAAGAGTATACCATAAAACACAGGCATCTTCAAACATTCCCTAAAGATTTATTTTATTTTTCAATTTAAGAAGTAATATAAATCTCCCATAAAATTCTTCTGTGTGAAAAATCAGTTGAAGGGAGGGAGACTGTTTATTCGGGATTGTCAGAGATGAAGGGAACTGGGAGATGAGTTAGAACTTCTCACAGAGAGCAGCTTGCTTTGATGCCTAGGTCTGGGTGCTGCAGGCAAGGGATCCTTGCTGGAAGTGAGAACAGGGCTTGTGTCCCGGGCCTCTTAAGCTACCCTCATCAAAGAAGAATCCTCTGTTCTCCAGGGTGCTTCCAATCCCTTTTTAACTTTCCAGTTTACAGCTTGCTTAATCCTTGGCTATTTTGTTTGATGCTTTGAAACCTATGTTTCACCTTTATTGTCTTTTTCCTCACCTGTTTAATTAATATTAATTTTTTTAAGTGGGAATCAGGAGATAACTGCAAAAAGGGATAGGCTAATTGCCCAAGCCCAAGGCAAAAAGGCTTGATATCTGTTCCTCCTTTCTCATCTTCCCTCCCCTCCTCAATCTTGTATTTGAAATACTGAAAAGATTTCTGTCTTCTATTTGAGGCCCAGATGATCGACGGGACCTAAATGGAAGGCTAGGATGGCATCCTAAACCATACGTAAACAATGCTTTTGACATCTCAACATATATGGAGGGGAGAAGTATACTTTTCTACCCGAAGAACAAAGTACTTATCACCAATTTGCTGAGGAAAGGTATTAGAGCCGTGCTGATTTTGTCCATGCAGTTCATGTGCTGTGTGTACAAAGATTATGGGGACATCCACGAGGGGAACTCCAATGTGAAACCCTCCCACTTGTGCACATTGGAGAAATTCTGAAAGATGTAATGGGGTATTAATGCTTAAGGAGAAACCCTGAAATGAAAACAAACCTCATTACAACTTCGATTCTGGGATCCTTTTACTCAAGTATTAGAATTTCCCTTTTAACGGTTTGACCTAAAAATAACGAACTAACATCCAACAACCACCACAGAAAACACAAACTGATTACCTTTCAAGGGAGAATTTTACACTTCTTCCAGTTTTCAGCACATCTGGAGTTGGTTAGTATGACGAAAGGACTGTGTGCCTCCAAAAAGCATACATTGAAGTCCTTACCCCCAATTTGATGGTATTTAGGGGGTGGTGTCTTTCAGAGGCGACTAGGTTTAGGTGAAGTCATATGGGTGGGTATTAGTGTTCCCAGGATGGGATTAGTATTGTGATAAGAAGAGAGATAGAGGACAGGTTAAGAGAGCAACTGTCTGCAAGCCAGGGAAAGTGCCCACACGGGGGAAATGAATAGGCTGGCACCTGGAGGTTGAAATTTCAGCCTCCAGAACTGTGAGAAATAAACTCCTGCTGTTTAAGCCACCTAGTCTATGGTATTTTGTTATGACCGCCCAAGATGACTAAGAGAGTTAGGTCGAGAAAATTTCTAATGGGTATTTTAGTCTGGATGTCTGCGAACCTGATTATACTACTTAAAAACTGCAGAATTTGCTGCTTGAATACTGGAGTTTTATGAACTATAAACTGTCTCAGTAATAGTGCCCCATTCATCATAAACTCCGGTGTTCTATAAAGTGTCTTGAATATTTGGAGCCAGTGGAGGAGCACTTACACTATGTTAATATCTTTCTTAAAATGAATGTAGGGGCTTGAGGTGCCCCCAAGTGAGCTGACCAACATTAGGGAGCCTAGTCTTAACTACAGTTCTTACCCTTCTGAACTTCTCCTGATAATGGTATATACACACAAACACAAAACCTCTTTATTAATATTTTCCATTCATATGAAAAATGCAGTGCATAGAAAGGACTAGAAAGAGACTGGCAGGGCTGTGGCACCACACAAAGAGATGTTATTTTTGGATTTATAAAGACAGCAGGGAGCTAGTATTTTCCACTTTATTATAGGAAGTAACTCGCCTCAGAAATGCAGTGAAAAGCCTGCACCTAAAGTAAACTCTGAGCAAATGTACTGATGGAAACGACAAGATACAAAAAGGAATCGTTGAAAAGTGGATGAATTCAGATGAGACCAAAATAGAACTACTGTTTTACATATATTTTTACGAAGAAAAACTTGGGGTTTAGTATTAGGATGTTATTTTCTTATATGCTGACTAGATCTATGTTTAATTTGATATATGGGAAAATGTTTTTTGTTTTATTTTCATCACCTGGGTTCAGGATATTTTAAGTAATCCCTTTGTCATACGAACGAATCCGGAATTAAAGAATACTCTCCAGATATTGTCAACTGTCGATAACTTTACTGTAGACCCTGCCTGACTGTGACAGCTAAGATTCTGGGACAGTGCAGGCAAAATCAGGCAGGCAACACACCTTATAGCACCTTGTTCTAATGGGGCACATTTCTGTCACATTGTGCCACACTCATATTTCATTTTTGTTTTTCTCATTCTTGTTTGTCTATCTCTTGTAAATTGTGGCCTACTTCACTTATCCTCTCTTCTGTCTTGTATTGTTCCAGGCAAACTAAATTCCAGCTATGCACAGTGAGAGACAAGAGTCTTCACAGTCTAGTCCCAACACTCTTCAAATTCCAAAGTTCAGATTCACCTGTGGTATGTTTCCTGTCAATGTGATTAGCAGGGTGGCTATGATTTAGAGAGTAGAGGGATACAAGGAGTTTTTAAGCTTTCATTAGAGACTATATTGGAAATGTGACCTAGATTCACATTAAAAAATTCAAAGTTAGAAAACTAGTAAAAAATGAATATATAGTGATATTTAAAAAAAAATCCAGAGAACAGTGCAAAATTCCAAAAGGAGTATAATAAGTGGTATTATATCTTAAGATTGTTATTATAATCCTCTTTCTGTCAATGTTTTATAAGTTTTTAAGAGTAGGAAAAAAATAGAAATATTTAGCCTAAAACATAATTCAAAATATCACAGAAAATGGACTGCTTTTGATCTTGAGACTTCCTTATATTCCCTTATTTCAGGATAAGAAAAATAGCTGTTTACAAATACATTACCCTATGAGCTTACTAGGTGCTAAAATGCTTCATATTTTTCTGGGCTATTTCTAGTACTTGAGTAAACTATAATAGTGTTGGTAGGATGGGGGAAATTCTTACTTGAATAAACATGGTCTAAATTCTGTGGTTATATAATGTAAAGTATAATCTGAAGTAAGGCGGGAAAATAATTTAGAATTACTTTATTAAAATTAATTTATATATTACTATCCTCATATCCAAGATAGATTTGGGAAAACACATCCATAAAATCAGTACCATTTTTCAAAATAGTGCCTGCCGTGGCTATTATTATTTCTGGTACAATAGAAAATCCACTAGAATATTTTATATTTTATTATCCTTTTAAAGTTTAACCCTTGACTGTTTCCACTCTTCATTAATGAGTTCGATCAGGTTGTTGGGTTTTTATCCACATCCTTCTCTTATATGTATCAGTTAGATATAAGCTACTGAGCCCAAATCTGTAGGATTTTTCATTCCTTTAAATCTCCTCCTAAAATCATCATTGCATTGCACTCTTGCCCTTAACTAAATGGCCTCTTCCTGGTTTCTTAAATATTCTCAAAATTATGAATTTCACTCATATGCAAGAAAACTTAGGACTGGCGTTTAAAAATGTTAAAGAAAAGTCTGCATGTCTTCTTTTCTTTTTCGTCAAGTTTTTCTCTAGTCCTTTCTGTCTTCTACCTGATTTGTTTTAATATACATTGTTTTCATGTACTTTGACAACTCCTTTTTCTGATTTTACATTTGATTTTTTTTCACTGTATGTTTTCACTTATATCTTAGATTTTAGAGGAGAACAATGATAAATCATTTTAAAGTCTACATTTTCGTCTCAACTTAAATCTGAGAAATTTCTTAGTTAAATATTAGGATTCAGTTTCCTCTGATCCTCCTGTTCTTATAGATAAATGGTTCAGAGTTATTGAACTTTAATCAACAACACATAAGTAAAATCATTGTAGATCAGAGCTCATTAAAATGTATATCTTCTATCTCAGACAATATTAAACCAAGAAAAACAAAGTTACTTTTTCTTGATTTCAAGAAAACTTTTCACATGTCCTGTGTCCCATTCATTCACCACAAGGGGGCATGTTGATACAAATGTATCATTTCCCTGTGGTAGTATCATTTGATGACGCCTTCATGAAGGATTTGTTTTGTTTTGTTTTATTATACTTTTATGTCTTTTTTTTTTCTTAGCACGTGTAGTTTTTATAAAGTGACCTAAGAATACTGTAGTTCCTAATGTTGAGTGTGGAGAATGAATTTCACTTTAGAACCAGAAGAAATATTCTAGGTCAAAATCTAGAAACTGCGATTCCAGCAGTTTCTTCTATTTCCCATAAGGTATACTGAGTTCAAGTAAAACCTAATCATTTCCAAGTACCTTCAAACCCCACCAACTTTAGATGTATTAAATAATCAATGGCATAATTTGAAAAATACACAATTGTTTTAAGACTGAGATATAATTCAGCAGCTGGTGCAACCAAATGACTTTGCTATTTGAAAAAAAAAAATTGTTCATATTTTGGCCACAAGTTACTATATATCATAGTTTAAACTGTGTTCACAAAATATTACAGGTCTTCAATAAATGCCCAGAGAGGGGCATACATTTCTACCTCAGTCAATACTGGAGAGAAATGCTCCTCACAGATATCTTAAAAAGAAGAAACTACAACAAGGTAGCAAAAAGTGGAGAACACTGAATCCATCAAAACCAACTTAAGATCAGAAAGAAAAATTAACACCAGAGCTAACAATTCCAATTTTTATTAGTAAGCATGTTTTACACTGGAAACTGCCTTCTATGAGAAACCATAAACAAAATACTTGTGCTACATGGAATATGTATTCAAGGAATAATGTCAGAGAAGCTATCAGTTTTGTTGTATGGTATTTTCTCTTATTAGTGGAATCACAACAACTCTAACTTCCCATCACCAACACTTCTTCCCTCTCTTTCCCTCCCATCCCCTTTCCCACTGTGCTGACTAATCTTTTACTTGCCTATAACTTCAGTAAGGCTGGTGGAAGAAATAATTGGATATGTGTCTAGATTGTATTATAGCACTAATTAAGATGGAGCCTTTAAATAACCTGTTTCACAATTACCTGGGTGTTTATTAAAAATCCAGATCTGCAGCTCATACCTTGCTACTCCTCCCCCAGACCTACTGAATGAAAATGAATCTCTGAGGTTGGAAACTGGGAGTACATATTTTTAAATAAATGCCTTAGGTGATTTTTATGCTGTTAATCCCCAAAGAGGCTATGATCCATACCTTAGCATAATTATTTTTATTTTTAAATGTATGTATGTATTTATTTATTTATTTTAAGATTTTACTTATCTATTTGAGAGAAAGGGTGAGCATGAGTGGGGCAGGCAGGGTGGGGGAGGGGGGGAGGGAAGGGAGGAGCAGAGGGAGAGGGAGAAGCAGACTGTCTGCTGAGCAAGGACCTGATCCCAGGATCTTCAAACCATGACCTGAACCAAAGGCAGATGCTTAACTGATTGAGCCACCCAGACTCCCCACTTTAGTTTGTTTATTATCTTGTTGGTTGTTACAACATTACTATAGAGAGTGGACAACTTTATTAATTCTATTCAAGATGTAGAAATTGAGGCACAAGGATTTTAAAATAATGATCCATATTTATTCACTGAATTATCACTCAACTGAGATTAAAATTAAAGCTCCAAATTGATAATCCATTGTTTTCTACCATATTATGTTTATAGAGTTTTCTCCATACTTAATGATTTGATATACACTTTGGGGTATTGAAATGCCTTGATTATGAAACTCCATGGTGAGTGGCATGAAGATGAGGTACATCTTCATGGGGTACACAGCTTACCCCTTGACTTTGTTAGTTACTACTTTAGAGTACAATGTAGTTCTATTTAATCTGTGTCTTTCTTTAAGTAGCAATTATCTTTAAAAACAAATGTATTTGCAACTTAAGTAGGAACCATATTCAGAAAACTTTTCTAAAGAAAAAGAAGAAATCTCAGCTTTTATAAAAAAAAAACATTAGAAACATTAAAAATGTTGCCTTCCCTTGGGACGCCTGGGTGGCTCGGTTGGTTAAGCGGCTGCCTTCGGCTCGGGTTATGATCCCAGGGTCCTGGAATTGAGTCCCACATCGGGCTCCTTGCTCGGCGGGGAGCCTGCTTCTCTCTCTGCCTCTGCCTGCCACTCTATCTGCTTGTGCTTTCTCTCTCTCTGACAAATAAATAAATAAAATCTTTAAAAAAAATGTTGCATTCCCTTAAGGAGATTTTACTTGTATAGCATATATGAAAAATAAACTTTTGAACCACTAAAAAGAACAAAGTAATGATTAAGTTTCTATAAAAAGAAGAGAATTAAGGACCAGAATGTGTTGGGACCTAAATTATGCAACATATACAGGCAAGAGTAATCTAGAAAACATTATCTTTATGTATAATTCATCTAGCAGCTGCCTATTTGTGACACATATTATACACTGATTAAGAGCATGGTTAAACAACTGAATAATGTGCATGCTTCATATAATAACACCCTGTTCTTATTGCAAGTTTAAAGAGGCAAAACTAGGTACAGTGAAACTTTCCGTGTTTATGTTAATTTGAACAAGTCATGATCTGAATACATGAAAATATTGATGGATCATGGATGCATTCAGAGCTATTCTTTGCAGAGAGAAGCCCAAGGGAGAGTTTGGGGAAAACTCTTTGCAGTCACCTTTTCAGTGGCCCTCTTTTGCTTTCCTACAATGAGCCATGGCTGCAAATGTTTGTCCTATGAAAACCTGGTTTGTAAGTAAGCTAGCATAATCCAAGCAAGGGATAACCAGGTGAGAAAATTAATAAATGGGAGAAAAATATTTATTTCATTTCTTAACAAGGATACTAATACTTTTTCGTAATGCTTAAAATTCAATTTCATGTCTTTTAAAAGCAGATTCTGTAGTGATTTCTCTAGCTTTTGACCTATTAATGATTGTTTATAGGCTTGGAAAAATTGATGACTGTGGGTCTTAATGGTAGGCCCTGGGGTAACAACAAGGGATAGATATTGAAGTTGGAGTTCTGAGGCAGAATCTGAGGTTTCTTGGAATATTGCCCAGAATTCCATTTTAAAAATCAGTAATCATAATTTTTGTTTCCTTAATCTTATCTTTCATTTAAAAATAAATGTAGCACAGTGAAATGACCTTCAGTCACTTTTTTGATTGGAGAAGCTGCATTCAAACAATTACACAAACACGTTGTTTAGCCACTGACTAATGCCAAGGAGAAACTAAATATACTGGTCAGAAAGATATCTTGGAACTCTGCCAGGAGCTATTTCTCTATTTTTATAACATATATATATTTTTAATCATAAAACTAAAATATTCATTGCAGAATAATTTTAAAAGTTTGATAAGCAAAAGATGGACCACCAAAGACTAAGAGATCAATGTATTTCTCAATCTTCAGTGACTTTCAACTACTACTATCCACTGCCTTTGGCATGGTCTCAGAGGTGAGAGATAGAGGGGAGTGTGCAAATGATAAAGAGAATGTGCAGTGGGAAGTATCGGAAGAGGAGGAGGAGGAAGATTCAATTGTGGGACAGACACTTTTCCTTAACATGTCATTACTGTCATGGTTAATTGACATCGTTTCCAATATTAAGAGCCATGTGACTTATGTACACCACTTAATTTTTTGGGGCCTCAATTTCCTTATCTGTTTAAAACACACACACACACACACACACACACACACACACAACACACACACATATCTAGGCAAAGGTATTGACACAAGATGTCCCAAGTCTCCCCACCACACTTCATTTTTCCTATTGCCAGTTTATATCATGCTGCCAGTATTTCCTGTGGTATAAATGAGTCTCCTCACTCTCTCTCCCCTAGACCTTCTACAATTAATTCATTCTCCCATCCAAGTACTAACCAGGCCCGACCCTGCTTAGCTTCTGAGATCAGATGAGATCAGGCGCGTTCAGGGTGGTATGGCCGTAGACTAATTCATTCTCAACATATAGCCGAAGTGAGCTCTTAAAAACAGAAATTCTGTTATGTCATCACCTGCTTAGAATCTTCTGGTGGGTTCCCTTTGCAATTAGAATAAATGTCTACTTCTTTCCATGACTTCTGGGTTTCTGTAGGATCTGGCTGCTCTGTCCTTATTTCTTATTTCTCTCTCAATGTGTCAACCATCTTGGACTTATTCCTAGTCCTAAAATATGCCAAGCTTGTCCCCACTTCAGGCTCTGTATTTGTTTTCATCTTAGAACATTTGGCTTCAGATCTTCCCTTGGCTTGTACCCTTATAATTTTTAGGTCTCATTTCAAATACCACCTCATTAAAGAGTTATTTCCTGAACATGCCTTCCAAGGTAGCTACTCACTTTTATTTTTAAAAAAATTATAAAAAAAATATATTATATATCCAGAGTCCCTTTTTAAAAAATAACTTTATTATTTTTGTTCCCACCATGCTCAAGACTGTAAACTCCATGAGAAAAGCTTGTTTATTGGAATATCTCCAATGCCCAGGATAGTATCTGCACATAGTACACAGTACACATGTGCTGTATAAATCTCAGATTTTAACTATAATTCAATAGCATTCATGCTATTGAATACTTAATGTCTGTTCTCTTCCCAGATCCTGAGAAGCACTTTTAGCTCCATTATCCTACTTATCTAATAATATTAAGAAACGTACGTTAGATAAATAATGATAACTGCATCTTCAAACTAATTGTATATTTACAGTCTGCTTAGTCTATTCAGTTTGTCTGACTGAGGTGATATTTTACTTAAATGTTTATTTTGTCATTTTTCTGTTTACGTTCTTTATTAATGCGAAGGTTTTCTATCTATTGATTGCTGTGTCAGAATGTCTTTGGATTACAAGTCATAGAGTTCTAGAACGCCCAATTCTCAGGAACTCAAGCAAATAAGGCATTTAATTGAATTATAAGCAAATAACTGGAGTAAGTAGTTTCCACTTGTAACCACAAACTGTTGTATTGACAACAGAGGCGCAACAATTTCATCAGAGAACCAGGCTCTTTGTGGTCAAATGCTTTACTACTGTACAATATCCCCACGTCATGAACTAGGTTCTTTTGATTTTCCTTCTTGGCCATCCTCAGCTTTGGGGTTGTCTCCTGAGGCTTGTTGCCTCATGTCTGAAAGATGGCTGTCGCAGCTCTAAGCACTATGTCCTTCCAAAACTATATTCAAGGCAATAAAGAAATACTCAATATTGTTTCAGGTAGACCTCAACTGGAAAATTTTCCAGAAGTTGTCATTTTCACTTTCCTTCCCTGTGAGTGACCAAAGTGTAAAATTTAAATGTCAAAGGAGAATGGTAAAAATATAACTGGCTTATATAAATCATGATTTATTTCTTAGACCTGAGCTCATTACAAACATCCCAATTTAAAGATTTTATTAGCAAGGAAGAGATGACAAGAGAGGTTGAGAAGGCAGCTAACAGGGTCGCCTAGAAACAGTATAAATAACTGATAACCTTTTTCAATTTATTTGCCATTGATGTGAAGCTTTTTACACTGGGAATAAGTAAGCTTTTCCACAGAGCTTTCATGTGATTTATCCGGCATCTGTAACATCTTTCTTTCTAGTGTTTATTGTCAACAACAACAAAAAGCTTTCTTTCAACATCAGAGATGAAACTCACAATTAGGCACTAGTAATGATTTATTTCTTCAGGTGGTATCTTTGAAACTCTAGGTTTAAAGTCAGCAGCTTTCTGTTCACTGTCTTGCTTTGTCTTTTTTCTGCACCAGCAAGATGGGCCAGTGAGCACTGTACTTTCTGCTTTCTGAACATCTGCCGATTGATCTTTCTCAGTAAATCTATTTAGTCCGGGTTTGTTCTAAAATCACTGGGAGCAGGGAGACGAACTCTGCATTAGATAGTGTTGGATGTTGCTAACGCAAAAACAAACAGCACCTGGTATTTCCTGTGGTTCTTGGTTAATCATCAGGTGTATGTCGAATACTTTGAGAACTGTGACTGGCATTTGATTATTCGTTGTTGATTAGCATTTAGGTTAGAAGGACTGGATGTATTTCAGATGTTTGTATGTATCAAAACTGAATGCATTATGCAATTTTATGAACCATTTGTCTCGTATCTTATCTATGCTGTAGGCATCCTTTCGTGCTCAAAGCTTTCAATGAGATGTGTTCAGAGACTTTAAAAACAGAATTTTCCCCTCTGTGACTCTTTAAGTGCTTCAATGTTTGTTACATTTGTTGCTTTCTATCGCAATTTTTTCACCTCTTTCTGATGCATTAAGGATTATTTTAGGTTCACTTATTTGATGGGTTGTGATTAATAGTGATCAGAGAAGAAATAAATGTAATTTCACTGAAAAAAATGTTCTTAGAGTTTCAATCACTTTCTATCCTTTGCTTATTATTTTAATTATCAGTAATTAATGAAGCAGCCATTAAATAACATATTATTTTAGGTGTTGGAAAGCCTTTGAAAAATGTAAATGATAACTTCAGGGTTTTACACAAATCTAAAGGAATTCATTACTTTAATAAAACAAAACAAATTACTTGAAAGCCACACACCAAACCTAGAGTGCTAAACAGAAACTTTCTCAGTGGTCTCTTATCTTCAACAATGCATTTCCAGGTTAAAAAAAAATGCCTTTCCAGGTCTAAGGCCTTAGGGTCTTCTCCTTAAAATGCATATTGGAAAGACAGAGCTCTTGTTTTTGTAGATGCTTTGCACCAACGGCAAATGGAGATTTTCCCAAAGCATGGCAAGGCTTCTTAATGGGATGCATGACTTAGCTAGATGGTCCTCTCTGTCTTCCAGATTTCTGTTAGAGCTGTTTGTTCAATACTTTTCTCCTTTGTGTCCGATTATCTTCAAATCTTTTTCATTTGTTTTACTACAAAGAGCTCTGTAATGATCACAAACTGTTGTTTCCTAAGCTTCAGAGATGAAGCCTTTTCAGGAAATGATTCTTTAAATATAAATTTCCTCTGGTATTGTTGATTCCCATTTCCATATTATGCTCCAGATCTGCCATTGTGAATTTACTCACGCAGTACATTTCAAAGAAGTTTTGTGTTCTGATACCACCACTGCAAACAACTATCATTCAGATTTTGGGTCTCTCAGCCTGTGATCCAAGCTGGTGTGTGTGGCATTCACCTCTTGAACAGTTATTGAAGAAGATTCCTGCTTTGCATTGAACACATGTGCTCCTTGGTTTAGTATAAAGCTCTGCTGCCCTTTCGTCGCCACTGTTGGGGATTTGCTTTCTGGCATTTGGGCTCAAAGTGTAGAGATGCTCATTTCTGAGAATATAGCTTCTACACGTTAGATCATTAGAATTTCTTTTACAAAGAGCTTATATTGACAAAGGTAAATAAAAACTGTCAGATTTTATTCTTATGAATTAGTCTATCAAAAACTGGCTGGTTCAAAGGCACGTTTTCTCCTTCGAAATTAGGAAATGTAATACTGGCACATTGATTTCTCCCTCTTCAGCTAATTGTAGTGGTCTCTGTATTAGACTGATTTTGATTGACTGCTATCATAGTGTCTGCCAAGTGAGAACTATTTTTCTGTGAAGAGTCATTTAGTTGTTTTCCCCAAATGGCATAATTTCTTTCTTAGTGATGTATTTGGTTCTTCTCACCAGGATTTTATTGTTTCTCATTTTTCCAAGGTTTATTTGTTCATCATCTTTTTATTGAAAAAAAAGTTATTTAAATCTTGTTACAGCATTCTGATAACATTGCTATTTTTCTTACTTTTTCCTTTATACTCAGGCTACTGAATTTACATTTGCCTAGAAGAAACTGCCACTTGCTTTAATTTTTCAGTGAATTCTGTACAGGAGACTGTTCTTATATTCTGTTTATGCTACCATATGTTGCTTTTTGGGGAGCTAGTAGGCTTCACAGACGTCTACCTAAAGGTCTGCCTTTGTGCCTGAAGCAGTCATACACCCTCCATTTTTAGCTTGGCTAAATCTGAAGGAACAATTGAAATAAAAATTATTCTTCAGGTTGGCCCTGGTGTATCTAGGGTAGACTTAGAATAGGATGCATTTTATCAAATGCTGTATCTTAGCACAATGTCACCTCTACTATCCATGGCTTGACAGAGTAGTAGGATTTTTAAAGGAAAATTTTATTTTTCAAAAATCTAAGAAATTAGAAACATTCTTCATACAAGTTCTTTTAGTCAGTGCATCAGATATTATATGATTTCAAGAAAAAGCATTCACAATTTTTTTACTGCCTAACTTTTTACAGTGACTCTTTTATTTAAAATATAAAAAAATGAGTAAAAATTCCGAATATGTTTTATTAGCAGGTTAAGCATGATTTCCAGGCAAATCTTAATTACTCATATTAAAGCACTTAAAGGCAGAATAGTGAATGATCTAAAATGATTTTTATCTCATCTTTCTCAAAAATATTTATTCTTAAATCTAGACATGTCTCAAGATTTAAAAATCCACTTCAGAAAGTCAAGCCAATTTGTAAACACTTGAATTAGGTAAAGGAGGAAGGTTGTTTAGATTTCCCCAAACTTTGGAATACACAGTAAGTAAGTCCCCCTCATACTGCTCCATTATTTGCTAATTAGCTCCACTTTTTAGATCAATAGGAGATTTGACTTTTCTCATATCTTACATAGAATACAGGAGGTTAAGAGTTGGAGCTTGGAAGAGGCCTTATGAATCCAAAGTAATAGAATTAAGATGTTAACAGAATTGTGAATAGGCAGATTATGGGTTGTCAATTATGAGTCATCATATTTCCACTAAGAAAGTACTTATATGGAATTGTTGCTGTCAAAGAAAAAAGCAAAATTTGCCTTGGATAACATAAAATGAACACAATTGAAAGAGTCAAAGTATCTTAGAGCTTTCAGCAGATATTGTGAGAAAATAATGCTTCCATTTTATTTTGATCTTTAAAATATAAGAAAGGGAGTTACTCATTATAATTAAAAAAAAAATCCATACAGTGACTGCCATTATATTTGAAATAAAACCTATCCCTAAAACAGATCAGCGTGAACGATAAAATATCTTTCAATATTCTTTTTAGATAAATAGGACCTCATTACCATAATTGAGAGCAGAGTATTAACATTTTCAAGGTAACTTTAAGACTTGTTGCTTAGTAATATTCAAATGAGAGAGTCCCTCCCCTGGAACTGGATATAAAATGGTTGTCCATGTGAATGTGCATCAAGATTCAGAAAAGGAAGAGATTTCTCAACACCTAAATTATAAACAGACAGAAGACCATGTAATCAAATGAGAATAATTCAAACTCCATAAATACTGTACGATTAAGTTAGTCATATATCGATAATTGTATATGTATTGTCAGGTGTAGTTCATAATCATTCACCAATCTTCCCTCACTAAATGCCTGATAAGCAAGCTATTTTTAGAATTGGCATGTAAAAACAAGAACTCAGTCCTTGTCTACATCCTACTTTTGTGCATTTTTGTCCTTCTGTCTTTAGCCTCCATTCATATTTCTCGGTTTTCATGCCGTTACCAATTCTTAAGGTCCCTTTGCAAAGGCTTGATGTATTTTACCGCAGGGCTTACCAGGAAAATCTGCTATTGTTGCCTTTCATGCTTCATTGCCCACACCTGCTGTCCCCACACCTATTGGTTTTATTATGTTTTACTGTATTTGGTTGCTCTTGGTCCTCTCTCTGTGTAGTCATTTATCCATTCTCAAGAATCCCTGGGGGCACCTGAGTGGCTCAGTGGGTTAAGCCTCTGTCTTCGGCTCAGATCATGTCAGGGTCCTGGGATCGAGTCCCGCATCGGGCTCTCTGCTCAACAGGGAGCCTGCTTCCCCCTCTCTCTCTGCCTGCCTCTCTGCCTACTCGTGATCTCTCTCTCTGTCAAATAAATAAATAAAATCTTTAAAAAAAAAAGAATCCCTTTATTTTTGGTTATTGGCTCTCCTAGGAGACCAATATGGACCTTAAATATGGTAATTCCATAATAAACTCTGTTGCGTACACGCTGAATGAATAGGTCTTAGATCTGAAACAGACAGGCAAAACACTCTTCAGTTGTAGGAAGACGTACTAGAATTTCTACTTACTTTAGTGTATTTTATAATGTGAATAATATGGTCTTACATATTACATGTATGTATCTTCCAAATAAGGCACTAAAGGACTTACTAATTGTTGGCAAAAAAATCTCTCTTGTCACATCTCTTTCTGTCTGGTCATTTTGGCTCCAATGGCCATTCTGCTCATTTGCCATGTGCTGATTGGTTCAGTGCTATAGTCAGTACTGGGTGACACTGGTCATTCGAGGTTTCTAGCCTTTTTTTTTTTCTTTTTTTTTATCAGTTCTTACTGCTCTTTGCTGTGATATGTGACTCTAAATTGGCAAAGTCATCTTACTAGAAAATGTCTATTCTGCTCCTATTTTTATTAGGAAGGGATAGTTTCCATGTAGCATACTTTGATTCTAAGAATTATTTTCTTCAAGACTACAAAAAGATCTTTATCCATGATGTCTTCCTGTTTTTAAAACCCTTCACAAGGCTCCTTTTCCTCCAAACCCTTCCTGATGCAGATTACAAAAACATTTATAAATAATGAGGAAGTAACAATTATAGTTACACAGTAAGAGAAAAAATCAAAATCATTTAAGATAAAAGATATATTCAAAGAAAGTTATATATAGATAACACTTTTAAAAAAAGAAGATTATGCCTTAAAAATGTATCAAGGGAACTTGCTCTTTAAAGTTATTTTCATGTAAATGGTTTTATAAAACAAAGAATAATTTCATATAAATGACTATTCTTCTCCTATATTTTGTTACACAGAGTTTGTTTGAATTGAAGTATGCCTTCACTAGGCAGTAAAGTTTTCTAAGCATCTCCTTCTTTTAAAAGGAAATACAAAAAGAATCTGGAGCCTAAGTACATTTATATAAAGCCCGAAACATTTTAAACACAATTGCAACAGAATGCCAATGCTCAATCTGCCATTATCTTGATGACTTTGAAACAGAGTGCCTGTGACGTGACCCTTTGTTATAATTTTGCTTTGTAATCTAATGCCATTAGCCAGGCCATCTCTAACAGGGATCCTCTGAATTAATTAACGGCATCTCATTCAACTAGTTGTTCAATCCAAAAATATTGATGTCATCTTTAAATCCTTCTTATAATTCATATTTAATTAGTTACTGAGTCTTATAAATTGTATATTCATAATATATTTTTCAGTTCTCTACCTTCCTCTTTATTCCAATTGCCACTGCCCTAATTAAAGCCATATTAAAGCCAAAGGCCTTTTTGGTTTATAGCAATAATGCCTTACTTAACTGGTTTCCTATAGCCATTCCTCCTGTCCTTCAATACTTCCCTCTTTCACACTGTTGTCAATAATATCTTCTAAGACATGCATGTGTTTGGTCATTCCCCCATTTAAATAAATCAATGTCGGTCTCTTAATTGCCATAAGAAAACCTTCAAATTTCTTGAAGTGCCACCCAACTAACTTTGCAATTATTCCTTAGAAACCTTGGTTGTCCATTGCTTCTCTCCCCCATTCCAAACTGTCCACATTTCCAAAATGTCCATTCACTTCTCCAAATTTCTGCATCTTTTTCCTTTTTCTGTTTCCTCTATCTGAATTCCCCAACAGTCTGTTTAATGAAATTTTTTAATATTTGGAACAAATTTTAGCTTTTTATAACATCTTCTTCAGGCCTCTGCTTTTTGGTACTTCCATATTTCTTTTTCAGACCTGTATGTCAACATTTAATGTGTTGAATAGATAGAAAGCATGAGTCCACCCTGTAAAAGCATAAGGTCTTTGAAGGTAAGAGTATTGCCGTTACAAATATTAAATGGTCATATTCATTATAAAGTCACGTATGATATTTTGTACCCTAGGAGCCTTTGAACAGTTATGTATTTCTGATATATGTTTTTAAAAAGTTCTTAATTACAGTCTCTTCAACAGTGGTATTGGGAAAACTGGACAGGTGTGTGCAAAAGAGTGAAAGTGGACCACTTTCTTATATCTTACACAAAATAAACTCAAAATGGATGAAAAACTTAAATGTGAGACCTGAAACCATAAAAATCCTAGAAGAGAACATGGGTAATAATTCTTTGGCATTGGCCGTAGCAACGTTTTTCAAGATATGTCTCCCAAGGCAAGGGAAGCAAAAGCAAAATTAAACTATTGGAACAATTTCAAAATAAAAAGCTTTTGCACAGTAAAGGAAATAATCAACAAAACAAAAGACAACCTACAGAATGGGAGAAGATATTTGCAAATGACATATCTGATAAGGGGTTAATTTCCAAAACATAAAGTACTTAATATGACTGAACACCAAAAAAAAAAAAAAAAAAAAAAAATTAGCAGAGGACATGAACATTTTTCCAAAGAAGACAAACAAATGGCCAGCAGACACATGAAAAGATGTTCAACATTTCTCATTGGGTAAATGCAAATGAAAGCCACAATAAGATATCATCTCACACTTGTCAGAATGGTTAAAATCTGAAACACAAGAAACAACAGGTGTTGGCGAGGATGTAGATTAAAAGGAACCCTTGTGCACTGTTGGTGGGAATGCAAAGTGGTGTAACCACTTAAAAAGAAATAACACATGATCCAGTAATTCCGCTACTGGGTATTTACCCAAAGAATGTGAAAACACTAATTGGAAAAGATATATGCACCCTTGTGTTTATTGCAGCCTTAATTAAAATAACCAAGAAGCAGCCCAAATGTCCAATGGTAGATGAATAGATAAAGAAGGTGTGGTATAAAGACACAATGGAATATCACTCGGCCATAAAAAATAATGAAATCCTGCCATTTGCAACAACATGATGGATCTAGAAGCAAAATAGGTCAGTCTGGGAAACACAAGTACCATATGATTTCACTTATATGCGGAATTGAAGAAACAAAACAAACAAAGAAAAAGAGACAAACAAAAAAACAGACTTTTAAATATAGAGAACAAACTGGTGGTTACCAGAGGGAAGGTGGGTGGGGGGATGGGTTAAATAGGTGAAGGGGATTAAGAGTACACTTATTGTGATGAGCACTGAGTAATGTATAGAATTGTTGAATCAGTATATCATATGCCAGAAACTAATACAACCCTGTACATTAATTACAGTGGAATAAAAAATAAATAAAAATAATTTTTAAAAAATAATTACATTATTTACCATTCAACTGATGTCTCTTAAATTCAGAAACTTATTTCTTAATTGAGACACAATCTATAGCTTTTAAGAGGCACTTTTGGGGCATTAATATTTTGGTTACCTAACTTGATGTTTAATGCAGTAGTCAGATTTATATTAAAATAGAACTGTTCTAGGCCTCTCAGTTTCTATAATCATATAAGACAGAAGAACATGCCTGGAATCTAGATTCAAATCAGATACAATAAAACCTATATATTCTTCAAAATTTGGGTTACCCTGACAGTTTTATTAGTAACTTAATTTTAATGAGCTTCCCATTTTAAAAAGCAGTTAAAATATTATTTAATAGGAATTTCAAATATATCATATAGGCAAACAAAGAGTGTCATAGTTATTTCCTATTTTATGCTTTATTCCATATTACTTTGTTCTTTTAGTAGATCATATTTGTTGGAATTTTTATAAATATTATATTGCACAAAATTTGTATAATAATTTTAAACACTATTCTCCAAGGTTGGAAATAATATGCACAATAGAAAAATCTTATCTAGATTGTTCTGTAACTTGAAAAGTTGCTTTAAGTTATACATTTATAAAAAACAAAAAGAAAAGAAGGCCTTGAAAAAAATGAAAAAAATTATGACATTTTCCAATTAGAAAATGGTCAGAAATACTGCTTTTCCTGAGATGAACAATTTATTTTCAGAAATGATAGACTTTTACTTTTAAGAAGGTTTTTGGTCAAATTAAAAGATCAATAGATACTGCTAATTTATATGTCAGGCTCTCAGAGATTAATTTATTTTCCTTAGCATTATATTTCTTTGTTGGAAAAATTAGTGAAAATATCATCAATAAAGTAATATAGAGCATTTCTACAGTGCAAATATAGTAAGGGCATAATATGTTTCACTCACAATATTAAACTTGCATCTCTTCTGGAGTAATTGAATACAGTGAAGTTTCAAAACAGTCTAATAGAAAATGAAATAAAAGGGAACTAAATAATAGATCTGCCTCTTCTATAATAATGTGTAAGGTTAGAGAAAGAGGAGAGGATAAAAACATCTTGAATAATTTTACTGACTCACTTTTCATTGAAGGTGACTGTCAAATGAGTCAATCGTGAAGGTTTTGTTTGAAAAATAACAGAATGGTGTATAGTTTTACAAATTATTAGCTTTCAGATTGCTGAAGAAAGACTCTGAGATTGGAATTCTTGAAACAATAACCAAAAAGCTCAGTGAAATGAACTGGTTTTGGGGCATTCAGAAGTGCTTAAACTATTCATGAGTTTAGATCATATAATCTACAGATGATAGTTTGCTTCTAAAGTTTTAGCCTTTTATTCCTGCTCATATTCTCCCCAAGTATCATTCAGAAAAAAGTTTAGAGCATACTTATATATTTCCAGAGACACCTATCTTGTTCACTTGTAAGTATAATCAGGTCATTCCATAACATGTGCTGTGAGGAAAAAAAAAGTCATTTCATAACCATTGGTTCTTCACTAGCACTGACTTAGTTGATTCACCATTGGCCTATACAGAACTCCATTTAAAGGAGATAATTATTAAGCAACAAGAATACTTCAGGCAAAGGCAGATTTGTTGTGAGGGCAATCAAGACTTGGACCTCAGGCATGGTATTAAAGTTCCAGTAAGATGGAAGAAAGAAAACAGTCAAGATAAGAAAGTTTTTGTTTTTTTGACCAGGCACTCAGATAAAGCAAATACTTCTCAGTTAAATGACGATGTTAAATTTGGAAAATGACAGGTGTGAGCAGAAAATTAGGAAAACAAAAATACAAATATTTTTATAATATTAAAAACAATACAAGTAACCCACCTATATTGGAAAAGGACATGTCAACTTACAGTTGTTGTATATGCAGCTTCTGGATCATCTTCCAGCACCCGGGAGAGACCAAAATCAGAAACTTTGCATACTAAGTTGCTGTTGACCAATATATTCCTAGCTGCTAGATCACGATGGACGTAACCCATATCAGAAAGATACTTCATTCCTGATGCAATGCCTCGGAGCATACCAACCAACTGGATGACTGTGAAATGGCCATCGTGTTTCTGAAAGAGAACCACAATGGTTTACATTGATTTATTTTAATGTAGCACGTGTGATTGCATGCAGGCACATGTGTGTAGCATTAAGGAAAACCTTTGAATTTGTTTTACTGGATCCAATGAATACAAGCATCAAATCTGCTGACCATGAAATATAAGAATTTGTTTGACATTTAAAGGAAAGGAAAATCTAGCTGGAAGTGACAAAGGAAAACAAACAAAGGATAGAAGAGAACCAACCAAATTAACTTACAGAAAGACTGATTTCAAAAACTTTTAAGTAACAAGAGGGACCTAAGTCAAATTATGTAGCAGCAATGACTACCAAGAGAACAGAATTCACTTTCCATAATTGTGACCTATGTACAGGTGGGCAGGACAGCAAAACTTAGGATTGGATAAAAGCTGTGTGAAAAACGCTTAGGAAAAAGAGGACTTATTTGCATAAACAAGAAATAAGTTTAAGGAAGCTTTAGGAAAGAAAGAAAAAAAATACATGCAAACAGAAAATAACTAGATTTTCCCATTCTTTCATTATATATAGAGCGAATAGAAAGGAAGTTGTTGGCAACTGACTGAAAACAGGACTATTTTAGCTCCCAATTGGGAAGAGTAAACGAAATCATATGAATCACAAGCCAGGCACAGCACTGGTGTGCAGCAGTCAATCCCTTAATTGCTTATTCTTCCCATCTTGATTTAAAAATAACATTTTTTTAAAGGAAAAAATTCAGTTGTCATCCATGTGAGATGTGTGCACCAATAAGACCAGACAAACTACCTAAAAATTAGAGAAAAATAAAATAAAAATGTTTTAAGTTTGAAAAATAACGCATATTGCTCTATATAGTTATTTGAGGACAGTTGTCCTCGAAGGAGTTATAGAGAAACATGAAAGATTCTCAAGCTGGTTTTATACACTAGGTAACATTATTTATGAATGCTATTAAAATGAATATCTAGCAAAACACTATGGAGCTATAGTACCTTATCCAGTGTGGTAGATGCATAAATAAGAGTTACCTTAAAATTTGCAAAGTTATAGCAGTTTTCATGGATATCTGATTTAAGACTATAGCGTGGGTTAAATACCAGGGTATCACAGTGACACAATATCTTCTACAATGATGATTCACTGGTCAGTTAAATGAATAAGCTTATACTACAAATGAAATAAACTTTGTCTTTATATCAACTTATCTCCCTGATAGCTCTCTGATAATATCTCTCAACTCAAGTGCAGAGTAAGGAAAAGAACCCTCTCTTAAACGAAACATTCTATAGCAAGAGTATCCATTTAAGCAGGCTCTTCTGTATTAATTAATGTATAAAAGAGAACCTAACAAAGAAAATCTTTGGTGTTATTAGCTCTTTATGTTTCCAATCCATCTTCCTAGACAGTGCACTATGAGATGAAATCTGCCTCTTCGATCATGTACCCTACCTACCTCTCCTCTATTAGGACTTTCAAAACCTATGAGTAGAATTCAAAGCATAAATTCTTTTGGCCTAGAGAGGATTACACTAAATTTAAAGAGGTGGCTCTTTTACCTATTAGAAATGAAGTTGCCTGGTATCACAGTTCTCATCAATGCAGAATTTCTGCATGGTAGGATATGTTAATAGACCATCTGAAAACTAAGGAATGCCTCAATTTTCTTATCTGTACAATGAGAATAGAATAATCTAACTCAGAGGTGCGTGAATATCACATACAAAACACATAGCATAGCTCCTGACTTATTTTAATAACAATAAAACCTTGTTATACTACAATTACATGTAGTTCATGTAATTTTAATATGAGTCAGAGAATTTTCCTCTCACTTTCCTGAAAAATCTATTAAGCAACATAAACTCCTACGTCATAAAAGGAAATCATTAATTTAATTACAGGTTGAAATTTAATTTCTTATCTATTCTGAGAGTGACACAAAGCACCAAGTTCTTTCTTTCCTTTTTTTTTTTTAAGATACTTTTTTAGAGCGCTTTTAGGTTAATAGCAAAATTAAGAGAAAAGTATAGAGATTTCCCATATACCCTCTGCCCCCACACAAGCATAGCCTCCCCCATTATCATTCCCTCACCAGAGAACGATATTCTTGGTATTCTACATGCTATGGGTTTGGACAAATTTATAATGACATAAACCCATGTAAGTACCATGAAGAGTATTTTCACAGTCTTAAAAATCCTCTGTGCTTCACCCATTCATTCCCACCTCCCCAAACCTTGGCTACCACTGATCTTTTTCACTTTTTTCATGATTTGCCTTTTCCAGAACGTCATATAGTGGAATCACACAGTAGGTAGCCTTTTCAGATTGGTTTCTTTCATTTCATAAAATGCATTTAAGATTCCTCCATGTCTTTTCATGGCTTGATGCCTCCATTCTTTTTAGAGCTAAATAAAATTCCTTTATCTGCATGCACAACAGTTTTATGTATCCGTTCACCCAATGAAGGACATCTTGGTTGCTTCCAATTTTTGGCAATTATAAATATATAATTATAATGTTTATAGCATGTTTATAGCTGTAGGCTTTTATGTGGACATATGTTTTCAACTCCTTTCTGTAAGTACCAGGGAGGGCGATAGCCGGATCACATTGTAAGAGTATGTACAGTTGTGTAAGAAACCTCCAAACTATCTTCCAAAGTGGCTGTACCATTTTGCGTTCCTACCAGCAATGAAAGAGAATTCCTGTTGTTTCACATCCTCACCACCATTTAGTGTCCTCAGTGGCCAATTTTGGCCATTCTAATATCAGGTATCTCATTACTTCAATTTGCATTTTCCTGATGACCTACAGTATGAGGCACCCTTTCATGTGCTTATTTGTCATCTGTATATCTTTTGTGGAGTGCCTGGTAAGGTCTTTGGCCCATTTTTTGAAATTGGCTTGTTTTCTTATTGTTGAATTGTAAGAGTTCTTTGTATATTTTAGGTTAAGTCCTTTATTAGATGTGTCTTTTGCAAATATTTTCTCCAGTCTGTGGCTTGTCTTCTCATTTTCTCAACATTATCTTTTGCAGAGCAGAAGTTTTAAATTTTAATGAAGTCCAGCTTATTAGTTGTTTTTTCCTTGGATTGTATCTTTGTAGTTGTACCTAAAAAATCTTTGCCATATCCAACGTCATCTAGGTTTTTCTCCCATGTTATCTTCTAGGAGTTTATAATTTTGTGTTTTAGGCCTGTAATCCATTTTGACTTAATTTTTGTAAGGGGAGTAATGTTCTGTGTCTAGTTTTTTGGTTTTTGTTTGTTTTTTAGTTTTTGCATGTGGATATCCAGTTGTCACAGCACCATTTGCTGAAAAGACAATTTTTGCTCTATGGTATTGCCTTTGCTCTTTTGTCAAAGACTAGTTGACTATGTTTATTAGACTTTCTGTTCTGTTCCATTGACCTGTTCATTCTTTCACCAATAGCATCTGTCTTGATTCCTGTTTATGTCTTGAAGTCAGGTAGTATTGGTCCTCCAACTCTGTCCTTTTTCAACACTGTGATCGCCATTATAGGTCTTTTGCTTCTGTGTATAAACTTTAGAATCAGTTTGTTGATAGACACAAAATAACTTACTGGAATTTTGATTGGGATTGCATTGAAAATATATATCAAGCTGGAAAGAACTGACATTTTAATAATATTGAGTTTCCTTAATTATGAACATGGAATATATCTTTTATTTAGTTTTTTGATTTTATTAGAGTTTAGGTTTTCCTCGTATAGCTCTTGTATGTATTTTGTTAGATTTATACCTATGTATTTCATTTTTGAGGGTGCTAATATAAATGGTATTGTGTTTTTAATTTCAAATCCCACTTGCTCATTGCTGATATGTGGGAAAGCTGTTGACTTTTATATATTGTATATTAACCTTGTATTCTGCAACCTTGCTATAATTGCTTATTAGTCTAATTATTTTGGTCAATTCTTTCAGATTTCCTACATGGATACCATGTTATCTGTGAACAAGGACAGTTTTATTTTTTCCTTCCTAATCTGTATACTTTCCCCCTTTCTTGTCTTATTGCATCAGCTAGTACTTCCAGTATGATAGTCAAAAGGAGTAGTGAGAATGACTCTTTGCCTTGTTCCTGATCTTGGTGAAACGCCTTTAAGTTTCTTACCATTAAGTATAATAGCTGCAGGCTTTTTGTAGATAGTCTTTATCAAGTTTAGGGAATTTCCTTCTATTTCTAGTTTACTGAAAGTTTTTATCATAAATTGGTGTTCAATTTTGTCAAATATCTTTTCTTCATCTATTTATATAATCGTGTGATTTTTCTTTTTTAGTCATTTGATGTGATAGATGACATTAATTCACTTTTGAAAGTTGAACTATTCTTGCATACAAGGGTAAATCTCACTTGGTTGTAGGGTGTAATTCTTTTGTATAATGTTGGCTTAAATTTGCTAATATTTTGTTCTGAGTTTTTTTTTAACAGGTTTATTAAAGTATGAGTCACATACCATACACTTTACACTTTTAAACTATATAAATTTATCATTTTTAGTGTATTCACAGAGTTGGTGTAACCATCACCATAATCACCATTAAAATTTTTTCATGACTTCCAAAAGAAACTTTATACTCACTGGCAGTCATTCTCCATTCCCGCAACTTCTAGGCAACTACCAGCCCCAGGCAACTACTAATTAACTTTCTATAGTTTTGCCTATTTTGGTTATTTAATTTAAATGTAACCATAAAGTATATGTTCTTTTGTGACTGTATTCTTTCACTTAATATAATGTTTCAAGGTTCATTCAGTATTTTATATTATTTTTACTGATGTATAATATTCATTTTATTTATACATCTATCAGCTGATAAACATTAGAGTTACTTCCACTTTTTGGCTATCGTGCAATATATATATTGCTACATATATTCCCCTCCCCTGCTTTTTTAGGTAAGGACATTTAAGTTCTACTCCTTTAGCAAATATCAATTCTACAATGCAGTGTTATTAATGATAGTCACCACTTACTCATCTTGTAACAGAATATTTGCATCCTTTTACAAACCCCTCTATTTCTCCTACTTCACCCCACCCTTGGCAAGCACTTTTGTACTCTCTGTTTCTATGAGTTCACCTTTATTTTTTTTGGCTTCCACATATAAGTGATACCATGCAATATCTGTCTTTTTCTGTCTTATTTTGCTTAGCATAATGTTCTCCAGGTTTATCCATGCTGTGGTAAAGGGCAGGATTTCCTTTTATTTAAAGGCTGATTAATATTCCATTATATATTTTCCAGGTTTTCTTAACTCACTCATCCATTGACAGACACTTAGATTATTTCCGTATCTTGACTGTTATGAAGAATGCTGCAATGAACTTGGGAGTACAGATACCTCTTTGAGATAACAGTTTAATTTCTTCTGGATATATATCAAAAGTGAGATTGCTGGATCATATGATAGTTCTATTTCTAATTACTCAAGGACCCTCTGTACTGTTTTTCATATTTGCTGCACCAATTTATATTCTTGCCAACAATGTAAAAGGATTCCCCTTTCTTCACATCCTTGCCAGTGTTTTTATTCTTGTCTTCTTGTTAATAGCCATCCTCACAGGTGTGAGGTAGTATTTCATTGTGGTTTCGATTTGCATTTACTTGATGATTAGTGATGTTAACCATTTTTCATCTATCTGTTGAGCCATTTGTGTGTTTTCTTTGGGAAAATGTCTATTCAGGTCCTTTGCCCATTTTTTTTTTTTTTTTTTTTTTTTTACTATTGAGTTGTAGGAGTTCCTTGTGTAATTTGGGTATTAACCCTTTATTGAATATATGATTGACAAATGCTTTCTCCCATTCCATAGATTACATTTTCATTTCATTGATGGTTTCCTTTGATGTGCAGAAGCTTGTAAGTCTGATGTAGTCCCATTTGTTTATTTTTACTTTTGTTGTCTTTGTTTTTGGTGTCAATCCAAAAAATCATTGCAAAAACCAAAGTCAAGGAGTTTACCCTCTGTTTTCTTCTAGGAATTTTATGGTTTCAGGTCTTAGGTTCAAGGCTTTAATCCATTTTGAATTAACTTTTGTGTATGGTATAAGATAGGGGTTCGGTTTCATTCTTTTGAATTTGGCTGTCCACTTTTCCTAGCACCATTTGTTGAAGAGACTATCATTTCCTCATCGTATATTCTTGGCTCTTTTTGTCAGAAGTTAATTGACCATACACCCATGGGTTTATTTCTGTGCTCTCAATTCTAGTCCATTGATCTATGTATCTGTTTTTATGCCAATACTGTACTGTTTTGATTACTATAGTTTCATAATATAGTTTGAAATTAGGTAATGTTATGCTTCCAGCTTTGTTCTTTTGTTCAAGATTACTTTGGCTATTGGGGGTCTTTTATGGTTCCATACAGATTTTAGGATTATTTGTTCTAATTTTGTGAAAAATGCTATTGGGATTTTGATAGAGATTGCACTGAATCTGTAGATTGCTTTGGGTAGCATGGAGGTTTTAATGATATTACTTCTTCTAATCCATGAGTAGAGAATAACTTTTTAATTATTTGTGTCATTTTCAATTTCTTTTATCAGTATTTTGTAGTTTTCAGTGTACAGATCTTTCACCTCTTTGGGTAAATTTATTCCTAAGTGTTTTATTCCTCTTCAATAAAATTGTAAATGGGACTGTTTCCTTCATTTCTCTGACAGTTTGTTGTTAGTGTATAGAAATGCAGCTGATTTTTGTATATAAATTTTGTATTCTGCAACTTTACTGAATTTATTTCTAACAGGTTTTTGGTGGAATCTTTAGAGTTTTCTATATATAATATGTTATGTGCAAATAGAGACAGTTTTACTTCTTCTTTTCTTTTTTTTTTTTTAAAGATTTTCTTTATTTATTTGACAGAGAGAGATCACAAGTTGGCAGAGAGGCAGGCAGAGAGAGAGGGGGAAGCAGGCTACCTGCCGAGCGCAGAGAGCCCGATGCGGGGCTCGATCCCAGGACCCTGAGATCACGACCCGAGCCGAAGGCAGAGGCTTAACCCACTGAGCCACCCAGGCGCCCCTTACTTCTTCTTTTCTTATTTAGATGCCTTTTATTTATTTTTCTTGACCAAGTGCTCTAGTTAGGATTTCCGATGCTACGTTGAATAAGAGTGGTAGGAATGAATATCTTTGTCTTGTTTTTGATATTAGAGGAAAAGGTTTTACTTTTTTACCATTATATATGATGTTCGCTGTGGGTTTCTCATACATGGCCTTTATAATGTTCAGGTATGTTCCCCTCTATATGCACTTTGCTGAGAGTTTTTATCATAAATAGATATTGAATTTTGCCAAATGCTTTTCCTGCATCTATGAAGATGATTATATGATTTTTATCTTTCATTTTGTTGAATCATTCTTGCATCCCACCTGATCACGCTGTATGATCCTTTTAATGCACTGCTGAATTCAGTTGGCTAACATGTTGTTGAAAATTTTTGCATCTATGTTCATCAGCAATATTAGCATGTAGTTTTCTTTGTTTAAGTAGCATTTAAAAGTATTTAATTAAACACATAATACACAAAGCATTGTTATTGAAAAATAATTTGCAAAGACAAATAAGGCAAGAGTATAATTAGCTACCCCACCACTTCTGTTACCAGCAGGAGTAACCAGCATAGCAGATTTTCAGTACTATTACCAGATCAGGAGGATAAAAAGGAAATAACCAAACTCTAGTGAAAACAGGTTTTCAATCAGTATTCTGACTGGCTCTCGTTAGTCTAGCTTAAAGCTTTCTCTGGTAATTCTGACCAGTTTGTTTTTTACTTATGACCACTAACAGTCTGAATATTCACTCATCTGAGTGACTACCTGAGTGTAGTGTTGCTAATGAAATTTAGAGTCTTTTTTTTTAAAGGAGGAAAAAGATGGAATTTTATCCCAGATATTTCACAAGTCTGAGTAATCCAGTGACTTTTCAATTTTGAGACTATACATTTCTATAGTATGGGGGAGTCAAATTAGAATTCTAGAAAGCACAAAGGGAAAAGGCAGGCCAAGGAAACAATGCTTCCATTTGGCAAGAATTGTGCTTTTTCCTTGTGAGAAGATAAAATGTTGTGAGAGAGCTATTTGTGTTTTGAAATAGCATTTTCACTTCCTCAGCAAAAATTGATTAAATATAGCGAAAGTCACTTTCCACAGTATATTTTCTTGAAATGTTTATACAGTTAATATTGTTTATGAAAGAAAATGTATAGAAAATGCTTGTTAAACTTGTTTCTTGATCCCTTTTTTCACAGACTCAATATAGGCTATTGAGTTGTCAGAAAGGATTTAATTTTTTGCCAGAAGATGAAACTTTTGTTTGCCAAAAGAAGAACCATTTTCAGATAACCACCTATATCCAAGTTCAGGGAAGTCCAAAATTTGTCAAAACACAAATAGGCCTTAAAGCCAATACAAATGTTTTACTTGAAAGCTCTTGGGGTTAAGATAAGTCTTTTATTTAGCTCACTATAATCAATCCAACATTTATAAAGTGTCCGAATTATCTCTTGCTGCATAACAAATTATCCCCCAAACTTAGCAACTTAAAACAGTAACAATCAACTATTTGGGTCACAAATGTGCAACTTGGTCAGGGGTTGGCTCTGACAGTTCACGTCTGTTCAGGAGTCATCAACTGCGGTAACTAAGCTGGGCCTGGATCCAGTTTCCAAGATGGCTCATTCATAAGTCTGTCAAGTTTGGGCTGGCCATTGACAGGGAGCTCAAATGAGACTGTAGCTGGGAGCCCTTGGCTCTTCTTCAAGTGGACTTCTCTGAGGGATAGTTTATGCTTCCTCACAGCATGGTTCTAAGAAAAAATATTCCAAGACATAGGAAGCTAAAGCTGCCAATTTCTTAAGCCTGATACTGGTTCAGAAACTGTTACAACATGACTTCAAACTACATTTTGTAGTTTCCAGTATATAAATCTTGCATTTCTTTTACTAAATATAATTATTTTATTTAATTTTTTTATTTTTTGATGCTGGTGCATGTTTATATGCAGTGGATTCATAATTTTTACCAGATCTCAAATAGGTCTCTGCCTGAAAAATCCAAGGAGCCATTAATCTAGGCAATATCTCCTCTTTTCTAGTTTAATAGAGAGGAGACTGAGTCCCAGTAAAGTCATGTAATTCATCCAAGGCAAGTAAATGAGATAGTTGGGCTTAGAATGTAGGTAGGATGACTTCCGAGTGGTCACCAAGTATTTGTTAAATTATTACCTCAGATCCGGCTTCATAGGGGGAAAAGCATTCATTATCTGTATATTTTATTCTAATTATTAGCCTGAGCTTAGGCAATTGAGTTTCCTAAAATGGGGCTTGACCATGGAACACCTCAACTTCTCTTGCTTCTAACTGAGCTTTTACACCAAACCAAACTGAAGCAAAACGAAATAAAAGCAAATATAAATAACAAACAACAACAAAACATATTTTCTGATTAGGGAAGTAATATGAATCCCTTGTGAAAATTTTGGAATATAATAAAAAACTATAAAGAAGAGATAAATTCATTCATATTTAACACCCATCACTTGATAGTCCAGTTCTTTCTGTTATTAAAATTAATCTCATATTGGTAGTAGTATATTATGAAAATAACATATTATTAAAGACTATAAAATATTATTTATAAAGATAATATAGTTTCCAATAGATAAATGTACCAAATTCTTGTATTATGTTTTGTTTATTTTTAATTTTTATTGTTAATAAAATAAAATTTCAGTAAACATCCACATATATCCATCCTTGTATGAGGATAAATTGCAGAAGAATTTATACAGCAAAGACATAAACATTACTAAAACTCTTGCTGTTGGTTGCCCAATTGCTTTTCAGGAAAAAATGTTATTATACTAATACCCAGAGCAGATCTCACCACTCCCTTGCTCTTACTCATTAATAGCAAGAAGAGTTTTATATCAAGTACTGAAACATGCCATTTCCTGTATTTTATTAATTTTTATTATCTATGTTGTTGCCAATGGCAAGGTTTCATTCTTTTTTTATGGCCAAGTAATATTCCATCATGTATACATAGCACCTGTTCTTTATCCATTCATCGATCAGTGGACACATGGGTTAATTCCATAATTTGGCTATTGTAGATAATGCAGCTGTAAACATTGGGGTGCATGTATCTCTTTGAATTAGTATTTTTGTATTTTTTGGGTAAATACTTAGTAGCATGATTGCTGGATCATAGGGTAGTTCTATTTTAACTTTTTGAGGAAACTCCACATAATGTTTTCCAGAGCGGCTGCACCAGTTTGCATTCCAGCCAACAGTGCAAGAGAGTTCCCCTTTATCCACGTTCTTGCCAACACCTGTTATTTCTTGTGTTGATTTGATATTCTTACAGGTGTGAAGTGATATCTCATGTAGTTTTCTTACAGTATCTTTGGCTTTGTTATTAGAGTAATACTGGTCTTGTAAAATGAGTTTGGAAGTGTTCCCTCCACTTGTATTCCATGCAAGTTATTTCAAAATTATTTTAATTCTTCTTATTGCGAGTGTTCAGAGAGACTTAAATTAATTGCTTTCATTCACTGTCATAGCAATCACAGTTCCAAGAATAGTAAGTGTCCTCATTAAAAATGAGAGTTTGGTGTTTGAAAAGAAGATAAACCACTTTCTCCATGTTCTATCATGGGACTGTATAATGTAGGATATGTAGTTCTAATTCCCATGGCCAAGACATTTCAGGGGTCCATGAGGTCAAAACTATTTTTTCTTTAGTACTAAGACATACATCTACCGTTTTTCCACTATGTTATACCAGTGGTACAAAACTCTGGTGGGTAAAATTATGGGAGCCTTAACACAAATTAAGGATCAAGGTAGTAGCACCAAACCAAATTGTACTAGTATCCTCTATCCTCATATACTCTGCCACATGAACTAAACAACCAAACGAAAAGGGGGCAATTTTGTATAAGAATGAGATTGTATTTGACGAAGCAGTAAAATTTATTAATTTTGATAAATGTCGATCTCTGATTACACACTCTTAGGACCGACATCTGGGTCGGGGGGGATAGAAAAAAGGATTGGGCAGCAGGAGAACTTAAAAGTGTAGTGCATTCACAACAAAGACCTTCATATACCCCATGGAATGTCCTGGATCTGGGATAACTCTTCAAAGTTGGTTCAAATTGAGGAAAAGGAGCTGAGTCCTTATTCCTGCCACATCAATCAACCACAGGCTGCAAGCTGCTCCTGTAAAGGTGCCATGATCTTGGGTATGATGGCTTTCTCTAGCCAAGGCCATTTCCCAGAGACAGACTCAGCTAAAGATTATCAGGGGACAAAACTCTAGAACTTATAGTAATAAGGGAGATGATCCTGATGCTTCTCCCCAGTGAAGTTTCTTCATGTGTATCTCCTTTTAGAATCTGCTTCCCTCGGTGCTCAACCTGTGATAATCTCTCTCTCTCTCTCTCTCTCTCTCTCTCTCTATCTCAATTGTTTATAAAATGTGCACTCAATGAAAGAGAAGTGCCAACCATAGTTTTATATTCTTTTAGGAAAACATACTGCCATGGTTGCCATATTATTATGGGAGGGAAAGTGCTAACATTCCTTAAACACTACAAACCAGTTACAGTTATAAGCTTTTTATTATCATCTTATTCAATGTTTGTAACAACTCTGTGATGTAAGTGTAGTTATTATCTCCATCTTATAGATGGTCAAACTGAAGGACAAATGCATTTAATAACCTACTGAATGGAGCAGTCAGGATTTGAATCCAGGCAGTTTAATTCCAGAGCCTGTATTCTTTTTAATTGGAGTTGTCTAGAAAAGAGCTGACCACACTTTGCCATAATGACCCAGTCTGGCCTAGTTTGAGCAGCATAATTTGGCTTAATAAAGGAAGGTATAAAAGAGCTCTGAGACCAATAGACCAAAAACAAACAAACAAGAATACTCCAGATAAACCAACAAATGAGAATCTATTTATCTATGTCGCTGAGTGGAATAGTCCCACTTATTTCCACATGAGGTATGGCACAAATCTCTTTCTCTACAAATGATGCGACTCTCTCCTTCACGCAAAATCTATATTTCTTTTTCTAGTCCTTGTCAACATAACCTCCTCAAGTGTGGTTTAAGACACACTGTTTATCTTGAATATGGTGGATGGTTAATAAATGGTGCCTGAGTTAAACAACCTTTGATACCATCTTGTAGTGCATTGGTTTTTGTTGCTATATTATTCCTATTGTCTTGTATTAAAAAAAAAAAAGGCTGTTTTCTTAAGATAGGACACAGGTTTTCTTTCTTTTATGTTGCAGTTCTATCACAGCATCCACAATACTGCCATGCCTTGTGTCAGCACTCGATAAATATTAATTCAAACTGAATTGAATTGTTCATGAGGGGAGGAGAAAAATGTGAGAGCACTGAGATTTAATATCTTTGGGCTTCCTACTAGAGATTAATCAAAAAGAAACTATGAATTTTTTTATGACACATGGTTTTTTTTCCCCAGGAAGGCAGATTCAAATGAAAGAGAGCGAATGTGGCATATTTACACACTGCATCTCAGAGCTTAGTAGCTGGAATTCAGTTTGTCTTCATCCTTCTTTTTCCTTGCTCTGTCAGCCTGACTGCTGAGAAACATGGAGCTTAACCTCTACGTGCCAGAGAGGGTGGGCCCCCCTGGAAGATGGTTTCTGAAAGCTATACATCATAATGCCTGCTACTTCTGAAAACTACAGAGGGCCACCAGACTCTCAGACGCTGGAGCAAGCCACCTACCAGATCTGAGCAGTCATTGGCATGTCACACTGTCTTCACAATGCAAATAATGCAAACTCTTGATGATGTTTTTCAAGGCCCCGCTTCATAGGTGATGCTGCATGAACACTTTAAGCCTCTCAGAGATTAAAGGTTGAGCTCAAGTACTTAGTCTGCACTGAGGACAAATGTAGGATTCGAGTGCTATGCTGTCCTGAAGTCATCGCACTATTATTATTTTTTAAATAAATATATTCAAATTCTATGAAGACACAAGTATCAGCATATCATCCCTTTCCTTAAAACTTTTAGATGACCTCAGTGAAGAATAAAGTGTAGTACTCAATACAAAGACATGACCCTTGTTTCTATCTCTAGTCTCAAGTAACTTATTCTGATTCATTTTGTTGTGTGTGTTTAATTCACTCCTACAACAGGTTATTTCATATCTGATACACTGTGCTTATATAGTTCCCTCTTCCTGGAATGCCCTTCTGGTCTTTGGTTACCTGAATTTTTCATGAGAAGTATTATGTCTTCTAGGAGGTCCTGGCTGACTCTGTAAGTTCATTCTTTCAAATAATACTCAGTGAGCATCTACAATGGGTCAGTTGCTGCTCTAATTGCTGGAGTCAGAGTGGGAAGCAAATGAGAAAAGTGACTGTTCCAGTTGCACCGAGATTTAAGTAGAGGCACAGAGACAGAAAATAAATAGGTAAGAAATAAATTACTTTTAAATAATGAACTATAACATAAGTAAACTGGAGTGCTATGAAAGAAGATGATATGATCTGGCTTAAACATACTCTTATCTATGGTAACAGTCTTGGTCATCTTTGAAGTCTCAGGGCCTAGCATCATGCCTGGCACATGACAGATATTCAAGAGATATTCACGGGATTGAACTGAACTAAACTGAATTTATTTTTATCTTAATGGAGTGAAGTACTTCAGGCTTTTAGTCAGTAGGATATTTTCTTGAAGGATTTTTCACGGAGAGTTACACTTACTATAAGAGATTCTCTGAGAAAATCATGAGTAAATGAGAATATTGACTACACTTGCAACCGTCTTTACTTCTGAGGATAATACTCTGGTTTGACTCTGATTATGACCATCAGACTCTTATATTTTCACTAAAGAGTGAGGAAAAGGGGGATAAATTTGGTATACAGATTTCTACTATATTTCTTTGTAAATATTCACTGGAGAATAGTGGTGTTGAGCCCATCAACAGAATAGTCTTATAAACTATCAAAGGTCTGTGGACCACAATATAAATCATTGTCCTAAAGTTTTATTGTTGCGTTGCAAGTGTGCTATACTCCTTTGTATACAGTAAATAATTGTAGCGATTTAGTGTCCTGAAATACATATGAGTGATAAACGATATTATAGCTGGTAGATGATAAGCTGCTATTATAGAGTAGAATTAATAAAAATTGCACATCATCATTTAGCAAACATTTACAGAGAATACAATTCACTATGCAGTGTCTTGGTTACCTTCAGTAAATAAATCAACTTCAAAGATTCTTCACAAATCTGGCATAATAAACACTATTGGATAATGACAACTTATGCTTTAAAATGAAGTAATGAAACTTTGATTCATATGCACGTCAAAAGACATTTTTGGTTCACTAACCACAAGTTATAAGGAATGGCACCAGCCTTTCAAAACAGAATGACACAAAGAGAAGGGTTAGCTGAAGCCTTGTAAAATGTTTACTTCTAAAATGCTGACTTGAGCTATAAAATGGTGACACAAAAATGTACCTCACTAAGTGGTTTACAAAAGATTGAGGTATATAAACAGTGGACTTTGTAAACCTCTAGTCCCCCTCCTGCAGTGTTGCCAGGGGCTGGGGCAGGGGGATGTGAGGAGCTACTAATCAACGGGCATAAAGTTTCAGTTGAGCAAGATGAATAAGCTCCCTAGATCTGCTGTACAACATTGTACCTACAGTCAACAACACTGTTTTGTACACCTAACAATTTGCTAAGAGAATAGATCTCATGTTGTGTTACTTCTAGAATAAAATTTAAAAGAAAATTATATTTGGGTTTAAGTGTCCATGTAAAAGAGGCAAAATCATCTGGAGAAATTAAAATATTTGTGAATCACAGATGATAGTATGAGTTAGTTTCACCTTCTATCCAGCTAAGATCTGTGGTGATGAGAGAATGAGAGTGTAAATTAGGGTGTGGTGGGGTGGGGGGGCGGTCCAAGTTATAGGTGATTCTATGAGAAGGAAGAAGACTCAGTCTGTGGATAAGAGGAGATGGGGAGTGTGTGCCACCACATAGGATTTAAAACAGTAAAAGTTGAATATTTGAGGACCTAGGAAGAGGACATGAAAGAAGGGATGGATGCCACAGAAAAATGGCCTTTAAAAAATTTTTGCCCAAGCAAGTCATGCAGAAGGGAGGAAAACACTCTTTTTTGTTTTTGAAGGAAACTCCTGGCCCCCTTCCTTATTGGAAGCTATATCCTTCAGCTGTGGTCTGAGTTAAAGAGGCTTTTATGGATCTGCCTAGGGACGTAAGCAATATCTTTAAAAGAAATATTTACCGGAAAATGCATTTGAGTTTTCAACAATTGATTTATAAGTGACTTTGCAGAAAACAGACCTTAGAGGGTTACTTCCATAACTTAAGTTTAAAGTTAACACTCAGTTTTTATGTTTCTAAATCAGAAAGTTGACCATGCTGTGACATAAAAATGCTCCTGAATTTGAAAAAGAAATGGCTGAGGTTATTTATAGATTTGAAAAGACTAAGTCATTTTTGTTCTAAAATAACCACCAAACAAAGAAGAGTCAGTATCTCCTTTTTACCGAAGTCTTGGCTCTTGTGGCCTTCCATGTTGAAAATCTTATTATAATTTCCTGTAGGATATTTATTAAATCCTTCAAGGCTTTTTCTTTTGTAGTCATTGTGGATTTGCACTTAAGCTAGGCAGAGTTATATTTTCAGTTATAGAAGGGAGAAGCCACCAATAACAGAATCGGAAATTTCAATCATTAGGAAACTAAAAATGTCATTTCTAATATACCTAAAAAATCTAGGAAGAAAAGTAGATATGGATTTGTGAAACATGGTGGTTGTATTTCAGAATTATATTTTAAGAGCTTAAAGTGAATCCGAATATAATATAACTTTAGTTTACAAAGCTTACAAATGAATTTGTTCTTTCTTTCTTTCTTTTTCTTTCTTTTTCTTTCTTTCTTTTCTTTCTTTCTTTCTTTCTTTTTTCTTTCTCTCTCTCTTTTTCTCTCTCTCTCTCTCTTTTTTTATTTTTTGCTTAGATTTATGTGAATGTAATCTACACTAGCTACTGTGTGCTTCACTTAAGTAAAGCCAAGAAAATTTAAACTCTTTTTGTTTGACATCTGAGGAAGGGTGTCACAGAGTGCCAAAGTCTTGATGAAGCATCATTAGAGAGCATCAAAATTACCCAAGGAAGTTTTTGCAAAATATAGCTTCTTGAGTCTGCATCTATATTTTATAAAATTTCTTTAGAATAGTAATTCTGATTTGTAGGCATGGTTGGGAACTGCAGGATTCGATATTATATTTGGTTCTGTAAATCCAAAATCTCTTTGGTCTAAATGGCGATATAGGATTGACCATAGAGGTGTTCAGTAAAATGCATGGAATATCTCTATACATCACTGTAATTATGAATTACATACCAATTAAAAATCAGCATAAAAACTTGTATGCAAAAGAAGAATTAGTAAGGAAAATTATAATACAATTTCATGGTACCAGGTACTCCAAATGCCATAATACATTTACAATATTATAATGTTAAAAGAGATACATTCAGGCTTTTGGAAGTTGATGCTCTAACTTCTAATTTAAAAATAAAAAGTTCAGCCAGCCATATGTGTGGTTCCAAGTATACCCTGCTTTCATATATTTGGATGTTTACTGTCATATTATTTTTAGAATAGTATTTGGCATTAAGCTGGCACAGGCATGATCAATAATAAAATTCATCTACATGAAGTTTTATATATTTTTTCTGAGAAAAGTAATTAAGGGGATTAATTCAACTATAACTTTTATGGTTTAAAAAAAGGTATTGGTAGGTAAATGTGACTTCATTTTTTTCACTGTTGAATATTAAATGAATGCGATGTAGATTAATTTTACTCTCATACCCTAGCACAAATATAATTCCACACAACACAATTTACAAGGAAAGTGTGCTAATAAAATACAGCTCTCATTATTAATATATAACCAGCATAAGGTAAAATGTCATCTTTACTAGATTTATAATTTGACTACATAAATATTTAAAAGATCCCTTTAATTTTTTAAATTAATATTTGCTTTGCATTTGTTCAAGGAAACTCTTCAAATGACTCACATTGCTTTCAAAAGGCTGATATGCACTGATATGTATTATTTAAATACTCATATTCTTGACGTATATCTAGATTTTTTAAAATGGTGAAAATTAAAACTATTTTTAGCTACTAGAAAAAGAAAACAATTTTAAAACAATTTTAAACCTCTTAGTGACATCTTCTGATATATATTGTAATGATAGATAATATTTTTTTAAAGATTTTATTTATTTATCTGACAGAGAGAGAGAGATCACAAGTAGGCAGAGAGGCAGGCAGAGAGAGAGGGGGAAGCAGGCTCCCCGCTGAGCAGAGAGCCCGATGCGGGGCTTGATCCCAGGACCTTGAGATCATGACCTGAGCCAAAGGCAGAGGCTTAACCCACTGAGCCACCCAGGCGCCCCAATGATAGATAATATTATGGAGACTTTACCATGTGCCTAGACATATATTCTAGGAGTTTCGGTCTACTAGCCATTTAATATTATATAAAACTCACAATAACTGTGGGAAGTAGTTACTGCCTATTCTTGACCTTATTTTATAGATGGCAGTTGTCCTTGAATCTTCCCTTTTGCCCGTACACTTTATCCACTCTAACAGCAAATTCTATAAGCTCTACTTTCAAAATACACCACAGAATCTAGTATTTTCCATCAACTCAACTATAACAATCCTCGTCTAAGCCACTGTCATCTCTTCACCTGGATTTTTATTACAAAAGCTTCTGAATTTCTCTCCATCCATCTGTACTTCACTCAGAATATAGACACAGCAATTTTTTTAAAAACACAGTCAGAGTATATTGTATCTCTACCCTAAACCCTACGATAGTTTCGTGTCTTATCCAGAGAAAACTCAAACACATTACAATGGCCTAAAATGCCCCAATTCAGTGTTTTTACAACTTGGTTGCCTATTAGACTCAACTGGGGGAACTCTGAACAAATATGAATGCATATGTTCCACCAAGAGATACTGATTTAATTTACCTGGGATGCAGACTGGAACTTGGGATTGTTAAAAGCTCTCTAAATTAAATGATTATAATGTGCAGCCAGGGTTGAGAATCATTTCCCTCCAGCATTTGAGCCCCTTTCTGCCTCCATCAACTCTCTGACTTCATCTTCTACCACCTTCCCCTTAACACTCTATTCTAGCCATAACATAGGGTGGTGACATATTTTATTAATCCAACTGCAGGGTAAAAGGGTCAATATTAACAATTATGAAGAGGCAATAGGCATGAATTATCACTGTTCTAGGCAAAGGAGGCATTTGGTCATAAAGCATAAAAGCTTAATTTGTAGTTCTTTGGGTACAAAATGCTCCAAACTCAGGGCATTGGCCCCCACTATTATTACTCTGTGAAGTATTTCCCCCCACGTGTCCACTTGGCTTGTTTCCTCACATTCTTCCATCCTTACTCATATGACACTTTTCAGTAAGACTTTACCTGTTTATTCAATTTAATACTGAAACCTAATCTCATTTCCACCTTCACTTCTACTTTTTCTCCCTGTTTGATATACCATATATTTTGCTGAATTTTTTATTTCTCTTCCCACTAGATTTTTTATTTCTGTTTTGCTCGCTTCTGTATTCTAGTCTCCAGAATAGTTACCTGGTCTACTATAGTCTGTGAACACATATTTGTGCAAAAAAAAAAAAAAAAAAAGAATGAATGATTTATCAGCTGTTTCACATTGGGAAAGTTACCTATTATGCTTTGCCTCAGTTTCCTCATTGGTAAAATGGGGATAATATTAACACCCACATCATACTGCTACTGTAAGAACTTGGTGACTTAATGAATGCATGAGGTTGGGATAATTCCTGACTCGTAGAAAGCACACATAAATGCTAACTATATTAGTTAATTAAAGGTATTCATCTTCATTTTTGCTTTAGCCACTGATTCTTAGGTCCACACCTGGAAACTGTCACCCCTAAAACTGCCTTGCTTCAGAAATCTTAAGTATCAATACACTGTGTTGGTAAAAGGGCCCTCTGGAGAAAAACAAACAAGCACTCATCCGTGGTGTTTGCCACTTGCTGTAGTGTAAATATTTCCATCATGGCCAATCTCAAGCTACTAACAGCTTAACAACCAGCTCCCTAAATTCTTGGCCATTTAATAATCATCTCTTGCAAGTTGGAATGATCTGGCTCTAACAAACCACTGCCTGTATCCTACTTCTGGCACACTCTTCTTTTTTTTTTTTGGTCAGAAAACAGCCAGGTGTTTTCACATTTTATTAGCTACAGTATAGACCCTAGAGCTGCCTCATTCCCTCCCCTCCCCTACCCCCTACCATGGGGTCAGGCCTTCCCAGAAGCCCTCGCCTTGGCTGCCTTGTGCCCGCTGGAACTCCTGCTGCAGCTGAGCCAGGGTCTCCCTCTGTTGCTCTGACTGCCGTTCGAGGTCCCGGAGCTGGGATTCATATCGCTTAATTTCAGCTGTGATATAGTCCAGCCTCTTTCCCACGGTGGCCTGAGCCTCTCCCAGATCCTGTTTGACCAGCATAGGACCCAGAAGTTTAAAGACCACGTTGGACCCATCTAGCAGGGCCAGCTCCTTCTTCACGATATTATTTTCTGTTCGTTGCGCCTCAAGCTTCTGCCGCCCTGACATGGATTTATTCAAGTCCTTCTGTAGCTGCTGCTATTTCTCCACTTCTCCCTGTAGCTTCTTTGGATTAGCTTGGCCATGGCGCGGACGAAGGCGTTCTCCCTTCACTATTACTTGGTATACTCTTCTTTTCCTTCAGCTCTCCCACCCTCATCATACAACTATACTTTCTCTTTTACATAGTCACAGCTCCCAGCTGATGACGTTTCTATTCATTTCTAGCCTATCAGTCTCTTTATTTCCTTCTCTGTCTAGCCTGGATTCACCAGTTGCTTACCTGCAAGATTCTTTTTCCACCACCCCAATTCCCCTTTAATACCTGTATGTCTTCTGTTGTACCTGCTCTACACACGGTAGCCTCTGTTATCTCCATTCTTACATCTGGGGGGTTGAGTGTCCCTGCAGAAAGTCATGGAAACATGCATGCCACTGCCTAAACACATTCATATTTTCAGCATCAGCTGGATGTCAGCATTAGTTAATTATTTTACTTTCTCCAGGACGAAAGATGTGGTCTGGCCGAATTGGAGGAAGAATACAGGTATCTAATGACAATTATTGGACCAGCACTCCAGAAGATCCACTACCAGCCACTGAGGGTTGCATTATCATTAAAAACCTTCGTAACAATTTTTAACTGGTTGCCCTTGCTGGGGCCCAGAGAAAAACTATTCCTGGTGCCAAGCCTGCTCTTGATACCCACCCATTTTATTTCCTTTGGTCTGATCAGTGATTAGCTACTTTTCTTTTTAACTTCAACAATTATTCCAAACATTTACTTTAAATGAAAGTTTGTTCTCGAACTCTCAAATGAACTCTCCTCCTACTTTGCATAGAAATGCAACAACATCAAGTATCATTTCCTTCAATTTAATGCCTCTCATAAATCTCTCTAGATCCATAAGACACAGTCCCATGAGTCTTGGAAGATGCGGAGGACCCTACTATTCAAAGTCAATCCTCCACCAGGGTCCTTGATTTTGTACATTCCTATATTCTGAGATAGTTTGCCTTACCAGTGTATTTTCTTTAATTCCTTATCCCCCAGTGTATAAATTGTCTAAATTTCTCTATTAAAATAAATACCCTTCATGTTTCTTTTTGCCTACTAGCATCTGATTTTTCTCTTGCTTTGCTATCGCATCCACTTTTTACCAAAACAAAACGGAAAAAAAAAAAAGGTCTCCTGTATCAATTCCTATTCATCTTTAGTTCTCATTTTGCCCTATGCATTCTGACTTCTGCCTGAGGCCAACCCATTAAGCATGTTCTTGTTGAGATCCCACTGATGCTTTTCAGTCTTTGTTTTTTCTGAACTTCTCTGCTGTACTTGATGTAATTGCTAATTTCCTCCTGCCTGTTGTGCAGGATTCCATGTCCTCATCTCCCTCCTCCTTCCTCACTGACCACTTATTCTTAGTCACTTTGGAGACTCCACCCTGTTGCCTTCTCAGGTTGGCATGCCACAGAGTTCCAACCTTGTTCAACTCCTTGCCTTTCTCTAAAAGTTCTTCCCAGAAAATATCATGGTTTGGCCTTAATAACCACTTTTATGCTATTGGCTACCAGATCTTTAACTTTAGTCAATATTTTTCTCCTTACCTTCAGATTTGTATTTTGAATTGCTGTCTGGACATGTTCACTGCATGTTCCATAGGCATCTCAAATGGAATACGACCCAAATGAAACTCAGCATCTCCAAACAACCAGCCCATCCTATTCCTACTCTGTATCTTCAAATCAGTTGGTAGCACAATCTTCCAAACATTCTTCTTACTCCTAGGCATCCTTTCCCGATTATGTTTTGAAATATGCTTTCATTACTCAATCTGATCTTGTTGGATTTTTTTTTTATTAATTCCCCCCTTGACTTTTTTTGTTGTCTATGGATGACACTCATTGCTTGCTCAGGTGATTGTGCTTTGAAAATAATGTATCTGTATCTTTTCTCTCATATCAAAGGATTTGAGATGGCAGCAAGAGGTTGTAGCATGAACACATGATATAGCATCTTATACAGAAGCCAGTGGTATTAAATTTTTGCACAACTAAATTGTGTGATTTGATAAACAAATCCACATTTGACAAATGTTATAAAGGAATACATTTTTGTGGTTGGCATATAGTATCCCAACACTTTTAAGTATTTTAAAACTGCTTTTATTTGAATTGCCAGTTAATATTGTTATAAAAATGGAAGTCCAAAGATCTAAGGGCAAGCAGTTGCCAGGTAAGTGCTACAAAAAGTGTTTATGAAATCCATATGCATAGTTTGAGAGAGACCACATAGGGATGATGGTCATGATTACACTTAATTCACACTAGTGTATTTCCTGGAAAAGTTAGGAATATTTGTACATCAGTGAGGTCCTACATTCTGGGCAGCAGGGCTGATGCTCTGCCTGCCAAGTCAGGATGCATTTTATTTTAAAATTGAAAACATACATATAGTTACACGCCCACCCACATCCTTTCTGCATGTGCTCACATGTGCACACGCACACACACAAAAACACAGGCACTTAACCACACCACCTCTTGCCAATGTATCTGGACGAATGTCCATAAGGATCCTGAACAGTAGAAGATTTATGAATCCAGTGCAATATCACAGCCAGCCAGCCACCACCACTGGCACTAGACTGTAATTTTGTACTTAGTTTTCCTACCACTCTTTCATATAGAACAGTAAACTGAAGTGATTTTCAAATATGTGGGATACCAAGGGGAAATCTTTTCTGCTTCTAGTAAGCACAGAATGCTATTAATGAGCCATGGATAGCTTCCCTACAACGCAATGCACTTAGCCACTTCCTCTGTCTGTGCTCACAGAAGCTGCGATTATCAAATTCTAAAGCAGTAGTTTGAAAAATGACTTCGTTTTTGAGAATTTGTGGGGTATGTATCTTTATAAATTTTATTTCTTCTTGCCATGGGGAGTTGAGTATCTGCTATTGACATAAAGTTTATATAGCACTTTGAGCTTCTGGGATAAAAGAGATATGATTACAAAGAAAGGTAAGAATATTAAAAAAGGGTAAGAAGGGAGTATTTGGCCGTGCGGATTTTTTTTTCTCATGCACATGATTTTTATTTTAATAGAAATTCTACTTGCAGATGGGATACAAGTTCACATGGGGAGATAGCAGTGAACTTATAAAAAGAAGTAATAAGCAGGTTGATAAAAAAAAAAAGTGTATGAGAACATGGCTTTTTGAGTCAGGGACCTGAGTTTGAATCTTCACTCTACCACTTACAATATGTCATGTATTATTCTATAAGCTTTGTAATAATAGACTGACTCAGTGAATCCTCATGATACTTGTATGTGGTAGATGTTGTTAATATTCCCATTTTATAGATAAGTAAACAGAGGCACACACAAATTAGTAACTTGCCCAAGTCACGAGATTGCACAGCTGGTAAGTGACAGACCCAAGATGAGCTAACATATTTTAAAAGTCTCATAGCAGGGATAATGGTAGCGACTATCAACTGAACATCTAATCTTTCCCAGACTGTATGATGTCTTATTGATATAATGCATGACAGCTGAAAAATAAGTTTTTAAATTTTAAATCATGAAATATACCACTTATAAGTAGTATGTTTAAGTTGGATGTTTACAAATAAATATTTTATTGATAACATACTATCTTTTCTTTATAACGTATTTTAATTAATTCAGGATTCAGCAGGAAAAACAGTATATCTGAAGCTAACAATTCTCTCCTAATTTGCTGTGGCAGTCATTTGATCCAATTTTCAGCAGCAATTTAGATTGAGTATATGCTACATTATTTGCCATTATATTCAGCTCTAGGACATAGTTGACACAAAAAAACCCTCAAAACATATCCCAAACATCATTAGAGAATAAGTCATTTTGGAGTGTGTCTGATAAAAATGAGCTTTGGAATAAACATAATAGAAGGGCCTAACTATATATGCATTTCAAAGTACCATAGGTGGTCCTGGTAAATTATTCTAACATAACTTAGCACATTTACAGGAGAAATGAATACAAGCGTAAAAGAACATTCTGAGAATTGCTACAGGAAAAAAAAAAAAAACCCAAATAGTTCATGTCCCCAAACTCCTTTGAATTTCATTTTGCCTTAAAGAGCACACTTGGTTGAGAGTCTGCATTGTGCAAGGAGTATTGCTCTGTAATAACTGGACAATTTTGCTGAATTCAGCTTCTGGCATTGAATCTGGGCATCAAGTCCAGTTGCAGGGTAAATATATCATCACTGCTAATATTGAGAGAGGTTGGAAGAAGAGGGCATGAACTCAAGAAAAATAAATGAAAATGAGATCAAATAAGAAAGGTGAGATGCAGAACCTGACCAAGTAATATAGAGCAAAAAATAAAGTGAAGAAAGAATGCACGAGACCATTTTTATCATATGAAAAGGAAGATAAAAAATAGTGTAACACTGATGTACTATATGCTGGCTAACTGAACATCATAAAAAAAATTTAAAAAATAGTGTAACACATTCCAAATAACAAAAGTCCAGTGATGTTATAAGTAAGAAAAATGGCCATGTCTCTGTAGATAGATAAATATTTAAGAATACAGTGACATTCAAATATGTGACCTCTGCTGGGGATGAAAAATATTTACTGTAGTGATTATTTTTTATATTTCTGTTTTTTTTATTATCAATGAATAGTTTTGTAGCATATGATGGCTTTTTAAATATTAAAGACATTATAAATACAGTGGAAATATAACTTCATGGTGCCTTCTCAGCTCTGTTATTCTCTACCACTATATAAGACAAATGATTTTTGTACACACCATACTCTCAAGGATAAGTCATTTTAGTATATATGCTGCTGAAGCAAGCACTAGGGTAAGTCACTTTACACAGAGTGCTTTAAAAATTTTTGTTCTGAAACAGATCTCTGCTAGAGTTTTGTTGTATTTCTTTTGTTTTCTGAAATTCAGGCAAATGAAGTTAAGAGGGATAAAACCAGTCTTCTGATATGAACTTAAGTCATTATTGGTAAATACACATCAATTTAAAGGGTTCGGCCTTATAGATCATGCATAAAACATCACACTGAATAGTTAAATGTGATAAAAGCAAAATGAATGCTTATGTGCGGCAACTGAGTTTCATTTACTCTCTTTATAACATCATTTGAGATATATATATATTAATATGGCATGTGAATTTATAGGAGAAATCAATTATATTATTATGTGTATATACTCCTCCCGTTAGTAACACACTAATGTATCACAGTTTCAGAGAAATGCACCCTAGAGAAAATGCTGCTATTCTTCATGGAAAAATCCATGAATAACATTATGCAAAAATTAATTTATGATAAATGATTTAAATCTAGAACTCAGAATAGCTTATTTAAATGCCATCAAAAAAGAACACCTCACCCGCAAAAAGGAGTCTAGGGATCCATTCTCCATATATTCCACCACAATCATTACTGGTCTGCCTGCAAAAAGAGCCAGAGAACACACAAGGATTAGAGCAATTACAGAAAGATGTGCTGCAGTTAGAGATCTCCAGCTGTGGCAGCTAAATTATTTGTATTTTATTAATAGGAACTTCATTTTCCAACATGCTTCTACAAAAGTCTTAATATTACATATAGGCATCTCTCCATTTTTTATAGCATTATTTCCATTGAGTTCATAAAAAGAACACAAATTACAAAGGAATTAAGCATTTCCTTTTCTAAAGCTCTGTCATCACTTGTTTAGATTATGCTTTCTTTGTCCTAAACTCTTCCTTAAAAGACCGCCAACAAGCGAAAGTGAGGCTTTACACAGGACAGCTGCAGTACAACTTCTCGAAACATTAGACCGGGCATTTCTGAAATATTCCTAAGGCAAAGCAGAGAGGAGAAATTTATAAATTCTCTTTAAGAAATTATAAACCATCAGTCATATTCTGCTTGTACGGACTTCTAAGTGGAAAACTGTCAGCAGATTGATGGATGATGCAAAGTGGGTGGGCTCTGCAATAGTTCTTGATCATGTCTCTATTGGACATAGATTAGATCAACATAACAGTGATGGCAGGACATGAAAAATAAGTAACTCTGATTTTGTAGTCTAGTAAGAAGCTAAAATCAGAAGCCGAACATCATTTATTTCTTCTTTATCATATCTATTTGCAACTGTTACAGTTCCCAATACTTCTATTAGGTAGAATATTTGACATAAATAACTTAGATTTGTTTCAAAGAAAAGAATCTATTTGTTCTGCCAAATTGCTCAAGCTTAAAAGATAAACTCATTTCAGATGAAGGGAAAATGATATTTACCTGAAATAAACATGTATGGCACATTTACTTTTTACTTCTATATCTTGCTTCTCATTGAAATTTTTAGCAATTGAATCTGCACTGTGCACAGAGGTTTTCCCTCATGAGTACAAAAAAGATCTGGAAAGAAATTACGTGTACCAGTGATGGAAATATTAGATCTCATATTGTAATTCATGTCCCTTTTATGAACTCGAAGCCTTATGGGTTGAAAGGATGGCCGTAACAAATTAGTACAATGTCTGCAAATGCTAGATTTTACATTTGAATCTATATTTTAAAGAAAGATGTGCTAAAGGTTAAATGTAGTAATAAAACTCTGAATTTATCATGCATAGTATTAGAATCCAAAGAGATTTTCCATTTTGGTGGGTTTCCATAATGTTCCTCAAAGTCATTAATTTCACCCAAATACAGATACAGAACTTTATCAGAAATTACTGAGGTCAAATGAACTGTTGGCATTATTGTAGCAAGGATCTAGAAGATCCAGGTTTTAAATCTGATAGGAAGTCTTTTATTTCCTATCTTGGAAAGGAAGATAGGAAAACATACATAGCTTGGAAACAGGAGCCTGAAGCAAATGCTTGGTTAGCAAGATAGGGAAAATAAAAGATCATTTTTTTATACTTAAATATGAAAATTCTGAGACCAATATTCCAATATCAATTATAATGGATCATGGAAGTTAAGGGGAAACACTGGGTTTAACTACAGTGACTGCCTGAGTTCACCTGTCCAGAATCACATCTTATTAATCTACCTTGAGCATTGCTGTCCGAGAAATATATTTAGTTTAATATATATATCATATTATATATATGTTATATATATTAATTATATATGTATATATATACACACACACATATAAAAGTCCTCTAAGAATGTCAGTCTTGATACAATAAGAAGGGCTTGCAAGCACTTCCCTTGTATTGATACAAATTATTATTAGCCCTATTACAGATAAGGATATTGGGAGATAGAAAATTAAAGTACTTGTCCAGAGTCCAACACCTGGTAAGTGGCAGCATCAGGCAGAGTGTCTCAGAGCTTAAGCTCTTAACTTTTATGCCATAGGTGCCTCTCAGACATAATTTATTGATCAAACTGTAAGGTTCATCCTTCCGTGCTGAACCTCATCTCTAACTAGCCCTATCATCTCCTGTTCCATTAGTTTCATTATCATCTATATTGGTTCGGTCCTGTCTCCTCTGCTTTTCATTTTGGTATTCCTCTGCCAGGATTATCTACCGATTTGCTTCTCTCCCTAATCTCATTCCACATGTCCCCAGAATTTATATACTGCACCTCTTCCTTGAAAGTCCCCCATGGTGATATTTTCTATAGTGGCATTCCTGTCTCATCTATTGTCTGTATTATAAAATGTTGTGCCTGGTTCTAGGTGAGGTTGTTTTTCTCTCTTAACTTCTCATAGATGCGATGTATCCCCATTCACTAGGTTTCTCAAAGCCATGTCCTATAAAGCTGAGCACAGTAGGTGCTTTATTTATAGTAACAGGTTGATTTTTCTCAAGGATTTTCCTAATTCCTCAGAGAGTAACACTGAAGTATCTGAGCAAGGTTCTAATCTATGTGAATACCAAGTACTTTGAAATTAGTTCTAGCTATAACTCCTTGGGAGATACTTTATGCAATCTTGAAATTCATCAGTGACAAGTTTCATCTTCTCATTAAAGATAATAAAGAGTCAAATTAAGACTCCCCCGGTTTCTCGAGAATTAGAAGTTTCACACCTAAGCTCGGCATCTTTTGTATTTTGTGCAGTAACATCAATTTAGAGCTGCTATTATTAAACTAAGGAGCTGTTTTATTAGAATACTGCTGGCATCTAACCTGTAATTTGTTTCCTAGTGGTTTTCTATAGGGAGGTTAGCTACACTGTGAAGATTACAAGCAACTTTACAGTCTATGATCACATTTTATAATCAACAAAATAGATAAGGATGAGGGAAATTATGACAGGATGGTATTCAAATATGTGGCTCTGTGACAGAAGTCTATTGGTAAACAGGGCTTTGTCTTATTTTCAAATATGTAAAAATTATATAATACATTACTGCTCTTGGAAACATATTTGGAGGTGATTAATTCTTTTTATATTTTCAAAATATTTCAGCTTTTCTTTTCACTTTTTTTTTTATAATTTTAGACAGTTTCCCAGAGGCCTCATGTCACATAATTAACTAAGTATTTGCATTGTACTGATGTCAGTGGACAAACTCCAAGATTCTTGAATGTTAGTCAAGCCTCAAAATCCCTAGACCTTTTTTAGAAGCCTCATCAGTTTGCTTTAGGACATTTTGAAAAGCATTTCTACAAGTCACACAAAAAGTGAATTTCTTTCATTTTCCTTCAAAAATAGCCCAGAAATGGTTAAGTATATCTTAAACTGCATTGGAATCAAAACCTTGGAAGAAATCACTTATTTACATCCTGAACACAATGAATCACAAAATCCCAGATCATCTTTTTCTGTTACAGAGAAATTATTTTCTTAAATTGGGACTTCAGTGGACTATTGACTAATTTTTTTCTTCCATATTTGCAGTTGCCCAATACTTAAGATGATTTTGAAACTTGGGGAAAATATTTTGCAAGTGAAATAGTATTTTTGTTTGTTCGTTTGTCTCAAGAAGATTTGTGAATGAAGGGGATTACAGAAATTTAACATTTTCATAAAAGTAATGAGTTTTTGCTGGATGTAGTATTTTGTATCAGCTTGGGCATTTCTAATATGCTGTCAGTAATATCAAGAATTTAAACAAATCTCAATGACCTCCAAACTCTATTACAGATTTAAATCAATTCTAGTTTATTTAACATGATATAATGTCTATATTTTGTCTACCATGTAATAAAATTTGTGGTGATAACTTGGATTGACAGTAAGGTTGCCTGTACTTTTTCCCCCAATTGCAATTCTGGATTTTTGGAGCCAGTTATTTTTAACCTATTTTTACCTCCCCCATTTCTGCTGTAGAGATAGTGAATTATAGTTTTAATCTCAAATGGATTGAAGAATAAATAATTTTCTTATCCCTCTAAGGCATTCATATGGATGACATAAGTTTGAACAAAGTTATAATATATGAAATAACTATTTTTATTCACAAGATAAGTACTAAAATTGGGGAATGATTTTTCCCTTATACTGTTGCCTGGTTATTATCAGATTGTGTCCCAAAGGAATCTTATGCTCAGGTGGATTCAAATCAAATCTTTTAACATTTCCTCTGAACTTTCTTTCCCTTCTATATTCCTGTTGGGCTTAAAACATCACCATTTATCTAGTTACCCAGGTTTGAAATCCTACTGTAATATTGGACTTCTACTTTATCAAACCCCTGTTAGTCCATAAGTTATTAAGTTGTGCTGATTCTATGTAAAATTATTGCTGCCCATAACCTGCCTTTGTTTTCTCTTGCTTCACTTATTACAAAATCAGTTACTGGTTATACTTTCTAATGTTTATATAACCATTATTTCAAACATTTAGTGATGCATCAAACATTTTTTTAATGCCTACTATATATCAAATACTCCTCTGGTTCCCAGAGAATCATCTTCAATCAGGGGTGCCTGGGTGACTGGTTAAGTGTATGACTCTTGATTATGGCTCAGGTCATGATCTGAGATTGAACCCTGCATCAGGCTTCTGCTCAGTGCGGAGTCTGCTTAAGATTCTCTCCCTCTTCTTCTCCCTCTGCCCGTCCCCTCTCACATGTGTCCCTGTGCTCTCTTTCTCTCTAAAACAAAGCAAAACAAAACAAAACAAAACAAATCCTCAATCAACACAAGATCCTTGCTTCATGGAGTGTAGAGTGGAAAGAGGAACAGAAATAGGTAAGAAATAGGTAAACAGTTAATTACTATAAACGGCTAAGGCCTCATCTTCTTTAAAAACCTGTTTTATGTATTGCTTTGTTTGCTGCAGGATTAAAGTTTAAACTGCTTGGCAATAAATTCCTTCACAATCTCTCTTCTACCTTTGTTCTAGTGTCATTTTTACCTCCCCCTAGTCCTCTACTTCCTGTTTTTCAAATTCTCTAGGGGACTCATAATTCATGAAGTATCACTTGACTTGTACCTCCCTCTCTTCCCTGGAAGACTTCCTTCTCACTGTAAAATCATAAACTTGAAAAGGAAAAAGTAGAGCTTAAATACTGTCTCCATAGTCAATTCTATGAACATTTTCCCTTTTAGGAAGACCTGATTGTTTGCTTTCCCTTCCCTTTACATCTTAATCGATAACTATATGACACACTTATGGTACAGTAGTGTTGTTTAGTATGGAGGTGGCTGCCGCCCACTCTAAAATGCCCTGGAGGTCAAGAATTGTGCATAGTTCTTCCCAGCAAATTCACTGTTGAGCAGAGAACTAGGCACAGAATAGGTACTAAATTTCATTTTTTTTTTTTAATGGAATGCCAGAAGGAATACACACATAAAGATGTTCTCTATGACTAATTCTAGACCAAGAAAAGAGTTACTGAAATAACAGAATGGCAAATCAATAAATCCTAAATTCTTTTTTTTTAAAGATTTTTATTTATTTATTTGAGAGAGAGAGTGAGAGAGAGCATGAGAAGGGAAAAGTCAGAGGGAGAAGCAGACTCCCCGTGGAGCTGGGAGCCCAGAAGCGGGACGTGGCCCGACCTGAGCCAAAGGCTGTCCCTTAACCAACCGAGCCACCCAGGCACCCCGATAAATCCTAAATTCCTTGCCTTTTACAATATATGGATTTGGAGACAAAGAAAACTTCAAATTTTAGCCCAGCTGCCTATTAGCTACATGATCTTGGCCAAGTTATTTTCGCTCTCTGTTTTTGCATTTATAAAATTAGGATAATATTACCTACTACAAATGGTTTTCAAAGAGTTAGATGAAAAAATGTATAGTTAGCACAGTGTCTGGCAATCATTGGCACTTAAAAATGTTGGTGTACATTTGCTTTCCTTCCTTTTTTTGCACAATTATCTGCTTCTTCCTTCTTATATTTGTCCGTTGTGTAGCCAAAAATAGTTTTATAAAAATGGATCATTTCCATATTTTATTGTAGTTTGGTATTGACACAAAGATTCTTTTATATCCTATGGCAAAGTAAAAATAACCACTAGTTACACATTTTATGTAATATAGTAAATTCCCAGTTTTAGCACTGAAATTGTCATGTTTCAGGCCAATCTGAATGGTTGGTTACCTTATCCCTTGTGTGCTCAGCACAGTGCAATTAGAAGTTGTGGTATTAGAGTCAGATAATGTGATATTGAAGACTTTTCCACTTTGGACAAGTGACCTTTCATAGCTCACTTATGTTACCGCCTGTCTCCTTATTCATATGCATATGTATATTTGTATATTTCATATTATTACATAATAACACTTCCTCCATTGTGTGATATGTGAGATTAAAAGAGTTAATGTGTTTAAAACACAGAGAATAGAATAGTACGTTATACTAAATACTGAATCACCCAATAACAGCTTAAAGAATGAATGGATAAATGGCAAATATCACATCTTACCTTACTGGCTAGATGCTGAATCCTAAACTAAGAAGTGGCTTTCTGAGTTAAAAAAATTAATAACTGAAAATGACTATGATCAGTATATTTAGGAGCCTCCTTAATGGTCTCAAAAGTCTATTTAAATCCTATACACCTGATTCCACTTGTACGTGGAACATAAGGGATAGCGTAGAGGGAAGAAATTGGAAAGGAAGACAAACCATGTGAGACTCTGGACTCCAGGAAACAAACTGAGGGTTGCAGAGGGGAGGGGAATGGGGGGATGAGGTAACTGGGTGATGGGTATTAAGGAGGGCACATGTTGTGATGAGCACTGGGTGTTATATACAAAAAATATATGCAAAAAATGAATCTTTGAACACTATATCCCAAACTGATGATGTACTATATGTTGGCTAACTGAACATAATAATAAAAAAAATCCTATACAACTGAAATCGACAGGTTTGAAGTTGCTTTATATAGCAAGATGCTTTCTCCTAGAGTAGAGTAACATAATCGGAATGGGTATTTTCTTATTTTAAATGACATACTATAACATATAGTTTCTGGGGAATAGCTAGTGTAGGAAATAGATTCTTCTTCCTATCTAACAAGCTATGCTGCATCTTCTATACTGTACATAGTTGTACCTGTAACAATACGTTTCATGGTTAATTTGCAATTTATGTTATTTTTATTTATTTATTTTTAAAATATTTTTAAAGATTTTATTCATTTATTTGACAGAGAGAGAACGAGAGAGAGAGAGTGTACACAAGCACGGATAGTGGAAGAGAGAGAAACAGGCTCCCCGCTGAGCAGGGAGCTGAACTGGGGGGTCAATCCCAGGACCCTGGGATCATGACCTGAGCTGAAGGCAGATGCCTGACTGACTGAGCCACCGAGGCGCCCCTGGAATTGATTTTAACTTTAACACTATTTGAAACTCCTGAATCCCTGCGATAACTATGTTGAATTGGTTCCATGCTTTGTCTTAATTTCTTTATTTTGTTTTTTAAATTTGTATGTGATCTAAATGCCCTGAGAGAAATGCTGAAGAATAAATTATTTTATCCAATGACAGAACAGCTGAGCAGAAATTAGGAGGAGGGACTGCATTTATGAAAACTGTGGCATTTCTTAATCTAGATTTGTTTCAGAGTAAATCAAAGGTGTGAAGCTAAAGAAATGAAACATAATTTTCCTGCCAGTTCCAGAGAGCAGTGGCACACCATCTGCATCAATTAACTTCAGTATACTCAATACTATCCTTTCTACTGAAAATTACCATATGGGCAAAAAGACTTCTCCTTAATTAGAAGTGTCTTGTTGACAATGAAAGTTACTGCCAAAGATGCCTAATGTTAGATTTTGTTTCCACTATAAGACACTAACCATATTGCAAAATTTTAATAACATATGCATTTTTAAGAATGGCTTTCTTGATTTTGTACCGTATCCATATTTACAAAAGCTTTTTAATGGCAATTATCAAATTAAAAGTATACGTTTTGAAATTATCTGATTTATGACTTTGCTTTCAACCATTGTGAAAGAAATGATTATACAATAATCCATTGATTATTGTATGAACTGAACAATTATTTATCATTAGGTAGCAATGAACGAAATGCATTAGACAATTCTCATAACTTGAAATACTGTGTAATATCTAAGTTCAAAACCAAATTAAACCAGGGGCATCTGGGTGGCTCAGTCAGTTAAGCATCTGACTGTTGGTTTTGGTTCAGGTCACGATCTCATGGGTCATCAGATCAAGCCCTACATCCGGCTTCATGTTTAATGGGGAGTTGGCTTAAAGATTCTCCCTCTCTCTCTGCGCTTCCTTTCATTCTCTCTTGGTCTCTCTAAAATAAACAAATCTTTAAAAAAAAATTAAACCATGAATCAAATAATTTTATGCTGTCTTTGTTATTTTATTTTCTGTGAAAAAGTTTTGTGTAGATAATTTAACAATAGATACTAAAATTAAATCAGCACATATGTAATGATTAATTTTTAAAAAATAAGTTTTTCAATATGCCAGGCACTGTTCTAAGAGTTTTACATGTGTTAATTCAGTTAATCTTCATACCCTTGTGGTGGGTATAATTACTAGTTCAATTTAACAGCTCAGATTAACTTGTCCAAAGATGCACAGTGAGCAACTGGCAGAGCCAAGGTTTGAAGCTAGGAGATCTGGCTCAGAATCTGAGTGCTTAACGATCTTCTTATACCCCCAAATGATACTTGGGTCTCCATTAGTAATTTGGAGACATAAAGCATTACCCTAAATTTCTGTGCCTCATCTTGGAAACACATCCTGTAAAGTTATTATGGACTGCACAGTGTGTTGCTCCCAAAGATGTTTTGTCCTTGAGAAGTTCTATGAGTTTAAAGCACTATAATATTCTATATAAAGAAGAAATACATGTAAGGAAACTTGCTGGTAAAACCTTTAGATTTTGTTTTCTCCATTCTCACAGATCAATTTATGATAATGACTCTGAGTTTCCTTTACAAGAAATGTTTTAAGAGAGCTTCTTGAAGCTTTTGAGAGAAAGTATCATATTGTTGAGTAGTGTTTCAAATGCTATGTTTCATTTCTTGCTTCAGAAGTGTCTTATGGTTACATAACCAATCAAGTATTCAGTTTTTTAGTCTTTGTATTATTCACTAATCAAAAGAAAACATAAAATTTAAAAATAAAGCAAATGTCTAGAGAGGATATATTTAATACCAACTACATAGGTTATTTATGGTGAGATTTTATAATGGAGAAAACATTTGCTAAATGAAGCACATCTATGATATAAATTAAACTACCAACTAGTTTCCTTTTCTTCCTCTTAGGAAAGTTACTACTTATTTTTGAGTCTTTTCTGCAATTTTTACAAGGGGTTTAATTAAAAAGAAAAAAAGAAAGTTCAGTTTTGCTAATTACACTTTCTTTAAGACCCTCGCGAATAGAACTAGGAAAAACCAACATTGTGCCACTAGGAAACGTCTACCATGCTTTGTCCTCCAAGGCACAAGAATGAATGCTGAGATGTGACATGTTTTTTAACAGGGTTGATCTATTCCCACTTATTTATGTTCTTAAGTGTCCCAGCAGCCCAGGAGTGCATGCACACGGCCCTGTGGGAGAGGAAAAGGAATTTGAGCAACTCAGTTGCTTATCATGTTTCCAATTAAGGTGAACACACACAGACACAACAATTCCCCCCAACACAAAGATTAAACACTGATTCACATGGAGACTCAGCTAATTTAGCAAGCTGTATAAAGTTGTTGTTGTTTTTTTTTGGTTTTTTTTAGAATTTTCCTTTGTGAAAAGAAAGAAAATGATTCTGGGATGAATCTTTTCAAAGTGTTGACAGTTTCTTTGAATAGCATCAAAAATAGATGACACAATTTGTAATAAGAAAACACGAAGATCTCTGGAGAATAGATATATATTCTCAACTGAGAATTTAAACAGCCATATAAAGAAGGTCCAGATTTTTAAGATGCAAACTTCTTCAAATGATATTAAGAAAAAGAAGCATTTATGTTATCAAGAATACATAGCTAAGGTCAAAAGCTAGAAGTATTTAAAGAATCTGAAAATAGTAAAAGTACTAGTAAAGAAGAAGTAAAAAAGAACTACTAAAATATCTGGAGATCACTTAAAGTTTCTTTTAATATTTTTCAAGTTCTCTGGAAGAAAAAAATAGAAATTCTCTTTGTAAATATTCAAGAACTTGATATCAAATGGATCCTGCAGCTCTGTTTTTAAATTTTTTCTTTTAAATGCACTATCAATCTTGCATAAAGAGAATGATGCTCATTTATGTCAACTAAACATAACCTTATGTAAAAAAAAAAATTGAGTTTTTAAGAACCTGAGATTCTTCATGTATGGACTCTAAGATGTCCAGAGGCCTCCTGAAATTGTATGTAACTATTTACATATATGATCATATGTCAATTTTCTTGGTGAAGCATCTGTTATTTTTGGCCAAGAAACGAAATATAATCCATTAGAAATCTGAGTCCATGACCTGTACTACAACATCAGGACTGCATAAGAGTCCTTAAACTCATAAAATGCAATAAAGTTTTTATAAACTGAATGTTTCTTGAAAGGTGGAATTATATCTTCAATTTTGTGTATGCTCCCATCCTGACTTTTCTTATCCCAAGTGGTATCTACAAGTTGTCTTCCTTAAGTTTCAAATTATTTTCTAATCTTTCGTGTATTTCTCCTCAGGTAAGCCCAAGAACCACGCTCTTTGGAACCAATGACTGCAAGCAATAGAAGAAGCAGACAGAACACAACCTTGCATTATCTGGCCAGCCCCCCTTGCACAGGTTTTGGAAACTATTAGTATATCCCAATAGGTGTTTTTAAATAACCCTCTAATATAGCAATAACAGTGTGAAAATATTTTAAAGGGGTTGTTTATTGGTGTATGACTAGAAATACAATTACTTATGTCACCTTCCTTGTGCTTCTGTGGCTGGGTGTGGTCTCTGTCATTTTATCAGTGACCCTCTCTTCTCTATGCCACTCCTCAGGCCCGAAATAGAATAATATTGGTCTTCTGCCCACTCCTGCCCCAGATTCCCCATCCTAGTTTTTTTTTAATAGCTGTAGTTCTGCAGAGTTTCCTTCTGAAGCCTGGAGATGCACAGATTTTTGAGGAGGAGAGTTCTCTAGGGAGAACTGTACAAATGAGTATTGATTAGGGCCTGTTGGGTCCTATTTAGAATCACACAAATGGCAAGGAATAAAGAAAGCAGGACTTAGGAATCCAAATGAAAGTTTTTCCTTTTTTAACTGTAATTCACATTTTGAATTGTTTATTCAGGATTTTACTTTGCACATTTAATCCAGTTTTTCCTATACCTTTTATAATTAGTTATTGGTTTAAGTAGGTACTTGCAAACACTCATTAACACACACCTCATTCAGGGTAATTGGCAACATTCTCAACTGTAGAAATGTATAAAATATAAACCCTTCAATTAAAGAGCTTTTTTCCCCTTGAAGATCTCTTACTTCAAAAGTAAACCACCATCTCTTAACCTTTATGTACATTGACTGCAACAATATTTGTTAAAGATAAAATAAGGTCAATTGTTGCTTATACTACATAAAAATATAAAAATAATAATCATCCTCGGAAGAACAATAGCCAAACTATAGACATTATTTTGTCAGACATGATTAACTTTGAAATGTCAAATTATGGATCTCAAGCAAAGTTATTGACCTTTTTTAGAATACCTAATCATATAAAAAATGAAATGGTTTACTTTGATTTTTCTGAACCATGGTTTGATTGTATTTAAAAGTTATATACTTTTCCACTGTTGATTTCCCTTGGTAAACTGAGTTAATGCTAATTTTCCTTAACTTACGGTCTATTCCTTCAAAGTCTGCCACTTAGTCTTATATATTTGTGTTACTGCTTTTCTGCAGTCCTCTGTATGCATCAAAATCTGATATTATATTCTTAGATCTGAGATTATCTGCAGCTCTAACCTTACTTATCATTCCTAACTTATTTCTACCATTTAAACTATATGCCTTCTGAATAAGAAAAATTTTTGCCTGAATAACAGTGCATGTAATATTTGCCCTCACTTTGTATCAGATAGGATTTCACATGAAATATGGAAAGGAAAATATTGATAATCATGGGTAATAGACCTTGAAGAAATTTTAATATTGGCTCAGCTCTGTAAGCCCTTTGCTATAAAAGTGGTCTAGTTCGATCTGTTATCAGTTTATCGAAAACTAGATTGTGAATTCATTTCCTAACTTTGCTAGTCAGGGGACACTCATGAAGATATGGAAAAGTCTGACTATTTGAGGATAAGGCTCATCCAAATCTTTTTTCAAATGGTAAAAAAAATAAATATCATTACTTATTAGATTTATTAATTATATATTTAATGCTTGCAAATCTGGTGTTTGAGTCCCCATGTGTTCATATTTCTCTTGTTATCTGATTCAGTGTAAGCAGAGAGGGAGTCTCACGGAATTGATTCACTCCATCTTTGCCGTTTAATTTGACCCCAACACATGGAATGCAATGGACAGAAGCTAAGGTAAAATGTCAAAAGAGGTGTTTTATAGATAGCATTGTATTTAAAGCACAGGCAGACAAACTAAGATGGTGTTTCAGAAGAATAGTCTCTCCACAACTAAAGAGCTTCCAAGATTAACCACAAAGTATTAGGGAGATCTTGGACATTGATTTCTTTCAGAATTTATCTGTTTCTAAATCCCACATGCTGCCTGTTTCCTTTGTTTTCTCTTTCACAGACTTTGCTTATAATTGACAAATCATGTTAGTTTGAAGTGTATGCTTGAGTTTGGTCTTGAATCAATTAAATATATTATAATCATCATGTATACATAATAAATATAATATTTACTTCTTTAGTGAAAAATATGTCTCCCATAACTGACAGAAAACTGCTAGAAATATGTAACTTAGAATTTTTTTGATCTAACCATACCCACCTAGGATCTTATTTTCTGAGTAATTATTAGGTAATAAATATACCTTTATATATTACTAATAAGTCTAGTTTTTAAGACACATTGTAATGTTTGGATCTTAGTATAAATTTAAGATACTACATGATGTTAGATATTTACTGCTGTGAGGTGACAAAAAAGACTGAATCAGGAACCTTCCATGTATTACCCCATCATTATAACTGCATAATTTTATCTCTCAATGGTTTTATTATGCTGCTTTTATTTGTATATGGTATGTGAAATGAAATTGCCAAAAACATAAAGGGTTTGGGTAGAGCGGAATCTGTCATAAGGTAAGCTATGAGTCTAAGACCCGTTTAATCAGTACTCTGTGGCATATAAAAATGTTCTATCCCACTTTCAGATACTGTGTGCCTACAGAATTAAGTCAAAGAAATAACTAGATGGAGCAAAGAGGGCAACTTATTATCATTTTAGAATATATGCCTGATTACATATTTAGAAAAAGGGCATCAATTCTTTTCAGGGAGGTAGAAGTTGATTTTAGCAGGGAAGAATACAGCAGGGAAGATTTTGATTTAAAAAATATAATAGCAGTTACGTCATTCTATCTTCTCCTCTTTCATTTTCCCTCCTCTCTTATCTCCTCTCACCTCTCCTTTCTTCTCTCCTGTGACTTTCCTTACTTTGTTGGGTAACTACTATATGAAAGGCATTGCATTAAATATATGACTATACTTGCTATTCAATTTTCATCCAATTACTTACTGGTGTTCTTCTCTATTTGGAACTAAGAATAATAACTCTTTATTATGACCTTTCTAGAAAATAGAAAGGTCATATGAACAGTATAAACAATTGACAATGGTTACATAAATACCAACTTCAGGCTTATCTGTTTTCTGGGCCTCATGAGTCAATGATTCTCTCATTATTGCAGTCAGTGTAAAAATAACTACTATAAAAACATTGCTCCTTGATAGCACAGTGTGACAGGAATGTGAACAAACGCTTTTACACAAGACAGCATCACATTATCTCATTTAAATTTGATTAAGATAAGTTACTGGGAACTAAATTAGCCCCATCATTAGAACAGGTTTTGTGATTCCTTGAACGACATAGCTAATGTCTTTTTTTTTTTTTTAAGAATTTATTTATTTATTTGACAGAGAGAGAGAGAGATCACAAGTAGGCAGAGAGGTAGGGCAGAGGGAGAGGGGGAAGCAGGCTCCCTGCCGAGCAGAGAGCCTGATGCGGGGCTCGATCCCAGGACCCTGAGATCATGACCTGAGCTGAAGGCAGAGGCTTTAACACACTGAGCCACTCAGGCGCCCCGACATAGCAAATGTCTTTTGAGACCCTTGAAGTACTGTAAAATATAATCAATTGGGAGAAAGCAAATTAATTGCTGCCCCATGGCCATCAACCTTTGGCTAACTGTTTAAAATACCATGGTACAGGTCAAGGGAGGAACTGCTTTCCTGATGATGTCCTAAACATGAAGTGTTATGAGTTCCTCTATTAGACAGCAAACAAATACTTTTTAAAAATACGAAAGAATAAACACTTCTCATGATTATAGCTTCATTCCTCTTTACACAAAATTATAAAGGAAATTCTTGGGAAATAAGCTGTAGATGAATGGAAGAGGATAAAAATTACCTTTGAAATTGTAGCCGTCATTACCGAAAAGTGCCAGAGGAAGTGTACAGGGATCACTTATCAAAGTGATATAAGCCAGGAAAAGTGAGTTGAGTTAATTTCAGTTTGAGGGAACAGGAACAAGTTTAGATCTATAAATTTTTTATGAAGCAATTTTGTTACACCTGATTTGTATGTAAGTCATGAAAACTGAACTGAGTTTTCTCTCCTATGAAAGCTGGAGGCAAATTTGGCTTAAAGCCGAGAACAGAGTGCTAGAGTGTTCTTTCAGATCTCTCTCTAGAAAGTTGTTTCTGTGTATGTGTTATAGAAACATCACCTTTCTTCTATCATTCTCAGTGGCTAAATGACAAGGGCTATTTATTATTTATTTATTTATTTGCCAGTGATGCTGAATAATTCAAGTCACTCCTGAACTTCATAATGTCATTTCTGCCAAACATACCTAAGTCCACCACGATTTGTCATTAAGAGTTAAGGATTAAGCCATTAAACTGCAAATCATCCATTCCTCAATTCCAATCACTGAGATATTAATAATATATGTGAAAACTGCCTTTTTATATTTGCAGGTAGCTCTGAGAGCTTAGCTTTTATGGACTTTTATTTCTAGTCTTTTGCATCAGTACCACCATCACCACCAACAGTAAGAACGATAACATTTCTGTGCAATTGATACAATTTTGTTTCTAAAGAGGAAAAGAAGTGGCACTCATTAGAATTAAAATTGCTAATTTTTAATTCACGTAATTTTGGTTCCTACTCTATCAGTGCCCTTGTTTGCCACAAAGCCTCAAACCATTATCAATCAGTAATTATCCAATGATAAAACCAAATTACATCAAAGCGTATTTAGTTTGTTATTTTATATGGCCTAATTTAACAGACAAGGTAACTGAAAAACAACAGAAAAATGTAAGCATAATAATCTTAGGCTTTGTTGGTATAATTTTGTCAAGAAAAGCAAGAAATGTGCACATTGGAATTTTGGGTTTTTTTGGATTTCTTAGTGTCTTTAAATGTTCCCAGTAGTGGTTGGCTGGGCCAGATCGTCCTGAATACATTAGTGTCATTACTATAATTTGTGGCATAATTATTAATTATGATAAAAACACAAGAATTATGATAAATAAAACTCCAGGAATCAATATTCCAATTCTATTTTGCTAAGACACATATAAAATATAAAGCGGGTTTGTATCCTTCATACAACAGAAGAAGGCAGCTGGATATCTTAAAAATGAGAGGGGAGAAACAATTTGTGACTGAAATACTACCATGGATAATCTGAAAAGTGATTTACTAAACTTTGAAATTTCACTTTAAAATGCTCAATTTCCTGTATTTTGTTTCTCTCATTAATAAAATACAGCTTTGGTCAGATTGACATTTTTGGGGAAAACTGAGTATTACTTTTCTTTTTCAAAAGGTTCTTCCAAATTTGCTACTTTCTGGCATTTCTTCCAATCATTTCTCTTTAGTGAAATGAAATTTTGGGGCGCCTGGGTGGCTCAATGGGTTAAAGCCTCTGCCTTCGGCTCAGGTCATGATCTCAGGATCCTGGGATCGAGCCCCACATCTGGCTCTCTGCTCAGCAGGGAGCCTGCTTCCCCCTCTCTCTCTGCCTGCCTCTCTGCCTACTTGTGATCTCTCTCTCTTTCTGTCGAATAAATAAAATCTTAAAAAAAATTAAATTTTAATTAAATCTCTATAAACTCATCCAAATATGGAATTACTCTTTCTGTTAATAATGCTATTTTTAATTCTCTTTGCTGGACAATTCCAAGTGGCAAAGTAGCTCAAATTTATCTTTATTTTTATTCTTGAGTTACGGAATTTGGGATTTAAAGCTCTAGTTCTTATTCATGTAAAAATTATTCTCGAGAAGCCCCAGCATTATGTTAATTGGGTGCTCAGGTTAGAGATCCTTCTTCCACTTCCTTCTACTACTTCCGAAGCATTAGGTATCATAAATGTGGTCCCTGCGGTAGAGAAAAGTCATTTGCATTTCTTTTCAACAATATGGAAATATTAATTTTTGTCTTGTGGATCTTTCAATTGCGAGCACACTCCTGTTGCTGTATATGGTGGCAGAAAACTTCACCTGAAATACCTACCAGCAGGAATCCTGGGGGGCAGAGATCCTCCCCCTGGCACTGGATGCGGGGCCTGGATGCTATTTAAAAACCCTGCCCTCAGGAAGCTGGGGCAAAACGCCTCCACCCCAATGGCCGGGAAGGATCCTTTTAAGAGATAAAAATGGACATTAATCAAAATCTTCTTTGTGGCAAAGTTGTTGATCATTTAACTGGGGAAAAAAAAAACCCTATGATTAATAAAGACATCAAACCTTAAAAGAAGCGATAAAATGAAAAGGAATAGAATGCATTTTTATTCATAAACCTTAAAAAATCCACCTAGGTTTTGAAAAGAAAGCTACTTTTAACTAGTTACAATTAAATACAGTTTAAAAGAATGCAAAGATAAAATTTCTAAACCCCCATTTGACAAGGTGGATATAAGTAAGTCATGGAGGTTGTCTATTTGCAGAAAGCACAGCCAGAGTTACAGAAGACAGCCACAGCGGGAGGGGACATTGAAGGTGCATGGAAGGAGCAGTACCTTGTTTAGGTATGTCAGCAGTAGTGTGTTTTTGAAATAGTGGCAAGGAAATCAATATATACAATTCTTAATTGGTTATACTTTTCGGGAGAAGACATGAGAGTTTGCAAAGGTGGAACCACATGCTTTTTCACTTTCAAGAAGGCTATCATAAAGCAAAACAAAACAAAACAAAAGAAAAATAAAAACCAAAAACAAAAAAACCTACCACTACCAACAAAAAAAACAAAAAGTACACTACTTGGAAGTTTATCCATAAGATTATATCATGAATTGTAGAATAAAAGACTGTCAGAGCCGGAAAGGACATCAGAGGTCATCCAGGTCCTCATTTTACAGACTAGCAAACTGAGACATGGGAAGGGGGAAGGGCTGCCGCTGAGCTGGCAGACTCCTAGGACTAAAATCTTTCCACTATAGATTAAAAATAAATAATGAGCCATTTCCCATTTGGGAGACTGCTATTCTCTGAATATGAATTAGAAACCCTGCAGTTGGAATAACAGCATTACAATTTGGTGTCTCAAGGACCTGAAAGACACTAAAGTCATTCAGAAGAGAATTTAATATACAAGCACTATCAGTGCTTGGGCAGCACTGGTAATTGATATGGTATATCTAAGTTTAATCACAGTAAAACCCTAAAAGCTAACGTTACACTGACGGTGGTAAGGCACACATGTCATTTGGGGCCTCTGAAACCCCGACCAGTTCCAGCAGTCTCTGGATAAAGAGACCTGGGATCAATCCTCCCACGCTCAGTTTTAGCAAGTCCTGAAATTTGAAGAGACTTCATTCTGTTCCTTGACACAAATTTTGCCCCTAAAATACGTTAAAATTGAAAGCCTCTTGGAACCCTGACCAGGATTAAAGAGACCTGGTATACCTACCACTCTCTAGACAACTTGCTTCTCTGGAGAAATTTGCTGCTAAAGAAGAGCTAGCATTTCTTAGATCTTTAGAAGTATTTTCATGGGTGAGGCCTATTTATTGTACATTGAATTAAAGAAAGCATGGAAAGGAAATCATAGACTGCAAATATATTCGTTTTGTTGTTGATTTTACGAGGCTTTAGTAAAAAGGTCCAGAGGAGTTTGAGTCCCCTAAACATTAAGAGATGTGGCTATAGTGCCAAGTAGTAGGCCAGAAAGTATTCTGAGGTAACTTTTGATGAACAGTGACTCTAATTTCTACTAAATGAGAGTATATATCATTGAGCAAAAGTGTGCCCTCATGTTACACACGTCCCTTACTGCAATGTTTCAACACTGTCTGAGAAAATACCCATCGCCAAGGAGCATCACTGAATACCAGGTAGAGATAATTACATATTTATACTGCATTCTTAAAGTTATAAAAGTAATGGTGATTTGGCTTCAGAGAAAATAATTATAAGAAATTCGTATCGTAGTGTAGGCTGTGACAAACAGAAATATTCCAATTCTAGCTGATTACGGGTTTATTGAAGCCAAGCGACAGGAAGCTTGGTTCAAGAATCCTAGATTGTAAAGAAAAAGAATAACATAATCATGCACAGGAAAGAAAAAGGAATATAAATATAATTATCATAAAGGAAACTGGAAGAAAAACAAAAGCATGTAGAGCAGACTTTAAATGTTGATATGCTTCACATGTAGAGATTTTCATCTTTGTGTGTGCTATTTTAGCCATATTACTTGAAACTGTTAACTTAGAAAAGATGTCCATTATTTTAACTTCTTGAAACAAAATACAAATATTACATTATTGCTATGATTACATTGATTACTATTTTTGTGGTTGTGACAGCTTGTCATATTTAATAACAGCTTTCATTTTCCTAAACTTGCTGCATCATTCATTATGGCTTTGTTATGTTTCTTTACTGTGGGTGAAAAGGTCTTTCATTTATTGTGGCATCTCTTCCTTAAGGAACTGTCATTTTTTTAATATATGAAACAAACAACCTCAAAAGCTGGAGTACATGAATACATATTCAGTTGAAATATCATATTATGGGCTAATAACATCTTATCATTTTTCTCCTTAGGGTCAGTCATGTCAATAGAGATTGCATGACACACCACAGCTCTGTTTTCACAATTCAATAATGATGCTGAATTTAGTCTTTGTTATAATTCTCTTATCTCATAATCTACAAGAAATTAAGTTCAGGAATCTTTTGGGATTGGATATGAAATAATTTTAGTCTGGTTTGTTGTATTGCTTACACTGCTGGCTCTTGCTGTTTTTATTTATTTTTGTTAAATAAGTAATTGTAACAAAGAATAAAGAGAGAGACATACACACAAACCAAGAAACAGACTCTTTAAGGAGAACAAACTGATGGCTCAGAGGGGAGGGGGATGGGGGGATGGAAGAAATAGGTGATGGCAATTAAGGAGGGCACTTGTTCTGATGAGAACCTGGGTGCTGTATAGAAGCATTGAATCACTATATTGTACACCTGAAACTAACATTACACTGTACTGGAATTAAACAAGAAAACAACGAAAGAAATAAACAAGTATAGAACTTATTAATTATATTATAGCCAAAGAATAAACAACAGCTAGTATCTGTAGCAGGATAAATGTAAATGTCCATCGGTATTGTTTTTAGTTGCATTCAGTAGACTAAGTTATGTGTCAGGATAAATTAGACTTTTGATGAGAGTATTCCTCCCTTTCATTACAAGTTTGAAATATAAGATGTGTCACTTCACATATGCTTTTCTAATCTCAAATAAATGAGTTTCCAGTTTGTTAGTGATCATGAGTCAGTGGGTTAAAGAAACACCGTAATAGGATGTTAGCATTATATTGTCTCTAATATAGAGTTGCCAGATAATTGGGCATCCTGTATTTTTATTTGTTAAATCTGACAACTCTACTAAAATATAATTTCAAATACTTTTGATTTTAAGACTTACAAAAGACACTATTAACTACTGGTATATGGTAAATTAACATAAGTCACTGGCTGCAGGAGTTGGTGATTTATCTGTCCTTCCATAGTTCAGTGGTTGTTGATGCCCCTTAGGGAGAACTGCAAATTATGACTAGGGGAAGGCATATTTTGGGGGTGAGGGTCAGGATGTATGCTAAAGGCATTGTAATAACTGGTATACTCCCTGCATAAAGGAGAATTTCTCTCAAAATGGTAGTAGCACCACTGAGAAACACTGTATGAGAGCAAAGCATCCTAAAAAAAAAAAAAAAAAATTGGTTGCTAGTGACCACAGTGTAAAAAAAAGCAGAAGTTGACATGATCAGCCTGAGTTTTGACATCTGATTTGATCAATTAATGGAGGATGCTGATTATCTAGGTTCTTTGGAATTAATTGGGCCTGTAGAGTCACTCTTCAAAGAGTCAAAATAAAATATATTTAACAAATGCAATGAAACAAAATCTCATTTTCAATTCGATTTGCAGCAATCTCCTTGAAATAACTTTACCTTGGAAATTAGATATCATTAAGAATTTGTGTAAAAAGATGACTATGATTTTGCATTCTTCATGTCTTAATTTCCTCTTATATAAAATGAAAATAACAACTCACCCTACCTAATGGGCTGTATGTAAGGATTAAATAAAAGTAAATAATCGTAAATATAAGACAATATTAATAGATAGTCCTATTTTTTTTTTTTTTCTTTTAAGAGAGCGAGCAAGGGAGGGACAGAGTAAGAAAGAATCTTAAGCAGGCTCCATGTACAGCGCAGAGCTTGACATGGGGCTCGATCTCACAACACTAATATCATGACCTGAATTGAAATCAAGAGTCAGACACTTAACTGACTAAGCCTCCCACATGCCCCAATAGTCCTAATGCTTTAAAAAAAGAAACTTCTTTGGGTGAGAAATTGAGGTAGACTGATTAATTTTTTCTAATGCCTCCCTCACACACATAGACAAAAAGCTAACAGAAGAATCTCTGAAGATTACATATTAATAATTTAACTTTGCTTGAAAAGTTTAATAAAGGCACTATCCCTATAATAGGAATTTTTTGAGATGTGGTTCCTTCAAATTGTCTCCATCTGGTTTTATTTTTGCAGGTACCCAATTTGATCTATGTGTAGACAAAAAATATCTAGATTCAGTTAAAAACAAATGATTTAGAATTATAAATTTAAAATACATGCACACATGTGGATCAAATAAATTATGAATAAAATATACTCATAATACTCCCCATGGAGGATGCTTAAACATTTTCATTGTCAGAGGTGTGTGATCAGAGAATTTTGGAGAATGCTTGTTTAAATAATAAAACAGTGAGAAAAATGCTAAAGTATTCATGAAGTAAAACAGTTACTTCAAGAGCTGAACAATTAGGGCAAGGCCTGGATTTCACTAGGCCCAAGGCAGTGATCCTAGAACTCATGCTGCTCCTTACCCAGTGGTTCTCAACCTTGGATATACATCAGAAAATAGGTATTAAAGGTCCAAGCAAACACACAGAACACAGAATAGAAAATCTATGTCCTCTACTCCTAAAAAGAATTGTCAACTATAAGGTGAAATGCTGGGATGATCTAATCTGATATAAAAAGAGATTACAAAAAGTCCTAAATATATAGCATCTTATGTATATTGTGCATGTATGGCATGATTATTATTTGAAATCAAGTATCAAAATAAGCTGAACTTGCAATCAGATCCTAAATTGATACATCTTATACTGTTAGTATATAAAATGAATATTATTTCAAAATATTTAAATTTTATTCCTTTTATATTTTGTGTCTTAGAATAAATATAAAAACATAACACAGTAAAACAGAAAATATATATAACTTATAAGTAAATTAATATTCATTCAGAGTAGAGTTTAGATTCAAACCTGGTTACTGACAGGGGCGTGACTATAATTTTGGAGAGCTGAGAATTGAGTATGTATGCATTCAGAATAGAGATCCTTTCTTCAGCCTTAAGAATCCAGTATTCAGTTCTTTAACTGCCACATAGTACCTACTCCATTACTGTGTGGTATAGATTAATGATGGTATCTCTGAGCTATAGTATAAATAACCTCAAAGTTTAATGATAACATAGTCTGTTAAACCAAATGCTACGTCAAGGTCTGTTTTCCCTGAGGAATGCTCACTTCAGAACCTTCCAAGATTCTCTACTCTTTCTCTATTTATAGATATGTCTCCTTATCTATCATCTATCTATCTATCATCTATCTATCAGTTTCACTTGTCCTTTGTCAGTGCGTTTCCTTCTACTGCTTGTGTATCTCATGTTTTCTCTCCTGTGTACTTCTCTTCTATTTCTGCTACAAAAATTTACAGATTACACATTCTCTCCTACACTGAGAGAAGTGAAAGAAAACCATAAGCCCGTTGTTTGTTTGAACACATGCTTCCTAATTTTCTGTGATGTGAATGAAGCCTCAGACTCTGAGTTACTTCACCATTGAAGGAAGACCAGCAACAGTAAGAAGAGCCATTGTCATATAAGGCATTAAAAGAATGCATTTTTCCTCCATAGAAACCTTTATTTAGGTCTCTTTATTTAATAACACATAGTCTAGGAAATACTAAGCTGCTGTGCCTAGTTTAGTAGAGAAAAGATTCCTGCCATATCGCGATGCATGAGGTGGGCTGGCTGGGACCCCAGCATAGTCTGCTCTAACTTGATCAGAAACTGCACAGAGTAGGGTTTCAATAAAGGCCAGGTGAATAAGTGGATTGAAAAAAGATCAAATGAGAAGTGACAAGTTGCTCCTTAGGCAAATATCTTATTAGGATCTAAGGAAGTACTCAGACTGCTCAATCACTTCCTAGGCCTATAGTAACTTTCTAATAACTAGATGAGAGCTAATTTTCAATTAGGCTTAACATGTGAAAGAGAACCATTACATTCATAGATAACTCATTCATAGACTTAGTAATTTGTTCAGTAAATATTTATTGAAGCACCTGTTTTTTGTTTTTTTTTTTTAACTTGGCACTATAACACACATTGCTAGTGCAAAAAGAGGAAATCAAGTTTTGAGAGGATACTATCATTTTCAGGAAATGATTCTTTTCCCCCACCCCCCAGGAAATGATTCTAACTAAGTTAAACCAAAGTTATAATTACAGAATTTTTTCCATTTCCTAAATTATTATAAATGGAAATATGCCTCCAATTATATTATTATTTTCCTGCTTAGCTAAGTACACAGCTAATCTCCATGAAGATTCTTCAGCACCAAATACAATTAAAGATCATGCAACCATTACTGTTTTGTTTTTGATGTTGTTTTTATCCTTCAGGTCACTGCAATATGAATTTTATAGATTTTTCATCCTGTTGTCGTTCAATAGGTCACAATAAATGTACTGAAGCAAAAAGGGCAGTTTCATGGCTAGATTTTTATGAGTTATTTCTGCAGTGCTTTTAAAAATAAATTTTCAGTTTTTCCTGAATTATTTTTAAACTTGTAGGATATGTATAATGAAATGATGGTTGCTGTAATTTTTTAAAACTATAGCATTAACAAAGAGAAGATATTTTGAAGCTGATCCAAATAAGACATTTACTAAAAATACATTTTAATTTATATTTAAAATAGACATTCTTTGACTTTTTATTTATTTACTGTTTTAAAGATTTTATTTATTTATTTGACAGAGAGGGAGAGAGAAAGAGAGTAAACACAAGCAAGTAGAGCAACAGGCAGGGGGAGAAGCAGACCCCCACAGAGCAGGGAGCCTGATGCAGGGCTCAATCCCAGGACACTGGGATCATGACCTGAGCTAAAGACAGACCCTAGCCGACTGAGCCACAGGCACCCCAACTTTTTAAAAACAAAGAATTTAAATATCTGAGTTTTCTCATCTGTAAAATGATGAACTTGGACTAGAACTTCCCTAAATTTCCTTTAGTTCTAAAAGTCTGTTTATATAATTTTTATTTCATTTGTTATATTGAATTAAGCCTGTATTTTTCCCAAATACGGATTATGTCCACTGGTCTTACCTATGTTTATATGTGGTAGGACTTGGAATCTTAATTACCAAAAAAGTGTCCTGACTAAATTTGCAATATGCCAGTATGTCCATCAGGTTTTGATAGTGAGACCAGAATTTTGATTCTACCATTCACTAGCTGATTCATCTTGGGTAAGTTATTTAGCTTCTCTTATACTCAATTTCTTCACTTGAAAAATGGAGCTAATAATAAATTATCACTTATATTGGTTTACTGCAGACCATACAGGAAGTGCATATTTGTGGCTAACAGTAAGTGTTCAATAAATTAGGGATAAATATTATCTTCCATAATTCCCTAAACTTGACCTACCACTTCATGTATCCATGCTTCCATGATATCTCCTTCTCTTGGAAGGACTTTCTGTCCTTCTGGTCTCTGTCAAAACGTGCTTGACAGGGACACCTGGGTGGCTCAGTTGGTTAAGCATCTGCCTTCGGCTCACGTCATGATCCCAGGGTTCTGGGGATCGAGTCCCACATCGGGCTCCTTGCTTGGCAGGGAGCCTGCTTCTCCCTCTGCCTCTGCCTGCCACTCTGCCTGCTTGTACTCTCTCTCTCTCTCTCTGACAAATAAATACATAAAATCTTTAAAAAAGAAAAAAAAAAACATGCTTGACATACCCAGGGAGAACTCATTATTCTTTCCTCCATGCTCCCCATATAATCTTAGCTACTAGAATAGAGGTAGAACACCATTATAGATGCAGTATTTATTTGTTTACAATTTTGCAATACCAAATGCAAATGACTTTAGGGCCCATGAGGTACAATAAATTAGTATATCAAATTGATGACAAAAAAATTGATGACAAAGGCACTGAGTCAAAGGTGAAAGTTCTGGCTAAGGGCAATAAATTCAGGTGTTTAAAAAACACTGTAGAAGTCAAATAAAATACACCTCCTAGCTGACTTCAGGCTTTGGGCTGCCATCAGGTGACTTCTGCTTACATGTTTGTGTCCTCTATTAGGATTTGATTCCTTAAGAACAGGGATAAATCATGCATGTCTTATTCTTCTCTTTATGTCTAGTCCCAGAGCTTTCACATAGCAGGTAATATTTATTGAGTTGAATTAAAATCATATTTTTATGAATAGTTCAAAGGCAGTTTGACTTTATCTGGACATATATTATACTGAGTTTTCTTGATGTCAGAGATTTTAAAATCCCACCTATACTCTAATAATATAAATATCCTCAAAACATGTATAATTATTAAAGTTCAATGAGATTTGTGACTTTCCACTTTAAATGTTTATGAAGAGCCAATATTTAGGAACCAGGGGCAACTAAAATTCTGAAAAAAATTTAAATTCTAGAGTTCCTTTGTCCAGAAAGTGGTGAAGAGATGACCTGAAATTGAAAAGCACATCTTCCTGACTGAGTCACCACATAAGGCCTTCGTCAGCAGATTGCTACTCAGCCTTTTCTTTCTGGGCTCAGACTCTAAAACTATATGTTCTTTAAAAAATGCCTTTACACCTCAGGTGCCAAGGTGTCAGCTAAGGAGCTGTTAAGCCGCATTTATTAATGTGTATGAGAGCTAGATCTATTTAGCTCCACAGGCAAAGTGTGCTATGTATTTAATATTTATGAACTATCGGTATATCTGTCACATTATTAAAGGGAAGTTTGTACCTTCAGTATACTTGATAAAGAGGCCATGAGGCAGGCTACTTCTGCCTTTTTATAATTTTTCACGGCTGTCTTTTGTTGGGACTAGCCATTGGTTGCTAGCATGTACCCTGCTGTGTTGTTGTCTCTCATATACAAAGTATGAAAGAGAATGTTCTGGGTTTAGTTTCGCTTCCAGATATCAATGATAACATCATTGTCAGTCTGATCTACAAACATGTTAAAACATACCAAACATGTCTTATTTAAGGCTAAGATATTTACATTCCTATCAAAGGTTTGTTAGCTTTTTAAGGTCAGAATGGTACTGATTTGGCAGAAAGGTGAATTAAGAAACAGACACTTAACTAGAGAGAAGAAACAGAGGGTTACCAGAAGGGAGGTGGGTTGGGGGTTGGGCTAAATGGGTGATGGGGATTAAGGAGTACACTTGTGTTGAGCACCTGGGTGATATATGGAAGTGTTGAATCACTATATAGTACACCTAAAACTAATATTACACTGTATGTTAACTAACTGGAATTTAAAAACTTTAAAAAAAAAGGATAGTACTTATTTGGCATTTATATGGTATAGATTAGATGGCAGGATAATTTGGTTTAGTAATTATGATTTTGAGAATTTGGTCTTGAAAATATCAAAAAACACAGTAAGTCTTGAAAATAATTGAGAGTGGCTAATAGAGAATAAAACTAATCAAGACCCTAATGACTTTATACCAATTCTGATACCGTAAATGTAGGATTGGTGTGGCACCGTAATGGCAGTGGTCGTGGCCAAGACATGTCCACTTTTCCAGGTTGCCACTTTGTGCTTGAAGTACATGTGTGGGATTTCCTTCCATGTCGCCACCTGCATAGTGTAAACACTTAGGTGGACACCTCCCTGAGTCCTTCCAGTTCAAAGCCTGTTACTCCTCATTCAAAAATTCACAATCTCTCTACTGCTGAATACAAATCCAAGGAATAAGTATGGTTTCAGAGGGAGGTGGGCCAGGTTTCACTGCCTCCAGTCCGGGCCATGACTCTCTTCCTACTTCACCATGGACTCATGATGCTGTTGTACCAGACGTGGGAGGAAATGAGTCTCTTGGCCAAGAAACCCTACCTTGCTGGTCCTATGAAGATACATGTTTTCTTTCTGATGGGAATTTTGTATATTAAATAAAAAATAATTTAGTTTGTTTGGTGTATAGAACACACCAAGCTTAAGATGCAAAGAAAATTGAGAAATTCTATACTCAACTAATGCGACTTATGGTAGCCAAGGGATTCCCACGGTGTTGCCATGGAAACAGACCAACCAATTTGAAAGGAAGACTGATTTGTCATATGCTTAGGCAGTAAATATCTTTTGAATTTGAGAAAGTGTTGGGGCAGGAAATACTTTATGTAACTAAGTGGGCTATTCAGAAGCTGAGAGATCATTTTTTGTACTTTGTTTTCTAGTGTTTACTTTAGAGAGTCAGGAATGTAAATGCTTTCAGTTAAAAAGTGCTTATTTAGTTTTGGAAATTGAACAGGAAATGCATCTATCCTGGAAGCTTTTTGCACATTATTTGATGTTGGGCAAAATATATAACTATTCTCTGATAATTTTATATCAGTAATTTGAAAATGGGATATCAATTCTTCCTTAAATCTGGTTAATCTGTCTTTAAAAGAAAATTAAATACAACCACATTTTGTTGGTTTGATCTGTTTCTTCTAAAGCATAAAATTTGTGGTGACGATGACTAACAAATATAAAATAGAATAACTGGAATTAATTTCACAGCAGTATACCTATTTACGTAGCGTCACGTCCATTATATCTAAAAGTAATTGTAAAAACAAAAATGCTTCACCTTAAACTTTCCAAATTTAAACTATATTTTTTAAATATAAGGAATTCATACTATCATTAGCTTGTTGAGCAAAGACTTACTTTGAATCCAGTTTTCTATGTTCAAAACCAACTGTAGTTATTATAAATACAGGATGATCACTAATGGACTGAAACCACATTACAGAAATATTTGCCACTTAATTCCCATTTATATTTTTTCAGAAGGGCTAAGGATTTTTGAACAGTTAAATCTTTGCATACCTCTATGACACCCCTGCCCGATTCTCTCTTAACCAAGGTGTTAAGCATGATTGTCATAACCATTGTGCTTTCTATTAAACTGAAAGTATGATATTTGATATTTACCTTATATTTGTAACCTGAATTTTACCACCTAAGTGTAATGTTCACATGTTAACTACATTAATATATTTTCTGTTAAAAATGGCTTAGGGCGCCTGGGTGGCTCAGCGGGTTAAGCCTCTGTCTTTGGCTCAGGTCATGATCTCAGGGTCCTGGGATCGAGCCCCGCATCGGGCTCTCTGCTCAGCGGGCAGCCTGCTTCCCCGCCCCCCCGCCCCTCTCTGCCTGCCTCTCTGCCTACTTATGATCTCTCTCTCTCTGTCAAATAAATAAATAAAATCTTTAAAAAAATGGTTTAAAAAATTCTTGACTTTTTACTACAAACACACTAGAATTTTCATTGTTATTTAAATGTGTTGCTCACTCCTTCCAGCACAAAGCAAGAATGTCCTATCTTGGCCTCACCAATTCTAAATGCCCTGCCTAAGTGCCACCTCTTTTAAGAGGCTTTCCATTTTTTCATGGCTGGAATAACCTTGCCCTCATCTGTGCTCCCTCAGGAGGCAGTGAAGCTGCCATGGAAATCATGTAGGTGCTGGAGTCACAGGGACTCCATTTCAAGATCTAGCTTGCTGGATGATGTTATGCAACTCACTTCACTCCCTGAGCCTCAGTTCCCATTTTGGTAATAGGTGGAAAACAGTCTGTTATGAGGACAATTATACAAGACAGTGTTTTATTTTTTTAAAAATTTTAAAAGATTTATTTATTTATTTGAGAGAGAGAGAGAGAAAGAGAGAGCAGGGGGAGTGGCAGAGGGAGAGGGAGAGAGAGAATCCTCAAGCAGATTCCCGAGTGCAGAGCCCGATGGCAGGCTTGGTCCCAGGACACTGAGATCATGATCTGAGCTAAAACCAAGAGTTGGACGCTTAACTGACGAAGACATCCAGGTGCCCCTACAAGATAGTGTTTTATTTATTTTTATTATTTTTTAAAGATTTTATTTATTTATTTGACAGAGAGAGAGAGATCACAAGTAGGTAGAGAGTTAGGCAGAGGGAGAGGGGGAAGCAGGCTCCCCGCTGAGCAGAGAGCCCGATGTAGGGCTCAATCCCAGGACCCTGAGACCATGACCTGAGCCGAAGGCAGAGGCTTTAACCCACTGAGCCACCCAGGCATCCTCAAAATAGTGTTTTAAAAAATGCCTGACACAAAGCAGTCACTCACTTAAGTCTTCCCTACCTACCTTTCTTGACCCTTTTCCCTTTTTCGGTTATGTACTATTACATTTTTCCTTGTAGTATAATTCTTTCTGTTCATGACATAGCTTACAATAAGTTCCCTGAAGAGTTTCTCATTTTTATATGTCTGACAGAACTTGGAATGGTATGTTGCATAGAGGGGTCAATTATGAAGGTAACTTAAACACACAAGTATAAAGCATATCCATGTCTCCCTAACTCATGACAGTGTTATTGATGGTTCTGACAGCAACTGCTAAGGGTGGAATGACCAAATCCATGTGATTGGTTTAATGAGTTAGTCAAAATTAGTCATAAAAATGTCACGACCTGCAAAGCCATTCTCTCTGGCCCATATGCTCTTTATTCTCAAACAGCTGGACATGTAATGACACAAACAGCCAGATACACAGCCTCCATACATACCCTTTCCTTCATTCCTTTCGGTTTTCCGTATGTGCCCTCTCATTTATGTACTTAAGGGACAAAGAGAGAGAAGATCTCAAGGGCAGAGCAATCTCGCCTGGTTAAGCCCCAGAGAAAAGTGTAGCAGAACTAGAGATGATGTTCTCTGAGGGAGAGACTGACTCACCATTAATTCTCTGTGGACCTAATTCTCCCAGATATGAGCCAGCAGTCGACTGTGGCCTGAAGCAAACTAGTAACAGTGTGTTGGGATACATCTCCAAATACAATCATAAGTGTGAAACGGGCTTGAAAAGAGTCAGGCCTTACTCAGTTTCATGTATCTCTTAATTTTTATTGAGGCGATTCCTATTTTTAAGCGTGATGCCTTTGGGAACAGTATTAACTTCCAGATTTGATCTAAGGTAGTGCTCACTGCTGATAATATGGGAGAAAAATAGAAACCAGCTCAAAGAAGTTTGATTTTATTCCTCTTCAGCCACATGACCTGGGCATGGCCAGATTGCCTAAAATCATATCTCTACTGACAACTGCCAGGCCTTCACTGGGCCACCATTTTCACTACTGCTTACTAATAGACTATCCCTGGCAGGCCATTAGACTGAGTTCAAAATGAGGGTCCAGGTACAGCCTGTTCTATGAGAATTGCTAAAGGAAATTCATGGGTTGTATAAAGAGAGAAAGTGAGAAAGAGAGAGCAAGCAGGTGTTGTTCACTGTTGAAAATTCCCCTATTAATGTATTTTTCAGAGCCAATTCCAAAGCAATTTCAGACTCTTGTGTTACTAGATTACTGGTTCACTTAACATATATGCTTTTTATTACGTTTTAAATGTTGGCCTGGATATAAATTTGGGTAATTTGCTAAGATATTCTAGTGGTGGTGCATGATTATAGCTTCTTGAATATAGTGACAGTGTGAGAGGAACGGCAGCTTCTAACGTGATATATCTGGAGAGGAAAACATTTGGAAGCAGTTTGAGTGCGTTTTATTTCTGCATGGACTCTTTGGGCACCCAGCCACTTCCAAAGCATTATTTAACAAATTATGGCACCACAAAAAGTATTTTATGCTCTTTCAAGAGAGGAACCAATAAATGTCTGAAGTTAATATCTAAGAGAAGTACTGGAGTGAGTTAAAATTAAAAGGACATTTATATTTGTAAGTGAAAAAGAAAAACTTCCTGCCTTCGAAATATTATATTCAATTTTATTGCTATTTAGATAGACTCATTTTGTGTACATGTGTTAATAGTTAAAGAAAAAGATGCCTGTTTATTGATACTTTTAAGGGGCCAATTTATTATATGGTGGTGAATTTATCACCAAATGTTACAGTTTCAGAGTTTAGGGAACGATGATGCACTTTGGTTTATATTTGATTTATAAAAAAATCCAAACAAAACGGCTCTCATTTATCCTTTAAATACTGGCACATGGGCTCTTAAATGGAGCAGATCATTGTGTAGGCTTATTGTCTGAGCTGTGGGGAAATATTGTGTCGTACGAATCACCCTTTCGCGTCAATAAGGTTGGGCCGGTACAGAAGTGCGGTGATGAAACTCCTCCCTGGAAGAAGGCTGCTCACCCATGTGAGGGAAATTTAGTGCTCTGGTGGAGGTAATTTCCTAAATGGCACCCTGGTGCCCTAGAAGACTTAATTCACTTCAGCTGAATGAGCAGCTGGATCAAGCTCAATCACAGATAGCTACCCATTCATACTCAAAGGCATATAGATCTCAAATGGAATGTTCTTTAATTGGGTGCATATAACTTTAGGGTAACCTGGGCACAGGGTTGGGAAAATATAAATGAGTGCAGCCTAATTAGAAAGTTCCATTTAAACTTGATTTTCTGGTCACATTTTCACAACACCGAATAGCAGTGACCTAAGAAGATGAAGTACTTTCAGGAAAGGAAAAAGCAAGTGACAATATCATTGCTTAACTGAAATCACAAACTCTTAGTTTGGAGAGAGTCCTAGAAAGTTTGTATTTAAGTATAGATTTAGGTATAATCCAGCAAACTGTATTTATAGAAAAGAAGTGCTGGCAGAGATAAATAATGGAGAATGGAATAGGCTTGTCAAGAAATAAACAAGGAAGAGGAGATAGATTTTTTTGGGTAAATGACATATATAGATCAAAGAAAAATGGCTGTATAAAGTTGTATGTTTGTGTCCGTATGTGTGGGTGTGTTTATAAAGTACTGATTTGCCAAACTTTAAGCACAATCTCATTCAATGGACTTTTTCAAAAGTCTCATTCAATGAGACTTTTTCAAATGTTCAGTGAGACATGAGACAAAAAAACTTAATTTTCCTGAGATTTTTTCTTTAATTTATAATTTGTGTATCATGAAAAAAAATAAGAATAATCTCCACTATGTGAAGAGATCCCAACTGAAACAACTTAAAAAAACTAAGTCAGCCCCTTACATCATATGCTGGGCACTCCACAAAAGGAACAACCTCAGTTCATTGTTGATGATGGAGGAAGGTCCTACATCCCTAGTCGTGATCTGACCTGATGCTGGCAAAGACTGACAGTGGCCCATAAATATCTGTCTCCTTTTTCCTACTTTCAGAATCCCTGATTTTTAGCTAGCACATGGCTGGCCAGAATAAGGACCATATTTTTCCGGCTTTCCTATGCATCCAGATGAGGCTATGTGATTAAGCTGTATCTGATTAAGTTAGTGTAAGTGTACCTAGAAGGAGGAAATATGCCAGTGTTTACACTTTTCTCCTCCTCAAAGCATGGGACTTAAGCAACCATCCTGGGTGGCTGGACGGTGTGCAGAAGGCAACCACTCAGGAAGGAGCCTGGGTTTTTGAGAATCACGATGTCCTCTTGTTAGCCATAGATTGCTTACCTCTGGAGGTTGCTTATGTATGAGAGAAATAATTAATTTTTATTCTGTTATTTGGGATTTTCTGTTACTCCCAACAGAATCTAACCTTAAACTGATTTTTCTCTCTCTTAACATGTCTGGTCCCTGAATTAACTGCATTAAAATCCTATGATTACTTTATTTCATACTTTGAAATAGCCTTCATAATTATCATTTGGCTATTCTAGACTATTCTTGTACATCTCCTCAATTAGATAATTTCTATGAGGCCAATATCATGTGATCTTTTCATTGTATCCCTAGCATTTAAAAACTGATAAATGACTAAATGAATCTCTCGTCATATATATTCTACCATTTTTAGATATAAGCCTTTTACTTTTGACAAGAATGAATTCTGACTATTAAATGCAAGCATCCCATGAGTCCTTCTAATCGAATTTTAATGTCACAGTTTTGTACATGAATGAGTTTCTATTTTTATCTTTCAACAGTAAAGCAAAGTATATAGATTAAATAAAGGTGATATGCATTGAATTTAGAAAAACAAGCAGTCTACCGGAATTGAATTCTTCTTACACTTAACTTCTGTAACTTTGGGGATCAACCTGAGGCCAAAAAATATTGCTGATCCAAAGAATCCAAACTTGTCAAGATTTATACATCAGTATATACACAGGCCATTCTGACAGAAGACATTTCTCAAAGTTTGTGCTTCCCCCTGAACGTCAGCTGGTCAGGCTGGTTGGTGAGTGGGATGGAGGGCATGTGGGAGGAATATAACCCTTTAGTGGATGAGATAGACACATTTTTCTCACAATGCCACTATACACATCACAGGTAGATGTGGCTGCTCCCTGGATCACTGGAGGGAAACATTTACTGAAAAACTTTTGTGGACTCGAAATTTCTTGAAGACTTATAGGAATCTAGAATATTTTGATGGAACTCATTTGCCATGGACACCTTCTATGGAGGGTGGGTACTTTTTCTTGGACAAAAAGATTTCACAGAAAATCTCTTTTGAGATACCCTTCCTATTCACCCCTACCCCACCCGCCCCAATTCCTCAGGATAGCAAAGATCGAAGGATGATATTTCTTATCATTCATCCCCCAACACACACACACACACACACACCCCTCTGTAACTCTTCACTTAGTGAATGGAGTTGACCCTTCAGCTAATTGCTAAGTTGGAAACTTGAGGATCATTTAGACCTTTCTCACATTTGCCTTCTGATCCTCTGGGGCATGTCCTATATGTCATGTCCTTTTCTTCATGAAAAATATTTCATGTAGAAAGTATTCTTCTCAGTCATCTCCTTCTTGCATCTTCACTGTACAGCTTATTTAAGTTCACCATTACTTTTACTCTGTATTATTGCAATCACTTTTTAACTGACTTCCCTATCTCGAGGTTAGCTTCCTTCCTTCCTTCCTTCCTTCCTTCCTTCCTTCCAGTCTCCCTTATATCAGCTGGCAGGAAGATATTACTAAAATGCAAATGTGTTTATGTGATTTCCCTGCTTAAACCTTTTGAAAGCTCTACACAGATTTAAGAATAATGCTTACAATTTAAAGTACGTTGTAATGCACAAAGATATTCTTATTAAAATTTAAGTGAATCAGAACAGTGAAAATTCCCTTTTATCATTCATCTAATCCCAGCCTTCTACTGGTATCATTTTGATGTGTGCCCTCTCAGGTGTTTTTGGATGCTATGTATATTTATATACATAGATATACAAATATGCTTTTTTATGCTTAAACTTGATTACATGACATTGTAGACCCTGCATAACATTGATCTACCACCTTCTTTTTAATTGCACCATAATATTCACTAGTGCAAATATGCAATAATTTATCTAACCATCTTCTTCCTGGTGAGTATGCAGGTTATTGTGTGTATATCTAGAATAGTTACATAGTTGTGGAATTTCTGAGTTGAACAATGTTAATCTTAAAATATGATAAATACTTTCAAATAGTCCACCAGAAATCTCTGTCAATTTATACTCTTATGAATAGTAAATGACAAATATATTTTTACTTTCCTATACCCTTTCCTAGCACTGATATCAATCTTTTAAAAATTTTGGCTAATTAGGTAAAAATGATTTAATTTGGGTTTTAATTTTCCTATTTTGGATAATAGTGAGATTGAATGTATTTTCTTATTTTTATTGATCATTTTTGTTTTTATGCAATTGGCTATTCATATTTTTGCTCTTATATAATGGGGTCTTTTAAAAATCGTTTGTAGAAACTCATCATCCAATTTCCATATTAATCATTTAATAAATATTGCAGTTTTTGTCTTTATCAGTTGCTTTTCACCTTGTAAATCTCTCTGGCCACATCGTCAAAATTGCTTTAATCTAATAACACTTTGCTCCCACAATAAGAAAATGCCTGTAGGTTTGTAAAAACCTATTAACCTGTTTCACATTTCTATAACTTCTTCTTACATGCTTTTTCTACTAATAATATATCCTTTCTTCACCTTTCTAATCAAGTTAATTCTTACTCATTCTTTAAGACTCTGCTTAAGTGTTACTTCCTCTAAGGAAGTTTCTTTTATTCTTACTCTTCTTTAGATGGATCTAATGTGCTGAGCTTGACCCTCATTCAGTCGTCCATTATCTACTATTGCACTCAAGTATTAATCCACATCTCTGTCACTTCTATTAGACTTATATACTCCTTGGGAGTATAGACTGAGCCTTATTTGTATTAGAATCCTATTAACTGCTCAATATATGTTTGTTGATTGAATGACTCTATAAATTCAGCCTTTAGGATAAATTATTAAAACCATTCCTCTATTTGATAATGCAATTTGGATTTCTCTGAGAGAAATCCACAATTCTTCTCAAAGCAATTAAATAAGTACTTTCTTCTAAGTTGTTTAAATAGAAAGAGGGTAAAAGTGAGTTGGTGCACATTACATGATAGGTTGATAAATAAAATTAAATAATCATGGCTACCATTCAGCCAAAGTATCTTAGAATTGAGAAGAGCCTGTACATTGTGGAAATTCTTTTACCGTTCTATTTGCACCTCTGCGACTATACTCTGTGTCAGTCTGTTTCATTGTTGGGCTTTCTGAACTAATATAAAATCAATACAAAATTTGCCTGCATGCAACTTCCATCTATTGGTCTTAACAGTTGTATTCAACAACACATATTACGTCTGCAGAGGCCTATTATTTTCCTTTCATTTTCTTCCTACATTTTTGATTATAGGATAAACATACCTTGATTTATTAGGCACCTATTTTAAAATCTTGCCATCTTAGTTACCCTACTGTTGGGAAAAAATATGCTTTGTCAATATTACCTCTGGAACTGATCATAGTAAACCAGATACAGACTATTAAAGGAGTCTTTCATTCCTTCGAAATGGTCCTTTTCTTATATCAATGGAACCTAAAATGTAATTAGTTTTTTGGTAATAGCCATGTCACACTGCAATCTATTACTGAACTTGTTGCCAACAAAAATCCACTGGGGTTTTCAGCTGACCAGCATTAAGGCTTTTCCTATTTATATAATCTGAAAGCACACTGATATTTATTCCTTAAGTTCTTGCTTGTTTTGGCCCTTGTCAGGCACAGTGAATTCCTTGTACACAAGTAAGAAGATTAAGAACCTCATCAGCACTCTCTACCCTTTAAATAGTCCAACAATTTCCAAACAATGTCATTGGGAGGCACAGTTATTCAATATAGACACAGTTGTTACTAAAAAGCTGTGAGTCTGGAATTATCCTTTACTAAGAAACTCAGCTATTTTCTTGCCTTATACTTAATCCAGCAGTGTCCTACCTATAGGAGTGCAATATAATCCAAATGGATTTTATTATGAAGATGTGGGCAGAAAGTAGAAGATTTTACCTAACATAATTAAAGAGCATAAGTTTTGGAATAAGACAGACATGGATCACAGCCTAACTTTGCCCCCAACAAGTTGTGTGATATTGCACAATTTACTCAACATCCTTGAAGTAATCTTTTTATATGTGAAATGGGGAAAATAATAATAATTAGCTGTGTCATGTTTGTGAGGAATGCATAGTGTAGTATCTGGAACATAACGGGCAATCAACAGGCAAATGAGAGGGAAATTCTATCGGGAAAGTTGGTTGCTCACGAGTCAGCCATACAACAACACAAAGGATTCCTAAAATTAAAAAAAAAAAAATCTTACACATCATACTGTCCTCAGATTTAAAATCTGGGAACCAGAAGGTCATGAACCATGTGGGGTATCATTTACAATGATTATGTTATCTCGCTAAGGGCTTCTATTACCACAAGCGCCTTATAACCCAACAAGCATGTAACGATATCAGCATAAAACACAAAACAGGAAAACGGAGCAACTAAGGGATTAGTGTTTAAGGTCACAGAGGTGTTAATCAGAACCATAAAGATTTTTGGTCTGAGAAAGCTTCTACTTCAAATAAATTGCCAAGATTAAAAGGACAGCTTGCATATATGGATAACATGCTGACTAAAGGAAAAAAGTAAAACTGGATTAAAATAACCTTATGGTTTTATGAACAGAAAGTGGCAGCAGAGGTATACTGGAAAGCTGCTAGTGTGTTATACATTGCAATGTTGGTTTTGAGACCAGAGCTCTTTTGCAAACAAGTTTCATTGACCTTCTACATTTCACATTGACCTTGATGCTTATAAATGCTGCAGGGCTTGGCAATTAGTCTTTTGTGAACTGAGAATCCACTTCTTTGTAGGTTCTTAATGTTCGATCTCAATTAAAAGCTATTTAACAGCAAATTCATGGTGAGTCAGAGTAATAGAAAAATTGGGGTCGAGTGGGTGTCTGTTTTGTAGCGTGAAATAGAGAAGAGAGTTTTGAGTTTCAGGGCAGACTTTCTTTTGGTCTTAGGGAAATAAGATTTATGACTAACAGGTAATTTTTGTCCTTTGAAGGTTATATCATAATGAAATAATAAGAAAAAATGGCATTTGAGATGATAATGCAGTAGCCAGGTCACTGAGTGACTTTTCCAAAAGTACAAGAATTTAGCTTGCAACTCAGCTTTAGAATCTATCAATTAGTACTTACATTTTAGAGAAATTACCTGACATAAGCAACTGCTTTAAAAGATGATATTTTAACTTTAGAACCTTTTTTGAAAAGGAGTATTTTTCTCTTCAATCTTCTTTTTGTCAACTCCTATAATCTCATTTCTACCATTTTATGTCTGGCCTTTACTACCCTTAATTTTGACTACTGCAACAGGCTTGCTAATTGGTCCCTCTGCTTCTACTCTTTCCCTATTAGGTTTTATTAAGTTCCCCGGGCTGCCCTGGTAGCAATATTTTGTAACAACTGAGACTGTTGCCCCAGATGACCACTCCCTACTGTGCACATGTGATATGTTTATGTGTGATAACATAATCTCACCTGGGCTCTGCCTACCACGTGCCAATTCTGTTCATCCCAGACTCTACCCCTGAATTTGGGCTTTCAGTTTCAAACTGTTTTTCCCTTACTCTATCTGTGAACTGTTTCAGCCTGACCTTTCTCTTGCTGACCCTTCTTCAGTTCTTAACAAAATGTGAACATGACTTCTTCACTGCCACATGCTGGCTTCTTGACTCTACAACTGCTCATGGAAGGACATTATTTCCTTGCAGTCTGGCTGGAATTTAACCTCTAGCTTATTCTGGCAATTTTGTGCACCATCCTCTTCAGGAAGACCTGTCATCTTCTATTCTTCAAAACTTTAAAACCTTCAAAAAACCTTTCTATTGTTAAAAACTTTCTATTACATTTCGGGTAGGGTTAAAATATCATGGTTTCACATTTAAGACTTTCCATAATATGGTTTAACACACCTTCTGGATTTTTATCCTAATTCCTCATCATATAAACCTAATACTTATGGCATATTGAGGTGCTTCCCATCTCCAAAACACAGAAATACTCTTGTCTTTGTGCCTTTGCTCATGCTGCTTCTCTCATTTGGAATTCCTGCCTTACTTGTTCAAATCCCAGACACCTTTCTCTTCCCAATTCCTGGCCCTTTTCCTCCATAGAGTTTTCCTGACCACCCACTTCTTTGACTCCTTCACATTTGTATTTGCATCACAAGTTCATTTTATTTTAATTTTCTTTATTCTACTTATGTGGACTTAAACCACAAAATTGCTGGGGGCAGCTGGGTAAAATAAAAGTAATACAATGCCAGTGCATTCTGCACACTAAAATAATTTTTTTTTTTTGTATAGAATTCAACAGGGTTTGATTCAACAAAAGCCATAGTGACTTGCATAACTCCCCTCTGGTTCTGCATTCCTGTACAGAGAAAAACCATTAGATAGTAATGGCTGATCACAGCAAGCATTTGCTCAACATGCAACAGGAAAGAAAGAACTCTGTTATTTTAAATAAGTGGGTATAGTTTTACATGCATATTGGAAAGTACCAGTAGTTACAGAAATACCATTAATGGTAATATAACGTTCAGTGTTTTCAATATGTGCTTATGGCAAGAATAAGAATTCTTTCCAATTAAAGCAAAAGTCTTGCTCTAATCTTGTGTCATGAAAAGTATTTTTAACAATGTGTAAAACAGTTACTATGTTCTTACTTAATCTTCATAAATACATTCTTAATAATACATATTCAGTTAATTTTCCTAACAATCCAATAAAGAACTATTATACCCTTTTTTTATTTTGTTTTGTTTTTGCAGAGAAGTAAAGTAACTTGCTCAAAGTCACCTGAATAAATTACAGGACAGGGTTTCTAAATAACCTGACAAGAGAGTCTGTGCTTTTAACCATCATCAATGCATACAGAACCAAGCATTTACTTATGCTCAGGTGAAACATTTCAACGGGGGACTGCTCTTCAATATTTACTTCTAACATCTGTCCATTCATTACTTTATTTTTCCTTTTTGTTCATTAATTTAGCAGATATTTATCGAGCACTTATTATATATGTTGAGATACATCAAGGAGAATCCCTGTTTCATGAGGTGCTTAGAGAGACAAACGTATATAAATAAGGGTAACAGAGCATTTTAGATGCTATTTTAGATATTTGAGTAGGGTACAGTGGGGAAAAAAATGAAGTCATGATTCAGTATGAAGTGGCAAAGCCTTGATTTGAACCTAAAAGGGAAAAGTGATACTGAGAAGAAAAGAACAGTCTGGACAGACAGAGCTGCTGTGGGGAGCATGGTACTCTCTGGGAGCTCTAAGTGGTTAAATAGAGCTGGAACATGAACAGCAATTAGCAAAATGATCCTAGAGAGGAGGCAAGTGCCAGATCAATGGGGGCCTTGAATACTCCGCTAAAGAACTTGAACTTTCTCCATTAAACTGCGGGGAAACTTGAAATTTATAAAGCAGGGGACTAATTTTATCTGTTCTGCATTTTATAAAGATCACTCCTGCAACGCTGGGTAGAAGGAGTTTAGGAGTGGCAAAAATGGAGGCAAGGGATACAAGGTATGTGATTCTCTTTAATTCAGAAAAGAAATGAGAGATTTAATCAAGTTAGTAATGGAAATGAACAAGGGGAGAAAGACATGAGTGAAGGCAGAAGCCAGGGAGTGTGGATCTGGATTAGATGTGAAGAGTAAGGGAAAGGCACATTCTATGATGGGTTTATGATGAGGGAGAAGCATATCTAAGGAAAGATCATGACTCTGTTGTGGACATACTCTGAGCTGTGTATTTGATATCTAGATAAAGAGCAACCAGCCATTGCATATTTGAAGCTCCGAGGAGGGAGGTTGGCTCTATCTGAATTTGGTAATGCAAGAATGGTCAGTGATGAACACAGTAAAAAGAAGGTTGGGGGTCAAATATTGGACTCTACAAACAATGAAGGACAAAGGAAGAAGAGGACATAATAAAGCCAGAAAATAAAGTAGTAAGAGGACAGCTGGGAGAGAAGGGTATCAAGTAGGACAAGAAAGGCGTTCTAGGAGGGAATAGGCAAAAGTGGCAAAAGTTATAGAGATCTAATGAGATCATCAATACTAATAAAATGGTTGTTAAATATTATTTTAAAAATGTCAGTAGACTTAAAATATATAAGAAACACTATCTTTCAAAAACATTAAAATAAAATACTTTCAAGTTTAACTAACCATGACTGACTCCAATGTGACTGCATTAGCTTCCTACAAGATGACACAAGGAGTACCACGAACTGGGTGGTTTAAGACAAGAAAAGTTTATTCTCTCATAGTTCTTGAGGCTAGAAGCCTGAAAGCAGGTGTTGGCCCTACTGATTCCTCCTGAGAGCTCTGAAGGAGAATTTCTTTCATGCCTCTATGTTAGCTTTTGGAGACAGCTGTCAGTCCTTAGTGTTCCTTGGCTTGTAAATAGGTTACTCCAATCTCTACTTCTTTCTTCATATGGCTGTCTTCTCCCTATGTGACTCTGTGTCTTTGCATGGCATTCTCCTCCTATATATCTTTCTCTCCTCTTATAAGGACACCACTCATATTAGATTAAGGGCCTACCTTACTCCAATATGACCTCATCTTAACTAATTACATATATTACCATTCTATTCCCAAATAAGGTCACATTCTGAAGTACTGGCAGAGAGGACATCAACATATCTGTTTTGGGGACACAATTCAATCCATAACAGTGGCTAGCATTAAGCTGGACGCTTTCACATATTATCATATTAAATCTTCATAGCACTCTGTAATGAAGGTATTATTAGCCCCACTTGATAGACAACATTGCTACATTTCTTCTATTCTATGTGAATGATGTCCTTGGAAGTTGTGTAATATAGCGGGCCTGAATTTATTTTTGGCACATGAGCCTTTTTTACCAGGCTTTTTTTTTTTTTGTTCATCAAATCATTCATAGAATTGCAATGATAAATGTATTTTTAACAATTTTATGTATGAAGAAAGTAAACTCAGAAAGGCTTGGTGACCTACTCAATGTCATACAATTAGATCTTGCTGCTTTCATTCCCAATGCTCTTTCCACAACACTATAATATTAAGTGTGCCAGATGTGATGTCATCTTAAGAATAAAAAAATGAACCCAACTGAATATAGTAGACATCTGCTTTTGCTTGCCTGCAATCCATTTTCCTTTGGTTTGAGAAGAGCACGTTGACTTTCCTTAAAAACAACCTTTCCTTTGTCTCATTTCATATGGTTTCTATCTGGTAGTGGTGGGGTTTTAATCCACCCTTCCATCCCTGTTGAGCTCAAGATGAGCCTGTCAGATGTCAGATCAATGAAGCTCATTCCAGGACTTTGTTACAATGATTAGGTAATAAAGGCAACCATTCATTGGAATTGGAGTAGGTAGGGGATTAACTTCAAAATACAGGGGGCTGCCATATAACAAGAGTTCACCCTGAGAGGGAAGTCATTATAGGATAAAGCAAAGCCAAGGGATTGAAAGCAATTTTTGTTTTTAATCCTAGATCCAGCCATACCTGCAGCTTAATGATCCTATATTTCTAGTTATAAGAGTCAACACAATCTCTTTGGATTAAGACAGTATGAATTGGATTTCTGTGATTTCTTACAAAAAGTGCCTTGATTTTGCAAATAAACTTGAATAATCAACATATAAAACTGACTTCAAGTCATTACTATCCAAAATAATCCTAAATTTAGTAATAACTAAGTATATGATTTTTGGCAGAATCATTCCTCAGAGTTTCGGGTTTCTCACTAAAATGGAGGAGGTTTGGCTAATAGGTTTAGCACTGAAATTGTCTTCTAGTATTTACTTGATAAATCGTATAAAGGCTCTTCCTATTTTTATGATGTCTTCCAGTGGCAAGAACTTAAAAATTTTAAAAATCTTAATAAACATGTGGGACTATATATTTGTATTCATAATTTATAAATTCTGATATCTTATTATATTTTTCTAATACATTCAGGTTACATTCTGATATGTAGTTACCATCGGAGTTTACTTAATTGATTTGAAGAAGTCAGAATTATTTAGAAAGCAGAATTTGAAAACTTTTCTTCAGTTTATGAATCATACACATAGCTATTCTTTTATATACAGTCCTCTCTCTTCGAAAGCTATAATTATAGGTTATAATAATCATCTATAAGAATAATATTGTTAATATTGCTACAATACAGAATTACTTGACTTTTCTTCTTTAAGCTAATTTTCCTTGGATTCTTTTAACAAACTTTATAAATCATGGCATCCGATGAATGTAGTGGACTTCAAAGAGCTGTTCTTGACTGCTCAGATTCTTTTTGATACTCAGTTGATTTCTTTATGCACTTGTGAAACAAAATTGTCCTTTTTTTTAAAAAAATAAATTTTAGCAGGAGCCTTCTTAGGCTCTCTTCTGGTCTTCATTACTGTCTGTAAACATTTCTCTCTTGGTATACGGATTGGATATGATGGACATCATCCCATGCTGAGCAAGTCGCCTCTATCCTTTTTGTCTACTCTCTTTTGTGACATTGGAAATGATATTTTCCCTACCTCTAGGTGCTGCATATGCCAGGCATTTACAAGGACCATGCCTAAGCTTCCATTCTTCTATGGCCTCTGATTATGCAGCAACTGGTCTTAAAGGGTGTAATAGCTGCTCACAACTTCTTCAGAGTTGACATTAGTTTCAGAGACCTTTACACATTTAATAGTAATTCTCTATATTGATCAAATTCAACAAAATGTTACTGTTTTGTTCTTCCTTTTTTTTTTCTTTTACATGATCCAATATGTATGAATTATTTACCTTTTGGGAAAAGAATATGTTGGTTGGCAATTTTTGTCATGACTTAATGTATCATGGTTTTTAATACTTAACATGAATTGCAACTTTTATCTATTGATTCTTCCTTTAAATGTCAACCATGCACCATGCAGCAATATCCTGGACCTGGAGGTACTGGGAAAATTTGAAAAATTTGCCTTTATTTTAGCCGAACTGGCTTTATGGCCCATTTTTGTGAATATGCTATTTTTAATGTTTGTTGTGGTTACTTACAGTAAACAAAGTGTCCATCAAAAAAAAAAATTGGTCCACATAGCCAGTATTTAAAATGTGTAATTTTGCCATTCAATTTAAATTTTACTGTGAAAATAATTAATGGTAATATTTTATATACAATCCAATATTTTGTAAGCGATAAAATAAATATATTTAATATATTTAATTCAATATTTAATACACTACTTTAAATGAGTAATATAATATTTTATAACTGTAAGGCCTATATAATAGAATTGTCATTATTATTAGGAAGCATGACAAGCACTACGGATACTTCAAAATGGTATTAAAACACAATAGCAAAGTCTACCAGACCTTGTAATCCTCCTGCTCCTCCAAGGTAACTGTTTTATTAATTTCTTTTTTTTTTTTTTAAGATTTTATTTATTTATTTGACAGAGAAAGATAGAGTGAGAGAGGGAACACAAGCAGGGAGAGTGGTAGAGGGAGAAGCAGGCTTCCTGTGGAGCAGGGAACCCAATGCAGGGCTCGATCCCAGGACCCTGGGATCATGACCTGAGCCGAAGGCAGACACTTAATGACTGAGCCACCCAGGTGCCCCAAGAAGGTCCAGATTTTTAAGATGCAAACTTCTTCTAAGCCACCCAGGTGCCCCTGTTTTATACATTTCTGATTAAAGGCTTAGATATATTTTATCAAAGCCTTTTAAAATATGATTTTGGGGGCGCCTGGGTAGTTCAGTGGGTTAAAGCCTCTGCCTTCGGCTCAGGTCATGATCTCAGGTCCTGGGATTGAGCCCCTCATCGAGCTCTCTGCTCAGCAGCGAGCCTGCTTCTCCCTCTCTCTCTGCCTGCCTCTCTGCCTACTTGTGATCTCTCTCTCTCTGTCAAATAAAATAAATAAAACCTTTAAAAAATATGATTTTACTTTCACCTTTCTTTTCTAAGGTACATTAATGTTGCCTTATACAAGTATATGCAGGCAATATATACTTATGTATGTAGAAGACAGAGTATAGCAGAAAATACAGGAAAGCAGGAAAGAGGACAAAAGACAAACAGCCATGGCATTGGGAGAGACAGGAAATAAACACATGAGGGGGAATAAGTCAGTAATGTCTGAGATTTACTCATTGATTGAATAAAAAGTAGCCAGTGGCTTAGTAAAAGGCTCAGCTCTCTGCAGTGAAGACTCTCACTCCTGAGATTGTCTGTGGGAACCAGGAGCTGAGTGGATGCTCTTATCACAAGACAGGAAGTTCTGCGGCACTTAGTTGCCTGTGGAAAACTTGTGTGGAAAGCTGGCCATTCCTGTTTGAGAAGGCTTCAGTCAACTAGAAAAAAGCCTCTCATCTCAGCTGCAGAACCCTCTGATAAATCAAGTGGTCTCTCTTTTTCTGTCCCCTCCGGTTCAGTAGATAAACTACACTGGATAAGAAAGTCCGATTTATATCTTATTGCCATATCTACTACTTCTTGCCCTGTACTTGTTGAGGGAACCGATCCTCTGACATGAATCAGTAAAGAAGAGGTAAGTGGAGTTGAACAAAAGAGACCAAGCTGACCAACCAGAGCAGAAGGCTCTTCTAAAGCAGCTACAGTTGATGAAATCAGAGAGTAATTTAAAATGTATGCTGAGAATTCTTAAGATAATACAATAAGATCTTGTAAAGGAAAAGGAAAAATACACTAAAGGAAAAAAAAAGACACTATTGAAAATTCAATACTCATTTTTAAAAATATGGAAGAACTATTTTTTTTAAGGATTTATTTATTTATTTTAGAGAGAGAGGGAAAGAATGTGTGCCTGGGCGGAGAGGCAGATGAACAGAATTTTGAACTCCCTCCTAGCGTGGAGCCTTAGGTGGGCTTAGGTGGGCTCAATCTCATCATCCATGAGATCACTACCTGAGCTGCAATCAAGTGTCAGACCCTTAACTGACTGAGTCACTCAGGTGCCCCAGGAAGAATTATCTTAAAATCACATGAGAATGGAAAATCTTAAGTTAAGATACAAAATATAAAGGATGCTAGATTCAGGTTATCTAGTGGCATATTCTGTGAGTTCCAGCAGGAGTGAAAAAAAAATGAGAAGTAATTTTCAAAGAAACAGCTGAAGATAATTACCCTGAAGTGGAGGAAAAAAATTAATTTTTGGTTCTCAAGGGCAAATGAGAGCCAGTCAGGATCAACATAAAGAAGACATATTCTTAGACATATCTTGGGGTCATATAAGATGAAGAGACTAACTTATACATTTCCAGACAGAGATAGTATGTTAATATCGATGTCTCTGGTTAATAGTGAGTTATATACTTGAGGTTAATAAAGAGTTAGGGACACGAATAGGCAATTGTCAGAGAAAGAGATGAAAATGGTAATGCTAGATTAACATATATAGTCAAAGATATGAAAATTAAAATAATGAGGTATTTTTATAACCAATTGGATTGGTAAAAATCATTTTAAAAAGATGGCTAACAGATAGAATTAAGTAAAAATCAATGAGCATTCAATCTTTTAAGAGGATCCTAAATCAGTATAATATTTTGGAAAGTAATTTGCAGTATCTATTTTAAAAAGTGTATCACCCACCCTTTGACTTAAGAATACAGTTCTAGGAATCTATACTATGATAATAAAAGCATAATGTGGCATATAGCATAGTTTATAAGAAGAAAAAAGGAAGCATTCTATACGTTTACTGTTAAATGAAAGACTGAATAAAACATAACCATGTGACTTAGGGCAGACATGAAAAAGAGAGATATTTATACATACTAATCTGGAACATAATATTGTAGCATGGCTATCAACCTCCAATACATATTATTTCATTTTTCTACTGTAAAAAAAAGCCCACTTTAAAATTTTTTTTATTGAGATGCATTTCACATACCATAAAATTCACCTTTTTAAAGGGTTTTCATTCTTTGATTTTAGTGGTGTGCAATATTCAACACTATCTCGTAATGTTTTTAAATGTACCCAGGATTTGTTTTGATCAAGTGTGGTAAGACACAGACTGAAAATGACAGTCATGCAGGAATACGTTTTTAGCCTCAAAGACTCCTAGAAATAAGAGGCACAGCAAACCACACAGGGCCACATGAAAAGCATCAGGGTTGGTCAGGAGGGAATAAGAGTGAGGGGAAAATGTGGACCAGAGCCTTTGCTGGGGTTTTAGCAGGAAGGAATGGGCAAGGCAATATAAGCCAGCCAAGCAAGTTTATACTTGGCTAGTTGAAATGATTTCAGGGGACTTCAGCGTGTAGAGGCTGCCTCTAGTTGTCTGAAACCTGGCTCTAGGGTGATTAGGACAGGGGGATAATAGTTTGAGATGGGAGAGCTCAATAAAGGAGATGGTTGGGGTATGGGCTTCGTATTGATTGGCTTGCATTTGAAAGGCCCACTTGCAGGTGAGTCCTCTATCATCTCCAGGAATTACTTGCTCTGGAGAGACAGTCTCTTTAGGATTAGCAAATCCCAGATGTCAAAATATCAGAAAACACAGAAAATAAAAAGGCCTAATTAATATAGATAACATGATCACTAAGATAAAGACTGCATTTCCTAGCCTCCCTTGCAGCTGTTCTCAGCACAACTTTTATGGAATGTTTTTAATGTGACCAGCCAGCAACATCCTCCCTCCCGCTGGCTAGTGGTAGACAGAAGAGGTCGAACTAGGGCCGCATCTTAGACCACGAGATTGAAGCCCAATGCTGAGGAGAGTGGAAAAATGAGAGAGAAAGAAACTGGCTCCTTAGTGATCGTGGAACTATTACAAAGCTCTGTACTGTCTCACCAGACTTTTACGTGAAGAAGAAATAAATTTCTCTCTTAATTTAAGCCACCATGATTAGAGTTGTTCAGTTACTCATCATCAGACCTAATACTAAATAATATAATGGCTAGCTAAAAGATATTGAAACTAACTTGTATAGCATGATTCCAGTTCTGTGCATAAAACAATATAGAGAGAGGTACAGATAGAGATATGGGCATATATATGTATAGAAAATTTAGGAAGCCTATCTCTGGATTAATAGGGATTAACTCTAGGGGATGGAACTGGATGTCAGAAGAATAATCACATTTTATGTTCATATTTTTTTTGTTTCAGTATAAATTTAAATAGCAAAAAGATCTACTTATTTTCTTAGCTCCTTTTACAAGCAGCTATTGAAATAAAACATAAAATTGTAGTTAATGAACAACGTAATCATAGTTACGCTAAACTGTTGCTGTTAGCAATGTATTTGTTTTCCTAAAAGATTTGACTTTCTTCCCAGTCTGTTATTTTATGAATCATCCTGCAAATCTGATAGTGTCTACTATTGCTGTATATTGATTAACGTACCAACATAGAGTTATTCTCATAACTATAAAAACCAAACAAATCAGGGCGCCTGGGTGGCTCAGTGGGTTAAGCCTCTGCCTTTAGCTCAGGTCATGATCTCAGGGTCCTGGGATCGAGCCCCGCATCGGGCTCTCTGCTCAGCAGGGAGCCTGCTTCCCCCTCTCCCTCTGCCTGCCTCTTTGCCTACTTGTGATCTCTCTCTCTGTCAAATAAATAAATAAAATCTTAAAAAAATTAATTTTCTAGAGATTTTTTAAAAATCCATAAAGTGAACATCAATTACTTCTTTGTTGTCTTTCCTTTTGAGAAATATCCTTTACTGGTTCCAAGCTATTCTTGTCAATCTCTCCTTCCAGAGGGGGAGGTATGTGACACAATAATGGCTGGAGAATCCCATCCACCCGGACACAATTACACTAAAGATGGGCATGGGGCCCACTACGGACAACATAGTCAATAGATCTGGAGGGAGTCATCTTTCCAACAAGTAGAAAGAATCTGCTTAAAAAGGAAGCCAAGGGGAGCATGCAGAGAAAAGTAGAAGTCATCTATTTATCTATCTATTGACTGATCGATTGATCGATTGTTCAGTGATTTCAATGTTGTTTGAGCTCCTGCATCTAGCTGATCTTGGATTACTACACTTTTCAGGCATGAGACTCAATAAATAGTTTTTGTTTTTCCTTAAATTAGGATGAATTGGGTATGTCACAGATTAATTTACTATTTTGTTTGGTGAGATATTTCCCTCAATTGTTTCAAGGGCTCAGTCACAAAAAATTTATGCATAAACATAACATTCCATTTACAACTTGAACAAATCACTTGCAAACTGAAGTTATTAGAAATGAAACCTAACGCTTAGGTAGAGCCATATGACATTTCCTACGTTCAACAATTTCTCACCTACAAAAGTGGCAATTTCGTAAGATTGTTCAATTTAATATAAAGATATTTTTCATCATAGCTTAGAAACAAAATACTAACACAATATTTGTTTACTTTAGGAAGTACAGACAATATGCAAAATACAAAGATGAAAACAAACAAACAAAATTATTCTAAAGCTGTAATCCAAAATAAACACTATTATATTTTCAGTTTGTTCTCTCTCACATAATAAACTTGGTTTAGAAAATAATTTCATTGGACCAAAAAACCATTAAGTTAATGATAAGTTTGTTATTTTGGGAAACCATTTAATTAAAAAAATTCAGCTTGCTTTCCAATAAATATGCTTTGTAAAATGAATTTACTTTTTAAAAATGTCCTGCTTTAAGCTTTTCTTTGAGGTTCATTTTTATTAACTAAATTGCAAACAGGCTAATCCATCTAAACTGGAAAGACTTCTCTATATAATTCTCAACATATGCAGTGTTTGATAATTCCATTATTTACTACATAATCCCAATTCCAGAGTATTTATATTAATTATATGCCTGGTTTATAAATAATTTAACTAGGTGAGAATCTTATTACATCCAATTTGATAATTATAAAAATATTTTACAGAATATGCTTTAGTCTACATTTTGAGTTTTAGACTGAATAATCTATTTGGTCTTAACAATCTATATTTGGTAATGTGCCAAAACAATGGCATGAGTAAAACTGGGAATTCCAGAAATGTTAGTATGGTATTGTTTTAATGATATCATTGCTTAAAATGGTTCATTAATTTTTAAAGCAACTCTCCATTGAGTGTTTACTTCTGTATATGCCAGAACTTTCCTTGGTGTAGAATATCCTAAGCACATCAGAATGAAGCCTACATGATTTTATACAATTACATGTAGAAGGGAAGAACATAAAGATATAGGATAATAAGTATCTGGGGGAAGGAGGTCGAGTCTGCAGATACCAGTCTGGCGAGGATATTGGGACGGTCATGGCTGTGAAGGAGAAGATGTGGGGCCCTGAGGCAGCAGTGACCTTGATGTGTTCACGGCATACAGATAGTCTAGATGGTCCTACGATGGCCTGGATGGTCTATGCATGGGTGATAGGAGGGGCTAGAAGTAGAAGACAATGTTTAAGAAGCAAGCAGGGTCTAGATCATTAAAGGCATTGCAGGCCAAAGTAAAGACTTTGGATCTTTTTTTCCTAAGTGCAGTTTACACATTTTTTTTTTTTCTTTAAATTACTCTGGTGTGAAAAATAGGTTGTGGTAAGGGCAACAAAGCAAGAAGAGCAGTTACGAGGCAATTGCATTAAGGTTAGGAAAGACTGCTTTAATTTAAAGTATCAGAGAGTCACAAAGTAGATATTAACATGTTCCCTAGTGTGTTCATTTAACTATATCTAATTTGACCATTGAGAGTAATGTTTTTGCAGGACAAAGTTCAATTTTGGCCAATGAAAAGGTTATGAGACATTCACAAAAACAAACAAAAAAGAAGTTACGGCTTTTGAAAATCAGAATACAGGTTTCCCTCCCTAACAGAACGTAGAGGCTTCCTGTGAAAATTTTTGAAAGATGAAATGGTGAAAAGCAAAGAATATGTCTGCTTTCCAAAAGTTTGCGATAGATCACTTTCTTTTTATGAGAGATTTACATTATTATGGTACCAGCATACGGTCTTTATAACTAGATACTCAGTGTTTTATTATTCTGCATCAATGAGGTGGTGCTTTCTGGACAAAATTTAGAAACTACAAAACTAGTATTTACAGCCATACCCACCTCTAATTGTCCCCATTGAGGTTAACGTTTGATGTAGGTTTGCTTTGTCTTTCCATGATTGACATCAAGATTCTAAATTGTAGTGTGTCTTTTGTCATAATGTCTGTGAATAATATTATTTTTTTAAAGTTTTTTCTCCTATTATAAAGGAGATATCTTTAACACAAGCAAAAAAATATACCCTTCAGCCATTAAATTTACAACTAGGTTCCTCATAAGCTTTTGAAGGAATTCAAATTTGATTTAGAGAGAGGTTTGCTCCATTCATACTAGCTTCCCTACCAATCTTTTTTTCTTTCTGCTTTTCTGGCCAGTTCTCAATTTCTTAATTAGTAAGAAAGGTAGGCATCTATAGTTAGACTGAATGGTGGGTCTCTTTACCAACTGAGCATTTCCCTGTAGCTAAAACCTTGCGAGTATAATACATGACTGGTAATATTATTTTAACTATAGGAACTGTTTCATTTGTTCCATCTTATAAAAAATTAGTAATATTAAGCTTTTCATGTTGTATAATTAAAGCTTTCATCATGTGATAAGTGTAGTCTTCCAAATGTTTTACTTGGAGGTAATATGAAATATTTTCTGAATCTCTTACCAGTCAACTCTATGACCAAGGAATATTGTTTCACTTAGGCAGACAAATTTGGAACATTGGAACTGACATAAGGGAACATTTTGTTCTTGTTTTAGTAAATTTATTTAGCGAAAATATAAGAAGTAATTATATGAATTATAAACCTTCTTTTAGGGAAATGACTACTTTCTCCATTTTTTGGAACAAACTAGTAAGCCTCCCTAGGCTCAACCTTGATTCTTCCTTTCTTTAAGTGGCCCCTCTCTATGCTTGAGTTTCTATAGCAACCTTATATTCTTCTCTAGACATGTTTCCCCCCTGGGAATATCCTGGGATTTCTTGCAATGATATATAACCCATATTAAAGAAATCATTAAATCACAGAAACTGTAGCTAATGGAAGGCCTTTTTGTATACTTTCATTACAATGTAATGGAATACTTCAGTGATTAGTTTCATGAAATGCTGATAGAGTCGTGGAGGTGCTATTGCTTTTTGTATTTATGGATTGCTGTACCAAATACAATAGCATGTCTCATATAATATATGGCTATGCCAAAATGAAAACTGAACTTATTTCAGGAAAATTATGCCACTAATGTTTAGGGGAAAGGTCAATGCATTACTTTCAGGGCAAGAATCTTGAAATAGTCATTGCATCTGAATGAAAAGGAGAAAAAAAAATCATTGATGTCTTTGGTTGACATTTGTGATGTGTGGAAAATGAATAAATTCACTCGCAGTGATTGATGTAACCTAATAAAAATGTCAATAAAGTCACATCATTCTTTGCTGTATCTCAATCTGGGGTGGACTATTTCTCAGGCAAAGGGAACACACTAGCATGTTTCTTCATCCATTCCAAAGTTGGGACTGAGTGCTATAAAACAGAAGACACCGACTAGGTAATGTAGAGGTACATAAAGATGAATTAATTGTGGTCCTACTTTCAAGTTGATTCTGGTCTATAGTAGAAAAAGACATGCACCTAAATAATTATAATGCAATGTAGTAAGTAGTAACATCTCAGAGGACAAGAACAGCTAAAAAATATGATTGCTACTCAGAGAAAGGAGAAACTACAAAAGTACAGAGAAGCACAATTATGACAAAAGCTGCCAATTTCATATAAATATGACTGACATCAGAGCGTGTTCAAATTTAGAACTCAGCTTAATGTCTGAAAAATTAGGTTCCTTCTTTACCTCTTTCTTCTTTCCCTTCTTTTCTCCTACCATATCCTTTCCTTCCTCTCCTTTTCTTACCATTTTCTTTCACCCACACATACTTAAAGTTTACTCTATGCTCAGCACCACAATAAGTAAGATAGACTGTCCTCAACAGATCATGGGCTCCCCCAAATGCCCATTCCAATACGAAGGATTTCCCCTTCTATTCAAAAGCAAATAAGTTTAAAATATATAGGAGGGGCTATATATTAGCAATTTGGGAGGAGGGAGATCGAGGGGAGAGTGGAGTAGAGCTAGGATAGAAAATTAAGATTAAGTGGAGAAAATGAGGTAGCTGGTCCATAGCTTAACCTTTTATTATCAGGAAATTAAGAGTCATCATAAACCAAATGAAACTGGTCCAAAGAGATTCTGGCTGCTCAGAGTCCATGAGTGCAGCTTTGGTAAATGAAAAACTGAGGGACCAGGGAGACAGAGAAAGCCTATTTCCTTGCTTTACTCAGCACAGGGTCCAGCAACATTAAGGGTCTTTGAAGACCTCACGTAAATGCATGAATGACAGGATAGTTTTGGTCTACTCATGGGCAGTGGCTGGGTTGGGAAAGGCTCTACAACAGCTGTGGTGGGGAGCCAGGAGTGAGCCGCAACAGATAACAGCTAACAGACAGGTGGGACTGTCCTGGAAAAAACATCAGGGGTGTTGGAAAAGGGTGCCAGGGCCTAATATTATGGTGTAAGGGTAAGAATATAGCAGATTTCCGGGCCATGCATATAAATGGTGATTGTAATACAACATGTTAAGTGCAATGCAGATGTCTAACCCACTACAGAGATAAGAAACAATGTTTCATATAAGTGTACTCATCCCCTTAGAAGTAGGATTTGCTGGCTGAGTTAAGAGTGATGGGGGCAAGGGGGAGGGAGAATCTTCCATAAAGAGGGCCAACTATGATCAAATATGTGAAATAAGAAACGGCATGGTCTGTTTGGAGAAATTACTAATTGCTCGCTATTAACAGATTATAAAGGAGGAGATAAGGCTAAAGATATATTGTGATCGGGGGCCAATCATACAGAACCTTGAATTTCTATATCTTAAATTTCTAATTTTGTCCTCAGGGTGAAGGAAAGCCACTGAAGGGTTTTAGGCAAAGAAGGAAACTAAAAAAACAAGAGTAAAAACTATTTCATTAAAAAAAAAAAAACAACTAACTCAACAAGTGGTGATAAAATGGTCAATATTAAAAAAAAAAAAAGAATCTTGGCTCATACCTCACATTTCATACAAAAATAAACTCAAAATGGATCATAGACTCACATGTAAAGTACAAAGTTATGAAACTCGTAGAGAAGAGAAGAGCCTTGTGACTTTGGGTTAGGTAGAGTTTTTATTAATTTTTTAAAAAGATTTTATTTATTTGGAGAGCAAGCACATGCATGCTAGTGAGCAGGGGGAGGGGCAGAGGGAGAGGGACAAGCAGATTCCCCACTGAGTGCTGGGCTCGACATGGGCTTAATCCCAGGACCCTGAGATCATGGTCTGAGCTGAAGGCAGATACTTAACCGCTTAAAGGACTGAGCCACTGAGGTGCACCTAGGTAGTTTTTTAGATATCACACTAGGAAGCATAATCCATAAAAGAAAGAAAAAATCATAAATTAGATATATACCAAAATCTTAAGAAGGTTACTGTGTAAAGACACTATTCATAGAATTAAAAAAAAAAAAAAAGAACAAGCTACCAAGCTACGATCTAGAAAAATATCTACAAACCACATTTTTAAAAATATACATTTATTTATTTAGTTGATAGAGAGAGAGAGTGTGTGAGAGAGCACAAGCAAGGGGAGCTAGAGAGGAAGAGGGAGAAGCAGGCTCCGTACTGAGCAAGGAGCCCAATGGCGGTTTGATCCTAGGACTCTGGGGTCATGACCTGAGCCAAAAGCAGATACTTAACTGACTGAGCCACCCAGGTGCTCTACAAGTCACATTTCTGACAAAGAACTGTATCTAGAAAATATTTTTTAAAACTTCAAAAAATCAACATTAAGAAAAAACTAACCCAATGGAAAAAATGAGTAAAAATTCAAAGACACACTTCACCAAGAAGATATATATGGATAGCCAATAAACATTTGAAAAGATGATCAAAATTAATAGTCATTAGGGAATGCAAGTTAAAATGACAATAAGAGACCAATATTGACTCACTAGAATGGCTAAATTTTTTTAAAGTTATAATACCAAGTATTGTCGGTAGCACAGAACTGAAACCTATAACTACTATTGAGAATGTAAAATGGTACACTCAGTAGGAAAACATTTTTGGTAGTTTCTTACAAAATTGAACACATATTTACCATCTGATCTAGTCATTCCATACCTATTTACCCAAGGGAAATGTATATGTGTGTTCACACAAAAACCTGTGCATTGATGTGCAGATTGATTTATTGATTGATTTTTAGGCTTTTATTTACTTATTTGAGAGAGAGAACAAGCAGGGGGAGAGCAGAGAGGGGAGAAGCAGACTTCCCGCTGAGCAAGGAGCTCGATGTGGGGCTCTATCCCAGGACCCTGGATCATGACCTGAGCCAAAGGCAGATGCTTAACTGACTGAGCCACCCAGGCATCCCAAAGCAATTTTATTAATAATCACCTGACCAGGAAGCAAACTAGATGTCCTTCAACCATTGAATCCATAGCCTAACTATGGTACATCCATACAAAGAAATACTGCTCAACAGTAACAACAATAAACGTGAATGAATCTCAAGTGCATTCTGTTACAAGAAAGAAGCCAGACTCAAAAGGTTTCATATTATATAATTCCATTAATAGAACATTCTGAAATATAACTCTTCCTGAAAGAAGTATTCTGATTTAAAAATGCAGAAGAAATAGAAAAACAGAATAATCACCATTAGAATACAACGGTAATAATTCTTGTAGGCAAGATCTACTATGGATGATAAAAGTAGCAGGGAAAAAAAAAGAGAAAAAAAAAGTAGCAGGGAAAAGTGTGAGGAGAAACAGGATACTTGTATAGTGCAAATTATCTCCTCCAACATATATACTAGTTACAAAAAGGGAAAAGTAACTCTACAGTAGATAATCTAGAAGCCATCACCTTAACCAAGTGATCCATGCTAACATCCCAGGAAGGCATATGGACATCATGTTTCCTCCAATACAATGCACTCAGAAAGGTACATATCTTACATAATACTCCTGCCAAAAATACATAACTGCAAATCAAATTGTGGAAAAACAATAGACACACCTGGACTGAAGGACATTCTACCAAGTAACTGACTAGTGCTCTTAAAAAGTGTCAAGGTCATGAGACACAAGGAAAAACTGAAGAATTGTCACAGATTGGAAGACACTGAGAAGATGTGATAAGTAAGTGCAATGTGGGAGTTTGGTCGGGATTCTGGAACAGATGAGGACAGTAGTGAATCTTAATAAAATTCTGTAGTTTGGTAAATAGTTCTGTACTGATATTTATTTCTTGGCTTTGATAATAATCCTATGGTTATGTAAAATATTAGCATCAGGGGAAACTAGGTGAAATTTTTATGGGAACTATATTATTTTCACAACTTTTTCTGTAAGTCTGAAATTATATCTAAATGAAAATTAGAGAAAAGTCACAGTAACATATTCCAACAACAACAAAATAAGCATTAAAATATTCATCATGAGATTAAATAAGGAGCTTGCTAGATTTCTATTCATTAAGTTTATGGATAATTTTTTATTAGAAGTCACATATTCAAGGAGACCATAATCATTTTCAGTGATTAAGACTTCTACTAGTCTGTAGACAGTCCTACATAAGACCATCAGGAACCTGGTGAAGGTTCCTGAGGAATGATTGGTTGCCTGAACTTCCAGTCTGGCAGAATGGTTCTTATTCATGTCTAGTAGATAGAATTATCCATAGCCCTTCTCCAGTTCAGCATCATCAAACTTTTTACCAGAAAAAATTGCATCAATTAATGATTTGGCAGGAATTTTTATTTTTGGAAATGAGTAAGGTTTCACCGTCTAGATAATTCTATTCAATTTGATTTTGAGTTATTAAAAGGCAACATTATGTATGCATAAAGTTGTATTTATATTCCTTTTTTCTCTCCTAGTTCTTACAGTTTACAGTGTTATCTTCACATTGAGCAACTTGTTACTAGAATTTTTAACCTGTTCCATTTTATTACAGTCTACCCAATAATTAGGAGGCTGGTTAGGGAGAGGAGAGAGCCACAGGAAGGAAACATTAAGTTAGAGGCAGATCTAGGAAGGTGATTAGACTGGCTGACCTTGAGAAAACCCAGATGCTTAAACATGGAAAGAACAAGAATAAATTCCTCCTGAATACAGACGAAGTATATTCTCTGTTGTAAATAGGGAAGTATACTCTGGCAGAATATAAACTGGTGATCCCAATTAGCCCCAGTGCTGCTTGAACAGAGGGAGATACACAGGGCTACCAGAGTATGTCATCTTGTTCCTATTTGTTATAGTCACCCTTAGTTCGTTTTCTGTTTATCAATATGTATACATAATAATTCTGAATGGTAAATACTTTGCAGTAAATATCCTGAGAATCCACGGAGACTCCAGAAATTGCACAATTCATGTAACAGCAAGTAGTAAATATTAACGATGTTAGGAGAAGAGAGGAAACATAAAAACTCAAAATTTCTTCTCTTTGCTGCCTCTCATTTTTCCTTTTGCCCTGGGTTGCACCTCTTTCCACTTTTGTGCTATCCCCCTCCCGCCCCCCCCATTTGTTAACAGCAGTCTTTGGGGCAGCAGCTGTGTCAGGAGCCTCAAGTTCTCTTGTGTGATGCTTATAATCTTTCTAATTTTTCCTGATCAGTTTTCTTTCACACTTTTCTCAGGGGCTACTTCAAATATTCACCAATACCCCAAGCCCTCTACGTATCTCTTCAGCACATGATCTTGCTTCTTACATGATTGAAAAAAGGGAGGCTGGTCACCCTAGAGGTGTCTGGGCCTTCCAGGTACCCACGTTCTCTTCATATCATAGTTCTTTATGTACCTATGTAGGGTCAGCTTGGTATATTTCCAACCATCTTCTCAGGAATTTGAAAGAGGAAGAGGCACATGGGAGAAATGAGAGTAAGTTTTAAGATGTTTTTTCATTTAACGTGAGTGTATTCTAGGATTCAGGAGACTGGTAAAGAATGAAACCAGAGGAGGGAGATGCACGGACCTGATCCAGGAGGACAGGCGTCTAGGCTTTCTTATTCCCTGCTAAATACCCAATGCTTATTAAAGTGCCTGGCACAGAGTGGCTAGGCACATAATAAATATTACTTGCATGAATGAACAACATAGAAGGCTAAACATTTGGAATGTGAGTAAGAAACCAACACAATCTAATTTGCATTTGTAACCTATCATCTGACTATGGTGTGCACACACCTCACGGTCCACTGCAAGCTGACCATCCTCAGATATGCTGTAATGGGTGCTGCCCTACTAATTGCCTCACCCAACAGATGATTCTCAATCCTCATCTTACTTGGCTTCCCAGCTCATATTATTCTACAGATCTCTCCCCCATTCTTAGGGGGAAGAAACCTGTTTTCTTCTAGGTTGTTTCTTCTGTCTCTTTTGTAAACTTCTCTTCTTCAGTCTGCCTGCTAAGGATTGGTTTCCTCAACCTTCCAGGAAAGCTCACTCTCCCTATAGCTTTGACTACCAATCACTGCTCATCTGGGGACTAATCTTTGATTTGCACCTGCAACCCAGCCATCTACCCAGGTTCTGGAGGCTTTCTGGAAGTCTTTAAATGTCCCAGGCATGTCATACACAACATATCCAAACTAGAATTCATTATTTTATCTCCAAATCTGTATTTCTCCAGAATTTTCTCTCCATCCCCTTACTTACATTAAACCAGAAACTTGTAAGGCATCTGAAATTATCCCCATTCCTTTATTCTCCATGTATAATCAGTCACTAAAGTCTCCCAATTTAGCCTTGGAAACAGCTCTTGTAGCTATTCCCTTTTTATCTTTACTTATCTAATCTATTTTCTCATTATTTTTCACTTGGTGACTACACTAGCCTCCCTACTGTTTTGCCTGCCTATAGTTTTTTTTTTTTCTTTCAATGTAACCTGTACTGTTATCATTTTGCTCCAGATGTTTTGGATGCCTGCAATATCCTGACTTCTTTCTTAGCCACAAGGGTTGCGAAGCTATTTCCTCTGCCTGGAAAACTCGCCTACCAAATCTTGGCATGGCTTGATCTTTCACTTTATTCAGGTTTCTTTTCTCTTTACCTAAAATTATATTCATATATTTAATTTCTTTTTGTTTCTTCCAGTAGATAGAAGCTCTTTTTCAATACTGTATTACCAGTGTCTAGAAGAATGGGCATCCAATAAATATTTACTAAATAAGTGAATGAGTACATTAATAATAACCGTATCCAAAATAACACACATCATACTGGGAAATACTGGCTTACTGGTGTTGCTCCCAGTGGATTGACGCCAACAAGTGGGCTTCTCAAGAGTATTAAGTGCTTCTTTTCTCTAGCTCTAGGTTTTAATCAGCAATAAAGTCTAGCACCTGGTGATACTCAGGAACTGTTCCTTGGAAAACAAAGCAAAACAAAACTCTCAACCTACTTTAGCTAGCAGAGAAGCTGAACTCCAGAGGTAGGGGTAATAACCATCTAATTTATTTTATTAGAATAAGATTTGCAAAATATTTACCCCTTCAATGTGTATTCCATATATCCAAACCTTGATTTTGCTTACGGGAACAATTTTACCCATATTTTCCTCTTCGCAGATTGATAAAGATAAAAGTTTATTGAAGATACTTTTTGTTTCTTCCTGAACCTCTCTATCTTCTCTTTGGATCACTGATACAAACCTGAAGTTATTACAAAAAACTTGGAAGTGGAGTGATAAGTTATCACGGTACAAATTCTCCTCACCAACATCTTGTGATACTCTTCCTTTGGCAAAGGAATGGAACCCAAAATATTAGGGCTAGATGTGACCTTCAGTGTTTTCTAGTCCAACCTTCACTTTTTAATCATTTTGTGTGGAGGAAAAAATTGAGGCTTAAAGACATTGAGTGACTTGCCCAAAACCCTGTAACAGGCAGTAGGATACACAACCTGATGGAGAAACAGGTATCATATTGGTGGCAACAGTAATAGTTAAAACCTTGGACAATGTATTACTTGACAAGTAGAATGTAAGTCTGGGACCAGAGAGACAGTTCTTGTGTATTTACTGTACAATGTATTTGACTGACTGGAATCCGCTCTCTGACTTAGAGCCTGTGCGGACCCACTGAAACTGTCTGGAAGGAACCCACGATATTCTGGCATATTTAAAGAGTGTTTGGGCAGGCTCAGCACTTCCTGTCGGAGTCGTTAGGGATGTCCAACAGTGAAATGAAGCTACGTTAGGGAATTTGTTTGCTATTCTGATTGGCTTCTACTACTCCTTTCTGAAACTATGATTTGTTAGAGATGTAGTTGTTCTATCGAAATTTAATTATCAGCTACTAAGCTGGGAGATGGGAACTTCATTAGTTCTCTCTTGTTTCTTCCATCATCGTGATTCAAACTGCTGGGCCCAGTCTTCTGAAATATGGTTACAGCACTGTATCGCTTGCTTCATTATCTAACCACCGTTCTTATCTTTTTATAGCAGAGTGGCTTTTTCTCTTTTGGTTATGTAATTAATGACACTAGTGTATACCCTACCAGTTACAAATTGCTACTATCCATGCTACTAATGGCTACAAGTCTGTTCTCTAACTAATGCCTTCTATTTGCTTCTTGGAGAAAAAGTATGTGCTAAACATATGGTTTAGCTTGATTAATCTCTTTTTTTCCGATTAATCTCTTTTTATATCAGTTTTCTCTTCACAGGTTAATGTAATTGTGATGTGTATCAAATAAATAAGTTCAACTTTTATCACACATACTTTTTATATAACATAGCTTTTCATCATTTAACTTTAAAGTCTAAAATAAAGGTAGCTACATAACCAAATATGAAAGAGCAAAAGCGTTCCCAAGAACTTTGTAATAGGTATCTCTCAGAGATAAAACATATACATAAGATAAAAAGTATGCATATTAAGAATTTATAAAAGGATCTGATAAAGATTTTGATCTATAATTTTGCATTACTTTCAAATGAGAGTCTGTGTGTTTATTTTGGAGAACCCCAGGATACTCTACTAACATGACTGCATAAACCTATCCTGCATCTTTATCTTTGTCAGTATTATCTTTTATGCAATATAGTAGTCCTTAGGGAGCATTAATTGCTAGCTATCTTTTAGCTACTTAAGGGCAATCTTGGAACAATTACCATGTATTTATGGGAATGAAGCATTCCTTTATTTATTGCCTTTCTCTTAAAAATCTCATAGCACTGGAGTCAAGAAGATAATAGTATAAATACACCCACTTATCTTCATGCGAATTACTCCTTTCTCCATCTCTACCACCCACCTCAGCAGCAGCATGACACCCTTATATGGGGCCGACTTGTACAAGTTAAAACTGTAATGATGATTGCTGCTCAAAAGCATATTGAGTCTGTCCTTTCTTAATTATCTTTTTTTATCTTTTCCTTCATTCCCTGCTGCCCCCACTTCTTTCTTTTTCTTGAAATAGAACAAGGACCTTGACTTAGGGAGCATACAAATCTGGCTATGTGGAGGTCACTGGTCCCATTTTTAGACAAGATTGTCAGAGATGTGAAACAATCACTGTGTCAGCTGTTTGCATGTTTATGTGAAATAAATGGAGTATTTCAAACTGGCAGACAAGTGCCATAGACTATCTCATTAAACCCATTCAGCTGATTTAGGATAACTAAATCTTACTACTTCATAGGGCTATAAATCTTTTTCCTTTTCATATACTTCTATGCATATATATGCATATAAAATATATGACAATATGTGAATAAAACACATAGGAATATATGACAAAGTCATATTATGTTATTTATAAAAAGGGAGAAAGAAAAGATCTAATACTTTTCAACCTCTAAATTTATTGTTTGACACTTATTTCCAGATATTACATGCAAAAATACACATAAGAGGACTTCAGTATTATATTTAAGTTGTTATTTTAAATGCTTTGCAGAGATGCAAAGATTCATAAGCCAATTTTAAAATTATATTTTTCCTTCCAGAGAGATATAAGACGGAAGGAATGACTTGAAAAGTTCATGCTAAATTAAAGACAAGGAAGTCAGAAAATATAAATAAAATAATTAACATGTTATTTCTTCTCTTTCTGTCTCTTTTAGTTTACAGTCTTTGCTAGCTATTGTGGTACAGCTGGATCTTTCCAAATTTTACATTTTAGAAGTAATTTATTTCACTAACCTAAATATTTTATTTTAAAAACTAGTACTATATCATTTTATTCAGATTGTCATTTATTTAATGTTATTTAATTCAGATAAGATAAAGAAAATTAAAGTATAAAACTGGTTCATTCACTGTAGATATAGGGAAAAAAACCCAACACACAAACATGCACACACAAACATGCACATACACATACCCTACAGGTTTTAGAGTCAAAAAGACCTCAGCTTGAATACCTGCCATGCTACTTACTATGGGTTAGAGGTCTTTCTACAGGTTAATTAATCTATCTGAGCTTCAGTGGATAATGATACTCACAGTAGTTGCTGTGAAAATGAAATGGTAAACTATATGTGTAAAGTGCCTGGCACATAGCACCAATAATGGCTACCATTTAATGTGGTTTATTACAACACATCTTATGCTAAATGCTGTATACATTTACAAATTTAATCCTTATAGTAGTTCCTATGGAGTCGGAGCTATTTTGGCCCTATTTTTATAGGTGTGGAAGTAAAGGATAAAGATGGCAAATAATTTACCTAAAGCTGCCCAAGTCTTAGGTGGCAGAGTATACTTCTAACTTTTCAGAACTTTGTGGCTTCAAACAACAGTCGTTTTATCTTCTCTCACGATTTTATGGGTTGACTGGATTGAGCTGGGCAGTTCCTTTGCTCTACAAGATGTCAATGGCAGCTACAGCCATCTGGGGGTGGTGGTGGTGTTAGTGGGGTGAGGTTGCAATGTCTGAGATGGCTTATCTCAAGCCTGGCATTCAGGCTGTCTGCAGGAGGCACAGACAGAGCTGTTGACTAGACATTCTAGTTTTCCTCCTCTTTGCAATACTGCTTGAAGCCTCACCATATGGATTGGCTTTGCTCAGAACTGGAGGCTGGGTTACAGGAAGGAGTGTTGCAAGAGGACAGGCTCCAAAGTGCAGACATGTAAGATTCTTCCACTTGCATCACATGTGATAATGTCCCATTAGCCAAGGCCAGTCACATGGACAAGCCCAGAATCAATGGAGAGATTAACAGAAGGACATAAATGCTGGCAGGCCCCATTAATGTCACTAAAATAACAGACTGTCATCAAGAGAGAGAGAGAGGCAAACCATAAGACTCTTAACTATAGAGAACAACTGAGGGTTGCTGGAGGGAGGTGGGTGGGGGATGGGCTGGATGGAGGATGGGCATTAAGGAGGGCACTTGTGATGAGCACTCGGTGTTATACGTAAGTGATGAATCACTAAATTCTACTTCTGAAACTAATATTACACTATATGTTAACTGGAATTTAAATAAAAACTTAAAACAAAAAAGGATAACTATAAAAAGAAAAAAAAAAGCACTCTTTTGTGCCTTTTGGACTATTGAGGCTGTCAATACTCTTCTGCTCCCCTTGGTCAGCATGTTGGCCAATTCCTTTTGAGAAAGACTTAGGAACACATAGTCAATTAATGTTTTTTGTAAGCTTTTATATTTTCCTGCTTTCAAATATGACATGAAATTTCAATTTCATATAAGTGGCTTTTTTTTTTTTAAGATTTTCTTTATTTATTTGACAGAGAGAGATCACAAGTAGACAGAGAGGCAGGCAGAGAGAGAGGGGGAAGCAGGCCCCCTGATGAGGAGAGAGTCCAATGCGGGGCTCAATCCCAGAACCCTGAGATCATGATCTGAGCCGAAGGCAGAGGCTTTAACCCACTGAGCCACCCAGGCGCCCAAAACATCTATATTTGTATATGAGATTTTTTTCCAAACAGAAACATTTTACTTTAATGACCCAAAATATTTAAACTATTTCTTTTATTAATATTAAAGTTTTAGCAGCTTTAGAAGAAGTGAATAGCTTATAGAGATTAGAAAAAATATATTTTACTTTTGATTCATTACTTCAAGTTAAAATAGCAAATGATTTATAGGTAATAAATACCATTTCAAAGCTGTTTGGTGACCAATGCAAACTCTAATAATGTTGTAGTCGAATATCAAGACTCTGAGGGGTGATATCAGAAGATGATAGCCAAACTAAATTATCCCATTAATGGCTGTGGTATTGCTATTTAGTTTTTGTTTGTTTGTTTTTTAAGGAACTGAGATAGAAATATATAAAAGAAGTAATGAAGAAAATCAGTACTTACTTTTTGTCACAACACCTTCTAGTCGAATGATATTTGGGTGGTCAAACTGACCCATGATACTAGCTTCTCTTAGAAAATCTCTTCTTTGTCGATCCATATGGCCACCTTTCAAAGTTTTGATGGCAACAGGGATCTCTCTTTTCCCTGGTGTCTTCAAACGCCCACTACAGACTTCTCCAAATTCTCCTTAAAATAAGAACAAAAGCAGTTGTTTGTTTAAACAGAATACTTACATTCCAGAAGAACTGAATTTTTCATATGGTACCATCTTTTGGTTTTTTAACATAATGACTGTCAAGAGTGTCATTTCCGCATGGAGATTTCTTTCTTATAAATTAAATTTTTAATGAAAATATGCTTGATCAGCATCATTTATAATGAATAACGGAATGCATTTTACTATGGTGTAGGACAGGAACTACCATTGATAGATCTCCCTGATCTGCGGAAAACTTATGACTAGCAGAATGGGTGATGCTAATGTAATTCTATAGAAAAGCAATCACTACATAACATTTCCTGTTCCTGTTCTTCATACTGATATATGGGTCAAATGCTTCTCTATTCAGGGAATCCATCAGGCATGGGTAGTGGATTTGACCCTGTAGGCCATATGTCTGAGCTTCACTACGATCACAAATCAATGCTCAGGTCAACTGGTATATGAACATATTAAAATGACTACACTGAACTCAACTATAATAGGTGATTATACAAACTAAATTACAAGTCACATGGCTGGAATACAGATACATTTAGATGATCTATGGCTTAACAATGACTTCATTGGACAGTAAGGAATAATAGCCAAATATTTATGATGAATTTACTACATATATATCTAGTGATAGAGTGCTATGAGTTTCAAAGAAGTACGAGTTCGTCTCTGTTCTTAGGAGCTTATAATCGAGTAGAAGAGTTTAGCTGAACGTAAATAAAACACTTAAAAACATAAGAACCAATCTCTGCAAACGCTGTATTCATTAAGTAAGAACAGTGGGATCTGAAGACTTCTTGAAGCAGGTCAAACTTTTTCTGGACCTTGAGCGATGGGTGCAATATTTGGATATTCAAGAAAAGCAGTGACATTCTAGACAGAGAGTGAGAAAGTGAAGACAAAACCTCAAAGGTTGGAAGCCATAAAGACACAAGGATGACTAGAAGGGTTATCGTGGGGAAGAAGGTTGGATGTTTTCTCAGTGAAATGCAGTAAGTTCAATAAAGCTTAAAATTCCAGACTTAACTTTTCTGAGGCCAATTACCATCATTTACTTAAGAGCATGATGCTTGATCACCAATTTATTAATCTGGAAAGTGAAGATAATAATAAAATCTTCCATAATTCTATAATGTCCCTTCCTTATAAGGATATTGGGAAGATCAAAAGTGATGACACATGTAAAAGTTCTTATCAACTGTAAAGTGTTATTCATGTGCTTTAAGTTATATGAATCTTTGGAAGGACCAAAAAAAATGAAAATTAAACAATTCTCAATTGGTTTATTAGCTAGCAGTTCTGGCTAATAGTTCAATGCAATGTAAATGTAAGTGTAGAGGACCAAATTAAATTTTTGCAATACCACAGATTTCAGTTATCTGTATTTTCTTTGGACCAATTCATGGTCAACCTAATGTTGACTACATATCAATATTAAGTACTTCTTGGTGTAAATGCTAGGATATTGTTTAAGTAAAAAACAAAAACAAAAACAATGTAGGAAGGAAACAAGCCAAAATGTTGCTTCTCAAATTATATGCAAACATGTCCATTAGAAATAGAAAACGGTCTAACAAGAGCGTTTACTCTATACCTGTTAAGCCAACAAATAAGCAAACAGAAAACACAGACTACAATGGGGTCCCTAAGTTCAGGGCCTATGATATGGGAGTTTTACAAATCTTGTTTAATTTGACATCAAAACAAGAAAAATCTTTTTTGCTTCATAATTCTCTCAACCTGTTCTTATGGTCAAAGGAAAAAGAAGCCATAGTTTTTCAGTTTTGTTTGTAATGTTTCTTTTATTACAAAAGATTTTCTCTCAGACATAAAAGATGGCAATTGATAGAGATGTTCACCATTTGGGGGGCTCTGAACCTTGAGAGAAAAGGTATGTACGTACATTTAAGTTAATGTCCGATACCCCCAGGCCTCCTAAGATACTTGAAATTCCTTCTCAGATCACTGTGGTTTGTCATATGAATATCCAGAACAAGACAGGCATTTCTTTTTTTCTTTTACCTTGCCTTAATAAGTCTGCTAGTAAATATAAAAGCTTAGCAATATGTTAAAACTCCTCACCTACCATGAGCCCATAATCCAAGTGATTTTCTGTTAACATTTCATAGTTATCCAAATAAACGTTTGAATATAGTGAAATGAACAGAAAACTCTGTTGTTACTTGATCGAGGCAGGCAGAGTGGTAATTTTCTTTGGTTTTCTGTTGTCTGAAATTCATGTATCCTATTATCACCAGGCAGGTGCTTTCTTCATGTCAAACTTTGCACGATCAAGCTGTTATCACACTTATTTCAGTGACACTAAATATGGTTGCCTCAATTAAAGATCTGAGACTCCTAGCGCATTCTTTAGACAAAGTCCAAAAAATTCAGTCACAGAATGTATTAAAACCCTTATCTGTGGTAGGCCTGGATGTATCAGACATATCAGATGGCCAGGAAAAAATATTTTAAATTAAATGCATAATTTAAAATATTGCCAAAGAGTGAGCCATTATATTGTTGTCCTTGCAGCAAGAGTGGAGGCCCTGTACATAACCATAAATAAGATAAATCATTCCTCAATAAGATGTGTGGACATTTATATATCCTGGTTAGTCCATCATTAACTCATGACTATAGGAATATGGTGTTAACTACAGATACTTTTCTTTACTGATCATTGTCACCATCATTATTACCCAGGTAGCCCTTATACAGTGCTTAGCATGAGTCAGGTCTAAAAACTAAATATGTATTTTAATCTTGACAACAAACCTTTGAGGTGAGTACCATTATTATCCCCATTTTACAGTTGAAGAAGCTGAGATACATGAGCTACGTGACTTAGCTATGGTGACATAGCTAGAAAGTGATAAAACTATAATTTAAGCCCAGGAAGTCTGGCTCCACAGTCCGTGCTTATAACCACTCTTCTTTGCCATCTGGGGTGTTTATTATTCTTTTTTTTTCTTTTTAAGATCTTTCATTTATTTATTTGACAGAGAGAGAGTGATCACAAGTAGGCAGAGAGGCAGGCAGAGAGAGAGGGGGAAGCGGGCTCCCCGCTGAGCAGAGAGCCCGATGCGGGGCTCGATCCCAGGACCCTGAGATCATGATCTGAGCCGAAGGCAGAGGCTTTAACCCACTGAGCCACCCAGGTGCCCCCGGGGTGTTTATTATTCTTAACATTTTGTTGTTATGCTATAACAATTATTTATTGGATTTTCCATATAAAGTCTACATACATAACCAAATAAAACTGTGGGACAATGGTGGAGGGAGTGAGGGACCATCCATCTTGGAGGACTGTCATCTCACAATCTCCTGGAGGTTTTCCAAAATTTTCTTCTCCATGTTCCGAGAGTCTGTTTCTCCCCTACCTCCAGCGTTTTGAGCATCACTGAAGAAAAGAGCTACCCTCCCAATGGCTTTTAAGAACATATCTCTCAGGTCTAATGAGGTATTTTGCTCTTCACATTTTCTATTTCCCTCTGACAAGAATGCTCTCCACAAACTGTCTCCATTGCTCCCTAGTCTCCATCTTCCTCGGTCCTTCTCTATGTGGATAGCTTCTTAGAAGCAGCGAAGGCCAAGATTTGAGGTTCCTCCTTCAGAAAACTTCCTCTGATCAATCCCTCTAATTTAATCCTCATTACCTTCCTTCCCAAATGAAAAAGAAAAAAAATTAGCAGCTCTACAATCAGAATCTGGCCTTGCTCTCAGAGCTGGCCTATGTTATTCTCCTATCACACACTATACCAGACTTGACAAGGTCACCCTGAGACTATGATAAAATAAGACAGGCAAAATTTTGCCTAAGCAAAGACAAAGAAAGGTAAGGTCACATGCCAAAATGCTAAATATGCCCTCCTCTCTTGGCCAAAATGAGTAATTGCTGCTTTACCAATTATAACCTTATCCTTGTTCTGGTCTCCCCTCCACGTAGATAAAATTCATTAAGATACTGTAGTGTAAGTCCTAAAATTAAGGCTCAATATTATGTGCTGCTTTAATATCTGGGGGAAATTGGGAAGGGCTCAAATAGCCTTCCCAAAGGCTCTCCCTCCCACTCTGCTCCCATACGTAAGGTCTTCCAGCCAAACATCCCTCTTTATCAAATGGATCGGATATTGTTCGTCCTTATCCCTGCGTAGCAGGTTTCACTTTCCTGCCAGTCTGTAGAATGATTCAGATAAGCCAATCACAACCTCCTAAGAGAACCAGGGGGTATCTCATCCTATAACCTGTTACAAAGCTTGCCTCTTATAGCCCTCTGGTTGTTTGCTAAGTAACCAAATGTACCTCTAGGTGGCCCTGTCTGGTGTCCTCTTCACCCCTGGGCTGTGAGTACATATAATTAATAAATACCTACTAATCTCGTCTGTCTAACGTAAGGTGTTTTTGTTTGGCATCCCTGGTCCTAGGGTGAGAATACCTATCTCATCAAATGGGTAAAGCACTCTACGTGGGAATACAAATTAGCTCAGCCACTATGGAAATCAGTATGGAGACTCCTCAAAAATCTGAAATAATAGAAATACCATATGATTCAGTAATTCTACCATTGGGTATTTATCCCCACCCCCAAATGGAAAAAGGATACTGAAGATATACCTATACTCCCATGTTCATTGCAACATTATTCATAATAGCCAAGATACGGAAGCAACTTAAGTGTCCACTGATAGGCAAATGGGATGAAGAAGATGTAGTATATATACACAACACAGTATTAATCAGGCAATAAAAAGAATGAGATTTTGTCATTTGCAACAACATGGATGAACCTAGAGGGCACTATGCTAAGTGAAATAAGTTAGACAAGTACCATGTCATTTCACCTATGTGTGGAATCTAAAAAACAAAATGAATAAAGAAAAAAAGCAGAAGTAGCTCTATAAATACAGAGAACTGGATATTAGCCAAAGGGGAGTTGGTGGGGAAATGGGCAAAAAAGGGTAAAGGGGAGTGGGAGGTTCAGGATTCCAGTTATGGAATGAGTAAGTCATGGGGATGAAAGGTGCAGCATAGGGAATATAGTCAATGGTATTTTAATGGTGGTGTATGGTGACAGGTGGTAGTTACACTTGTGATGAATATAGCATAATATATACAGTTGTTGAATCACTATGTTGTACAACTGAAACTAATGTAACATTGTGTGTCAACTATATGTGTCAATAAAATAAATAGAATAAAAAATACTTAATATAAAAAATCAAACACATACTCAATTACAAAATTGTAGCCGCTTTCTGACAGGATCTCATCTTAGAGCAAACTTCTGCTTCCTAAGATTGCCCACATCATCCAATCAAAGCCCACGTTCTATGATAGGTTTCATCTAACATTCCCTTACTGACACACACTACAGTTCCACATGCCGTGTAAAGTTTTCCCTTGCTGAAATGAACCATAAACCCAATTTTTCAACTCCAATGTGTTCTTGAGATCTTTGTCTTGAGAGTATTAGCATAACATATTTACTGTATAGCACTTTTGACTATTTGAAATTCATTTTTAATAATCTTATACATTTGGTATGTATTGTTCCATTTCAAAAATCTCCCCTTGACAAGGTAAACTATAATCCAAGTCAGGAAGGCATGGGCCTTGACATCATCTCTATCTTTTGTTGTATCCACAGTACCTAGGACATAATAAACAACTCTCTAATATTTGTTGAATGAACAGAATGAATAAATGGGGGGGGTACTCTAGACCCAAAGTTGGGATATCTTAGAGGACAAGGATTTTCTAATATAGTAATTTTTTTTTTAATTACATAGTCTTCTTTGCTTTCTTTTCATTGTGTACATTTAAGAGATGCCTCAATATCTTCTGTATTCAGTTTTTTTTTTTAAACTTAACTGTACACATTCCACTTTCCTTCCTGAGTGTGAAGGCAACGGTAAGAATATTTTTAAGTGTCATATAAAAAAAAGCGTTAAAAAAGAAGAG